>CM057009.1:64667944-65267944 GCA_029891345.1 Dryococelus australis | reverse complement strand
CAATTTGCTCTTCCGAATTAAGAGATTCTTGTTTTGAAAATAATTATCTTTCAAATGATGTTTTTTCTGGAGTTGGTGCATAATTTAAACTGCTGCAACAGTAACTAGTGTTGTTATTGAATTTTTATTTTCTTCGCTTACTTTTTCTCCTTTTTTACCGATATTTCGTAATTCGTAAATTAATGGTTGTTCTTTCTTCTTATTGTTTCGTACTCTTTTTCATGGCATTTTTTATATTTTTTATATCTTTCAATGAGTAATTTAACTCGAGAAACTCCATTTGATTCTGCCATTTATATATAAATTTTTTACTTATAAATGAGTTATAAAAGTATTGAGAGCTTCGAGAGGCAAACGTTTCCTCCGACACATCAAACTAGGGGGAATTTAAATGTTCACAATAATAGAATCGAGTTTGATATTCCTATATGTGATGGCTTTTCTTTCCTAAATGATGCTTATATTTTTGAGCAATTTAAGTTACTAAAGAGAGAGAAAGCGGGGGTTGGCGCAGAACATAAAAAAGAAGACAATGTTGATGTTTGTTCTAACTTTTTTCCATTTCAGTTTTCTAGACTAGAAATCTCAAAACATGGTAATATTATTGAAGCTGTTGATGATCCTGGATTAACTTGTACAATGATAAATGCTTTGTTAAGACCCCCATGTGAGCAACATTATTCAGAAGTTACTGGTTTTGATGATAAATATCGAGTAAAATCTGTACATAGTGATAGGAATAATGAAATAATTTACCCGTTGAGATATATGTTTGGAGAGGTGGTTATAAAATCACTTTTTTTCCGTAATTCATCCGATAACGATGGTTTATATGTATACAAGGAGACAGTTGTCACACTTCCGACAAGCTATGCCGATCCAGGTAGAATTGATATTCAAAAATTAAATATTATGTCGCCTATTGTTGAATATGAATCCAACACGGCCATTGCAATTGAATAAAAAATATACAAACAACCTAAAATACCTATTAGTTTTGATTATTGGCAATTTTTATAAAAAGAAGTACCAGTTGGAACAACGGTTTTTTACTTTGATATAAAAGATCAGTTTAATAATTTACAGTTTTATATGTCTGATTTTGTAATTGTAGGCTTTCAAATTAACAGAAAAAATCGTGCAGAACAGTATGTCCATTATTCTATGTTAGATCATTGTAATTTACGAAATAGTTATGTTAAAAATGGAAAAAATGAGATTTTTGAAACGGAAAATTGGAATCTAGATATTGAACATAGTCTTTGCAGTAAACAGTTTGTTGCTTATAATGACAATAGAAAAAAAATCAAAATCAAAACTATATACGATATATAGAAATAATAAACTTTATTATAAAAATTAGTGTTGATTTTAACAAAGATGTTGAAGCATATAAAATTTGTAATGTTGTTCTAGTAAGCCAATGGAATATATCGTATGATTATTTGAAAGAGAGGAATTCTGAAATATATATAATTTTTTTTATTTTATGAAATGGAAGAACCAACATATTGGTTCGATATTTTAATACAATATTTTATACTTATAGTTGAGTGGTTACATTTAAAACTTTTACGAATTCTTCGAAATATAGATTAATTATTTGATCGAATAAAAATCGTAATTCTAATTAAAATTTTCTCACATTATCACTTTTTTTTATAAAACATATATAAATTTTTAAATATTATAAATGCATCAAATAATAGATCTTTTAGAACCTTGGGATATTGGATATGAAATGTTAATAACAGCAACTTCCATTGACATTGTTCGTTTCTAAATTGTTTTAAAAATCAATACAAATTAATTAAGATAAGATAAATTTTCTAATTTTAAAGAAGGTGTTTATGATTTGGAATGTTCTGATTGTTGGTATTATTGAATCAGTAATCGTTATGCTTGAGGTTCTTCTTTATTTATAGACTTTAAAAAGTCTTATTGTTTTACTTTTGTTGAATAAATTTATAAAGTCTATTAATTTTTTATTTATTTGATCTTTAGCTTAGATTGCTTGATATAGATAACTCGCTTGCCAAATTGGCATTTCTAAAAAAATGTGAAAAATTGCTTGAAAAGCAAGATGTTTGCATGTTTTTTGCTTAAATTTTTATTATTTTTAAGTGGCACAAATTACATGATTTTCGAGGAAAAATACTTGCTTGTGAAGAGCTCCTGTTTAAAAAATTTTAGAGCCTAAATTTAGCCTTAAAAACCTTGATTTTGGAGCAAAAAACCTCGAAATTTCGATGAAAATAAAGAGTAAGCTAGAACTCCACACACACGATATATATATATATATATATATATATATATATATAATATATATATATATATATATATATATATATATCGTGTGTGTGGAGTTCTAGCTTACTCTTTATTTTCATCGAAATTTCGAGGTTTTTTGCTCCAAAATCAAGGTTTTTAAGGCTAAATTTAGGCTCTAAAATTTTTTAAACAGGAGCTCTTCACAAGCAAGTATTTTTCCTCGAAAATCATGTAATTTGTGCCACTTAAAAATAATAAAAATTTAAGCAAAAAACATGCAAACATCTTGCTTTTCAAGCAATTTTTCACATTTTTTTAGAAATGCCAATTTGGCAAGCGAGTTATCTATATCAAGCAATCTAAGCTAAAGATCAAATAAATAAAAAATTAATAGACTTTATAAATTTATTCAACAAAAGTAAAACAATAAGACTTTTTAAAGTCTATAAATAAAGAAGAACCTCAAGCATAACGATTACTGATTCAATAATACCAACAATCAGAACATTCCAAATCATAAACACCTTCTTTAAAATTAGAAAATTTATTTATTCTTAATTAATTTGTATTGATTTTTAAAACAATTTAGAAACGAACAATGTCAATATATATATATATATATATATATATATATATATATATATATAAAACTGATATGTTCATTATTTAATGAGCTTATACTCATTTTTTCACAGTCAACTGATCGAATCCATATTGCTGCCATTGGTCTTTCGCCTGTTTGTTGATATTACTCATCCTGGAATCCCAATAATTTTTCCTTACAAGGAGTATGGTTCTTTCATGAGTATCGCATCTAGGTTTCTCTCAGTGGCTATAGTTACTCTCTCTGCAGTTGCTACTGCAGAACATTGCAAATTATCTATCCTATCCTTACGATGTATTCAGATGTCTCCATAGTTGGTCTTCTCCAATTTCGTTGCAAATAATTTAACATATTAAGGAAGGGATTTTGAGTATTCTCTGTGCTGATGATATTCCCGATCATCCCATTTGCAATTTGCACATAGTGGATTCTTTATATCTCCTATTCATTTAGTTTTGTCAAAAACTTGTGACCCTCTTCTCCACATGTTGAGCCATGTTTCGGTTTCTTTGCATTGTTTACTTTGATGCCCATATTGTTTGTATTTATAACAACACGTTGGGATTCGGAAGTCGCATACTTTACGTGCAACGCATCCCATATACAATGTTTATTGCTTAATCAATATGCTAGTGAAGATGGTTGGTTCTTGTATGAAGATATTCGAATTTTCCTTGCTTTTTCCCTTCTTTAGATTTATTGAAATATTTTTTCCAAAATTCTTTCTTCGCGATTTTTTCTCGTGTAGATTTGCCTCCATATCTTCTCAATAGTTGATCATTGTTTTCCGTTCTTGGAATGTCATAATTTATTATTTTAGGTTCTGGTTATCTGGCTCTAGGCTCTTAAGTTCTCATTTGTTTTTATCTTCTCAATTGTCACATCATCTCCTGCTTCAAAGAGTAGCCCTCCTCCTGGAAGTATTACTTTATTTAATTTAACCATTATATAAAGGGATCCTACAGACTTGTTTGAACTATCAGTTTCCCTAAGAAACCATGTTAAATCGAGCTGTCCCGATTCGATCTCGTCGTCAGCCTTCCTCCTGAGAGGAAGTCTTTTTTTCTAATCATTCCATACCACCTCGAAATGTTCATTTCAAAACTTGGTTCCCATCTCAATCCCCAGTTATATAATAACATGTTTTTTTGCACACATTGTTCAGATCCAATTTTTGTCATAATGAACGCATTTCTCTGTCACTCATTGGTGATGTGGTCTTACTTGGGGAGAATTTGTAACCTTCTCTAAGTCACGGTTGTCTTGGCAGTTAGCCATCTTATTCTTACCCATTTCCTTGCAAATTTTTACCTAGACTCTTATGCACACCACAAGCATTTTAGGGTGGCGCCTCCTCATGTTTCAGCCATGCATGGCTCGGTATATCTGCTTGAAGAAATGGCAGTATACACAGCCATCAAACTGCCCTTGCAAAAACTGATTAACTCTACTGGCCAAAATTTATAAGGCTGTTGCATATGGGTTTTCATGCACAAATATTTTGTCCCGCACTTTTAAATGCCATAACGATATATATGTTCTTCTATAAATATTATCTGCTTAATCCTGATAATGGGCTTTATGGTGTATACCAATAAAAGACTGAAAATGTCGGGCGGTGTCTATTAATTACATGTTCAGGTTTTTTTTCTATTGAGCTTATAACAAACTTATTAAAGAGTTAAGTTCTAAATTCGCACAATTATTTTCACTACCGATATTGAGTCATATCCCAATCTTTGTAATACTCCTAAGTGAATACACATTTGAAGGGGACTGCAGTGGCAAAGCGGATAGAGTACTCGCCTCCCACCTAGTCGAATTGGGTTCTATTCTCGGCGGGGCCGCACCCAGACCTCCACACTTGGGAATAGTGTCGAGCGAGGACCCTAGTCGACTGGATTTTCTGGGGATCTCCTGATTCCCCCGCTCTTGCATTCAAGCGCTGCTTCCTATCCGCCTCAGTGTACTCTCATCGGCCCTAAAAACATCATTGTTCAGAGCTGACCAAATCTCTTTACAGCCACACATATTTGAAGGGTGTTTAGCTAACTGAATCATACCAGATACATATAAATATATATTTCGATTAGGATTATTGTTCGTAATGAACCCCGAAATGATTATAATGTAGTCCTCCATATTTTACCAATTCCTTTTCCATACGTACTGTTAAACATACATTTCTTAGGTTAAAAATATTTTTTACTAACCCACATTTACATTTTGTCTTTCTTCATATTAATATATTATTGATACAGCTTTCGTGGTAAATGACAAAATATTTATCTTGTGGTTAAAAAAAGTAAACAGCTTATATACAATGTGTGCTGTTTGAAACATTTAACAATCAATACTTTGAAAGTCTATCAGGGTAGTAACATAAAATGTAGTTAACCAATTAATGACTGCAACAGTGTGGGACTGGAATCTGTGATATACAGTAATTCTAAATTGTTGTTAAAAATGTGTCGTGTTTGATGAGTGTAGAGGTTAGTTAAAACATCTGACCTTTTTTCGCAAACCTAAAACCGTATCCCATGTATGTTTAACAAATGATATTGAATCGATAACTCATGTTTCGTAATGCGTTTCTTTTCTAGTGTCAAGCAATCGTGGTGGGCATGATGTCTGCCATGGTCGCAGTCCTTATGGTCGCAATCAGTAGACAAGAATTTGACCTCAGCCACACTCTACTACTCTGTTCCTGCAGCATTATTACCTCCTCGATAGCAAGTTTGATTCTAGGTAAGAATGTTCCTTTATTCAGAAATATACTACTTTCTGTTTGTGTTATTTCATCGCGAATGTGTTGTTAGCCATCTAATTTGCAGGAATTAACAAAAATAACGAATATTTCTAGTTATGATTAAAAATATTACGCAATTTTCTGGCTGTTATTTAACTTCTTTGTGATGTTTATGTATTAAATATATATTTTAGCTAAAGCCGACCTCCCGTGATGCAGTCGGTTGGTATACCGGCGGTCTGGGGACTGGAATTTCTGGGTTCGATTCCCAGTTAAGGCATGGGTGTAATTTAAGTTATGTTATAAGTTAGTTTGTAAGCCGCCCCTTAAAGCCCTTAGGCTTAACACCAGGGGACCTAAATAAGGCCTTTACATTATAATTTGAAATAATGCCCGAAAATAAACTTTTTAAATTTTCGTATAGTTATTCGATTTACGTTTACGAATTTTAGTATGTTTTATTACCTTTCATATTAAAAATGCATGTGAAAATGTGTCAGTGAGGATACGTATCCTTTCAGAGCAGCGTAACTTCAGAAAAACCAGAAAATTACTTTCTATTTCGGAATATTTTACCCATATCACGTTTGGTTCAAATATATGGTATAATTAAGTGTTGAAATGTATGGTATTATCTTACATTTTCGATAGAAAGCCATTTAAAACAGAACTGTAATTTTGGTTAAAGGTAGTTTCGGGCATCCTTACTATGCATAACTTAGTAAGACTTTAAACTACAGACAGCATTCCATGCAATGAATTTAGGTTCTTATTTTTCCAGCCATTCTAAAGTACAGCACAGCCTAAAGGATTGAGCTAGTATAAACTCTTAGAAATTACTTTAAAATTCCAACCAATTTGCGTTCCTGCATTGATACGATCTATCACATATTTTCATGGTATTTTAGTAACGTATATCACACGCATTTTCAAAACGGTAGTCTTATAAACATTTCAGTATAATATGCAGTATCTCAGTTAATTCACAAATGACAAATACTTAGAAGCGCGTAATGCTCACTTCATATCAAAGCAATAAAAATGTAGTTCCATTTAAAATGCGGTGTGCAAAATCTGTCCTAATTCTGCTAGTTAAGAGTTAAATAATATTTAAAACAATTTCATAGACCTATATGTTAAAATTGTTCACGAAAACTCGTATCAAACATAAAAAGGTAATCAAATTGTTTAGTATATCTAGTAATTATTCCATGTAGGAAACTATGTACTGCACACTCAATGCCAACGAATATCGAATAAATATATTTTGATCATGTCTAATGTTGCACCGATTTTACAAAGTTGATATTCTACTATTTCATTTTAGTATTATAAAGAAATGCGTATTTTTTCAGACATTTCGGAGCAATTTATTAAATAATGCGAATTTCTGAAAAAGTTGATTAGTAAATATACTATCTACCAAAAAGTAATTTGGCACCTGTCCACAATGTTTGCTCGGTGGGTGTCACCCCGTTAGAATCTCGTAGGGTCACCTCTTGCGGCTATAACAGCAGCCACCCTGTCTGGCATGCTCTCTACGAGTGTTTGCAGGACATCCACGGCGATTCATCACCATCCCTCTTGCAACCATTCCATGAGTTGAGCAATGGATCTTGGCCGCGCCTGACGAGCCCTCACCCGGCGATCCAATTCGTCCCAAAGATGTCCTATAGGGTTGAGGTCGTAGCTCTGGGCGGGCCAGTCCAATCGGCGAACATTGTTGTCGGCGTACCACTGCATAGTAGCCCGTGAAACATGGCACCTGGCATTGTCATCCTGGAAGTAACACGGGTCCATTCCGTAAAAATGCCACCATGTTGGGAGCATTTCATTATCCAGCATGTTACAATAGGCCTCTGCGTTCATGCTACCACGGACAAACACCAGCGGTCCTACGCCGAAGGCCGTGAAACACAAAGTCAACTAACGTACTGAATTACCTATCTTCACGTGTGCCTAATCACTTTTTGGTTGATTGTGTACTAGGCGACTATATCATAGCCAGTAACATTGTGTTTGCCATGTATTTAAGCACTAGCAGAGATTTTATCTGTAATTGTACCTTCGAGAGGTAGACTCAGTACTATGTTATCTCTGGTTTCCGGAAAAAAACGACTAGTGTGTGCAATAATTACATTATTAGGTCTGCCTAATACGAACATAGTCAAATTGCGTGCATGTGTATAGCCATGTAGCCGTTATTTACATGCGAAAGAATGTTTTATGTTACGGCAGTTATAAACTATCCGGCGTTTCACAATGTGTACTTGGCCCGTGTAGAAAAACGTACCATTTAAGATTTATTAGTGTTTTTAAGTGAATACTTCCGGTACCGATGCCAGTTCTTCATAAATCTCCTTTCACAATTTACCAAAACAAAGGCGAAACGCGATAGGCGAGCACTCGTATAAATCACTATCTCACAACTCTATTCAGATGGTGTTTAAGATATGTTAGGTCAATTTAATGATATTATTTAAAACTAATATTAAATTTTATTTCTAAAGATATCACTAAAATATTTATGACTTTTTACAAGCAGTATTTCATAATATTAGGCAAAATCTTAATTCTGTTTACGTATTTTAAATTAAGAGCGAACAGCAATATAACAAAGGATATGCAGGAAATAGAAATTGTTCTCCAATTTCTTACTTCGAGTTCACGTCGCAAAACTACGGAAATTTGTTTTCAAATAAATGGTCAGAATAATAAAACTGTTCTTTTTATGTCGGTATAAATACATTATACAACATTTAATGTTCATATACTACACCAGATATGCAAATGGAGTCCATGTACACAAATTAACTAACTGTAAAATCGTTGGAAATATACGATATATATACAAATCTGCAGTAAAACTTTATTATAAAATTAGAAACATATTTCGTAAACAAAATGATTAAGTCATGAGATATAGGCGTATTATTTACAACATAACGCATACACTTTTAAGCAAATACAAAAAATTTAATGCACAATAATTAGTCAATCATGATAAAAAAAATTTAGTTACCTTATTAAGACTAAAACATGTAAATTACCAAGCCGTAATTCGTATAACATTTCAACCACCATGTTCAGGTTTTTAATCCCGTTAAATCACGAATGTGTTATCCTGTTTTTATATTAAACTTAAATAAGTTTACTGTAAAAACCCACTAATACTTTTTTTTTTAATTGGAAGTCAGCCAGTCAAAAGGCGAGGACGATAATATACATAGTAACTAAATAAATAAAACTTTACAATGTTGCTTAACCGGAACACTTCTATTCAAACTGTTTACAATGCTTAGTATAATAGTTTCCTTGAATTATACTTCATATCTATTTTCATGATAATTATGATTATAACACAAAAAATATTCAACAAAAACACTCGTAGTTCTTTTTTTAAACTTAAGTATTAACTATCTTTAATAGAACGGTTTCGCCGATTCAAAGGCAAGGGCATCGGGCACAGGCTTCAGGCGCCGACTACTTGCTCTCATTCCTTCTGGCATGCGGCCATATTGTCTGTCAATTTTTGATGTCGGTGACCTTGACCCGTGACCTAGACCTTTGACATTGGATAACCTTGAACACAAATAATTCCAAAAAAAATTGCCAAAAAATTAAATTAAATTAAAAATATACATATAAATATTTTAAAGATTTCATAAAAATTAAAATTTGGAATGTTCTTGCATAAGGGCACGGGTCATCGGCACCAGCCGGCCGCCATGCTGCGATGTCACCCGATCAACATGCTAGTTCTGGGTGATCTGTGATCTTGACCTTGATACCATTCTTGTAACCTTGAATGACATTGAACCAAGGGATCCAAAGAATTCTTTAAACATTCTAAAAAAAATTATTGAAAAGTTTTAAGAGGCCCTAGGTGCCAGTCACCGCCATCTTGGATTTCCTTTTCTTCCCATTTTTCCTCAAAAAAAATTTTTTCACTCCAAATCGACCCTTTTTCCTTTAAAGTTTCGGTTTTGTTCCTTAAAAATCTCCGAACGTCAAATTTGGAAAGCACAAGCTTCCGAAAGTCACTTTTAGAACCATTGGAAAGATTTGAGATGCTCGCTTCTCGTGGGCAGAACAATGGCTGTCATATTGCTCTTATAGGCATAGGGTATCCTAAGACTAAAATCTGTAATTACCATCAAATTTAAGAAACTCCCCAGCAAACATGGAAAATACGGACCAGAATCGGTCCAGTAAAAGCTAGCCGACAAACTCCGGCCAGTCGATACCAGCTTGCTCTCTTATGCCGGAAGCAGCCCGATGGAAATATGGACTGGCGGCTAACTGTTGGCCGACAGTGTCAGGCCTGCGACAGGTGGATGTCGTTACGATGCCAGGCCTGCGACGGCTGGATGTCGTTACGATGCTGGGCTTGCGACGGCTGAATGTCGCTACGATACCGGGCCTGCGACGGCTGGGTGTTGCTACGATGCCGGGTATGCGAGGGCTGGATGTCGTTATGATGCCGGGCCTGCAGCGCCATGATGTCCAGAAATACGCAGTATGAAAATTAAGGACCTTAACTTTTCGATTTAAAATTTTTGTAATAGTAATTTCCTCTTTACACATATTTATTTCATTTACATCTCTACACATGATAAGAAAATATTTTGCTTGCCGAGTGTGATACTCGAACCTAAGACCCTTGAGTTGACAATCCAGCATACTAACTTATACACCACAGGGTAAGTTGCTGATACTCTCCAGTAATTAACAATATATTATGACACAAATTATTATCAAGAAATGTATAAATTCCATGACAATATAACAAATAATTTTTAAACATAGATTATTTAAAAACTATTTCTTCAGAGGCTTGCAAACAAAATAGCTTTTGTTAGATCTTAATATATCTGACAGATGGTTGTACCAATGAAAAACATTTCAAAGTCAACAAATGCCATGGGCTACCACGTGACACACACATAATCACGAATGAAACATGCTAGTTATTAACACACTGTCTAAAAAAAGACATAGTTACATTAACAGTTAAGTAACATCTTGCCTATTAAAAACACTTTCCCCAAGGTTGTCGGCAAAAATACATATTTATATATTTATTGTGATAAAGAGCCTCGCCTCGAAAACATTACTGGGCCAAAATAAATAAGATAATAACCATCCCACCGAAAAGAGAAAGATGCTACATGGGAATCGGCCCAGAAACTTTTTTAAGATGCTTTCAACATGTTTGCTCTGCGATATCATGCCGACATATTTTCGGTGACATCCATCTGTTATCCTAAAAAATACAGCGGGCCGTTGCCTTTGTTCTAACGCAAACATTCTGTCTCAAGAAAGACATCATGCCGTTAACAGCTAGCTAACATCTTCCCTATTCAAAACACTTTTCCAAAGTTGGTCGGCAAAAAGACATCATATGTATATATTTATTGTGTTAAAAATGCTTGTCTCGAAAATGTTAGCGGGCCGGAATAAATAAGATAATGGCTAGCTTACCGAAAAGACAAAGTTGATGTATGGGAATCGGCACAGAAATATCTTTAAGATGCTTGCATCATGGAAATCGTACATGAAGTATGATAGAAACAGGCAAAAATATATTTCATTTGTTACAATTCCAGTCTCGTCCCTTGAAGTCAACTAATTACATGATATTGGAATATGTAAATTATTCATTGTCTCGACTGTTATGTGGGCATGATTATGCTACTCAGAATATTTTTTTTTATATTTGTATGCGAACCAATCGAAGCCCTTCATATGAGGAGAAACAACCTGCCCAAGGAATTCATCAGCATCTAACAACACTTTTATATGCATACTTGGTGTTAATTGAAATACCAACAGTGTTAGGCGCTTGAGACTTGATATGCACGAGGGTGATAAACAGTTTTATCTCATGTGCTCTTCTTGAACATCAATTCATCAATCTTCACAATCTTTACATTAATCTCTCACAATGATTCCATCAATCTTTCGCAATTATTGCATCAATTATTCAATCTTTCTTTTAAACCTTCCATAAAATTTCACATCAATCTACACCAATACACAATCCAATTCACACCAAGTCACACACCAATCGATACTAATTCACACCAATCCACACAAATTTTTACACCAACCCACACAAATATTTACATTAATCCACACCAATCCGCATCAATCCACACACTAGTACACATAATTCACACTAGTCTGCACCAATTTACAACAATATACACACCAGTCCACATGCCAATCTACAAAAATCCACACTTATACACACCAATAGACACAACAATCGATACACCAATCGACACACCAATCGACACACAAATTCACACACCAATTTACACACCAATCCCTCGATCGATCATTCGATCAATCCTTCGGTTTTTCCCCATCCATATGTATAGATATTACATTCGTTCGCCAACTGTCTCCAAATTTGTACATTTTGACTGGATTAATGTTTTGTATCCATGAATATTTTTATACTCAAAAGTCTTCATTAATATTCTTTATGCGGATCTTTACCTTAATAGTTGAGTGATCATAGCACTACTTTAAAGTTGTGAGGTATAACAGGGCACAGCACAAAAAAAATTACAACACAATTATTTCATTTTGAAAACATTAGGCTTATATTTACATATTACAATACCAAAAGAAAGTAGTTCATCACATAATGCAATATAACCCCTTTCCTTCAGTTAATCGCTGATTGAAGATGTCTCAACAATGTGTGAGAGATACCTCATTTGTCCAGATAAATCAAATGTACGAGTATATCAATGAGTTTATTAAGGTCATCCTGAAATACGTAGCCAGTGTTCTCAGCATCGTCTGCCTTCTTAATGTCGCTTGTTGTAGCAAATGTGGTGCAGGTATGTGCAAGTATCGAGAAAATCTTCTACAGCACTATCACTGTTTTCGTATTCGTTTTCATCCTGTTTTGTATTCTAAATTAAATTTACTGTTATTAGAAGCAGGAGTTCTATATAGATCAGTATTTAGAGCTGATGTCTATTTAATTTGAAGTGATCTATTTCGCTCATTATAGAAACAGAAAATTATTACAAATGTTTGTACATATTACTATGTATATTCCTTTCTTATACTCATGTGTTAAAATATAAATATAAGATAAGTACATATTAATACAGAATTATTTTACATTTTTTAAAAACAACATTATGCATATTCCTGTAATACTGTATATTTGAATCGGATATTGTAGAAAGGAACCTGAGTCACTTTCTTATTGTTTCAAGTTAATTTACAAAAACTGTTATTATGTTTTGATTTAAGTTGACACCTAATATTTTGGTACACGCGACTGTAAAAACAATTCGTCCCATGAAAATATTGTGTAGTTTGGCCTCTGTTTTAATGGAGAAATTCATTTTTAAAATGAATGAACTTTGGTAGTTACCTTTTTACAATCTGTGTTTTAGAATGATGATAATTTTCTGAATTACATAAGGAAGGTGTACATGAAATACATTATTTAGCTCAGAACATAATTTACTGCATTGTGCATGAAAAAAAAACATTTTTAAATTTATAAACTAAACATAGGAATGGAAACATCACTATTTGGGAATACACAGTAGTCAAGAATAATATAATCTCATACCTCAACAGTTTGTCGTCCCACTCTGTTTTGCATTGAGATGTTGGCCACAATAGAATATCATCGCAGAATTCTTTACATTCATAAGCAATATGCACCTAAAACTTTATCAACTCTTTTATTTTGGTTTCTTTTGTTGGTACTTTGCCTGCAGGATATGCATTTTTTTTTTTTTTTTTTTTTTTTTTTAGATGGCAACTCAACATTTCCAGGTTTGTTAAGGCGAAATGTATTCACATTGCATGCCATATTGATTCCATCACTTTCTTTGATCACTCCTTTCATTTCTGATGTGTACTCAAAGTAGTGAAAATTATAAATATTGACAGGTGCTCTCTTTGCCCGTGATCTGCTTTGCCTTTCGATTGAGACTGTTGATCTTGTATAATTTACTCCACCAGCTTTAACAATCAAGAATATAATCTGTATCCACCATGGTCAAATTGCAGGGTGATTTCTTCAAAGTATTCGCAATAACGGCACATACTTGTTTAAATGTATCAATCCTATCGCATCTCTTAACAGGATGTTTGATTATGGGAAAGTTACAATCACATGGGTTATACGAATGCCCCCTAATCGGGAAGAACTGCTTCATCAGTTTAAGGAATCCTGTATCAGTACGTTCGAGGCAAATTCTTGAAACTGCAGGTTTCTTATTTTTGCCAAGGCAGTTGTCGGCATACAGATTTAGTTCCTCAATACTAGACAATATATTTGTAATATAAACTAGAAGAAACTATGCCACCTTTTTTGTGCCTTTGTAGGCCTAACCTTCATGAGAGGTGTAGTAATGATCACGCCCAGCTTACAAGTTAAATACATAAAATACATTAACCGTGAGTTGCCTATAATATAAAATATCTTGAACAGGCATTTAAGGGTGCTCAATGTTCTGCATAATATCAAACATGAGTCCCAGGACATTATCTTGTTTTTTGGACTGCTTAGTGGAATTTTGTAATGAAGAATAGCATATTTTAGAACGTCTTAGGTGCACACACAATTCTGCATCAGAAACTGTCTTCGATGAATCACTCAGATGGGGGCTGTGCAGTTTTATGGTTCTTTCTTCAAAGTTTCAGCAGGTGTCGATGAGGGGCCTTCCAAATATTATGCAGAAATTCTCATTAAAATACTTCTTTCAGAACTAATATTTAACTTTTGTGTCGGGGTGCTAACTGAAAAACATATCATGCAACATCTTTACAGAAAAATCAGCTGGTATGTATGTGAATTATCCTGGCGCAAATCGAGTAATCTTGACTGGAAAATATGTTATATGAGCATGAATTTCCGCAAGATCATCACTGATCTTTCTGTAAAGATGTTGCATGATATGTTTTTCAGTAAGCACCCCGACACAAAAGTGAAATATTAGTTCTAAAAGAAGTGTTTTAATGAGAATTTCTGCCTAATATTTGGAAGGTCCCTCATCGACACCTGCTGCTACTGTGAATAAAGAACCATAAAACTGCAACAACCTTAATTATCTGCTGAAGGTGGAGCAACATTTTAGTTTATATCTTGAACAAAGGACAAAGATGGATAACCTATTTGAAATATAGAAACGTATTTGTCATCTGTTTATTAAATAAATATAACCAATACTGTTTAACTGTTGTAAGTAACAAATACAAACGATATTTCATTAGGGTTATATTTTAGAGATTGCTGTGGTATGCCATGATGAGATAAATGTTGGAGTTTGTTGACATTGAGATGATGTTTAAATAGAACCAATAGAAATGTTCTTATTGTTTACTAATGCACATATAATTACATTAAACTCAAACATAACAATAGGTACACACTTACCTGCACGGAGAAAGTGAAGTGCGAGCATGTTGAATTTTTCCTTGAAGTCCAACATATTCTTCACCAAGTAATTTTCACTTTTTAGTAATTCTTCTCCTTTAGGATTCTTAATGTCTTGTTCTTTTCTTGTTTTAGGATTCTTAATGTCTTAATCTTTTCTTGCTTTTAGGAGAGCAAAGTACACTGGATTCATCATTATCACTCATTGTTCGTCTGAAAACGCTGTACTTTCCACTACATATGTTCATGGTTAGCAAATAAACAAAAATGAAGCACAGGACGTCTAGAACTGCCGATGAACTCCAGTGATGCCAACATGGAATTTACAGCGTGGTTAACATGAAATGTTAAAGGAACCTACATCGCTGAGTAAAGTCCCTTCTTATGAACTGGCTGATATACACAACCTATGTTTCACAGCAATAGAAATGCAGATGGAGGTCCCTTTTATCACTCAAACATATAAATGTCCTCAATGATAACGAAAATGAACTTAACTCAAAAATACTGACGTGATGGTATCTGAATGTTTTTTTTTTTCTGGGGCGAGCGAGTATGTGGGGTTTCTCAGTATGTTCCAATGTTTTTACATTAATATTTATTGTAGAAGGAATTCTGTGGGCACAGTCTAGACCTTTTACTTAAAAAATGAATAGTTTTATATAGAAAAATGACTCTTAACTTTTTGACAAAGAGAGGTGAATATCGATTTGGAAGCGCTCTCTCACCATACCATGAAAATTATTTGTGAATATGAAGGCCTGCCTTTGACCTGAACAAACATGGAGCTGTGTCCTGCATCATCATTGCTTGATTGTAATCGGTGTTAATTCTGCGATCGAGTATTCACCTTCGTGCAAAATTCTCGTCGTCATGAGATAATGATCTGTACAAAGAGTCCTTATTGCGCGATGAAGCATTACGACATACATTTATCCCATGCAGTTTATGCAAGGCGATACATGGAAGAAACACATCAGATCGGCAAGGATTCGTCTACTGGGAGCCAGCATGTTTTGCAAATAATACCTCTTGTTGCGTCCATCGGCACTTATTCCACAGGCGGTTATGATGAGTCAGGTAATGCTAAAGATGTAATGAGTGCAGTAGGATCGGTTCACCCGAAATTGGTGAACTTCAGAATACGCGGGTATCAGCTCTAAATACTGATGACCATAGAACTCTTGCTACAAAAAAAAAATGTAAGGTTTGTTTTACAAAACATGAGGTGATGACCATGAAGACAGTGATAATTCTGAAGATTATGATTTTCTCAATACTGTGACACATACTTGTACCACATTTGTTACAACGTGCGAACTATACTATTGATATTTCAATTAACACCAAGTTTACCTATAAAGATGTCGTTATATGCTGATCCATACCATGATCATAACATGACTTGGGGAGGTGGTTGATACTAGTACGAAGGGCTTGGATTGGTCTCATATGCATATATTTAAGAAATTCAGAGTAGGATTTTCGTATCCACATAACAGCCGAGACAATGAATAATTTATATATTCTGATATTATGTAATAATTAGACTTCAAGAGAGTAAATTGGAAATGTAGTAATTGAATGAGAGACTTTTACATATTTCTATAATACTCTATGTACAATTTCTATACAAATAAATTATATTTTTTTAAATCAATTAAGATTCTTAAAAATCTGATGATAAATACCGATTTTCATTTTGGCTTTCCCTATGCCTGTAAGATCAATAGAACTGCCATGGTTCTACGATCAAAAGCGGACGTCCTCAATCCTTACAATGGTGCTAAAAATTCCTTTTGGATGCTCGTACAAATGTGAGGCTCGTAGATTTATGAAAAAAAATCCGTATATTCCGAGGGGAAAAAATCTACGAGAAAGGGGTCGATTTCAAGGGAAAAGTTAAATTCCCAGGGGAAACCGGTAAAAAGGGAAATCTAAGACGGGGGCAGTCGGCGCCTGGTGCCTCTTAGAATTTTTGTGATTAAAAAATAATTTTTTTTTCGAATTTGTTGGAATTTATTGCGTTTAAGGTCTTCTAAGCTCACGAGAATTGGGTTAGTGTCAAGGTCACAGCTCACTCAGATCTAACATGGTGGTCGGGTGTATGTGGTACGATGATTTCACAGCATGGCCGGCCGGCGTCAGTGCAGGAGCCCAGCGCCCTTATGCCTAAACACTAGAAATTTTATTTTTTAGTAAATTTAAAAAAATTATGATATATATTTGAATTTTTTAAATATGTATATATTTTTAGCTTTTCGGACTTCTTATAAGAATATATATATATTTTTTTTAGGACTTTTGTGTCACAATCATCCAAGATCGAAGGTAAATATCATGGGTAAAGGTCAAAGTCACCTACATACAATATAACGGCAATATGGTCGTTAACCAACTGGAATGACAGAGCATATGGTCGGTGCATGGCGCCTGGGCTCCATGTCCCTGCCTTCGATTCGGCCAAACTTTCCTACTACCTTCTGAGATAAAAAAAAAAAAAAAAAAAAAAAATTGTAACTAAAATCGGAACCTAAATAAAAATATATAGTTTAGTTTATGTCAGCTTGACTACAGTACTTTAGGTGACCAACATGGTATTTCCTGTCAACAAAGAGAGCTAAGAATTATACATTGCATGTTTCAGGCCTCATCACAGCAGCTGTTATTGTCCTCTCTCATTGGCTGCATGTGAATCCTGATAATGTGGCCACACCCATTGCTGCCAGCTTGGGGGACATCACCTCTCTTGCCTTGCTATCGTGGGTGGCAACCTTGCTCTACGAGGTAGCTGGTAAGCTCAAACATTCTCTCACCTATATTTATATTTTGGGCACTATGAGGAAATTTGATATAGCATTAATTGAATAGAGCTGATATCCCAATACTAGAACTACAGTCATACCCCCTAAAATATTTATACCCAAAAACATGAAAAGATTCTAAACCATATATAACACAAATGCTAATTTAATTCAAGACAATTAATGCAATTTCGAAGTATTTTATAGTAATGCGCCCAAAAGCTTAAACTGAAAATAGAACCGTTAATCTGAGTCTGGAAACGGATCAAATAGAAGGATTGAGGAGTGTGATGTCACATTGAGAGGTGGCCATCTTGTGTTGACCAAGTTGGATGTTGGTGAACTTGACCTTGATCTGAGGGTGACTGTGAAAATGACCTTGGAATGATCTCAAAACATTACCGATTAAAAAAATATAAACAATTGAAACGGAAAAATTGAGTGTCTTTTAAAAATGCGAGAGCTAATAAAAATTCTATAAATAAAATCTGGTAAATGGTTGTAATATTAAGTAAATTTCTTGGAAGACTTACTGTAGAATGTGCTGGGTTCAATGTAAGTAAAAATCTAAATGTTGGATCGCACATCCTTCAGAACGACTACCAGCAGACAATTAACCCACACCACAACCATTTCCAATTTTAATGTGTTATTTAATTTACCCCCTCCACCAATTATATGCCTTCGCCCAACACCCTTCACCAGTAATTCACCTTTACTCAAACCCCACCACTATATTTTAATGATTTTACATCGCATCCGAACCGCTCCCAATCACCACTCTCCCTTCATTACCTCGCACCTTCACTCTACCCCCTAAACAAACACGATGACGACCACCACATCCTTAACACTAGTCAATTAGGCCAGCTCTTCATTGTGTTTTCCAGTCGGCAAATTTCGAACCCCTCCACAATTACCGCTATTGTTCGACCAAATTCGCTTTCGTCAAGCTCCCGTACCTCTACCATTGTTTTCAGTATTGTCTGCTAAAGAATGCTGGTGGGGAAAATAATTAATGTGGGCATCGATCTTATTTGCAAACGTGACGCCTCGATACCCGTATCGCATATGTAATGTGTCGAATCAACAATCTCGTTCCCTCGTGAATTGTTTTAAATTTATGGCAAAATATCGTGTAATGTACAGATGCGATGTGCTGCTTTTGTAAAATTAATCATGGCTGGAATAATTCAAAATGGAGTAAAGACCACCTTCCTGCATAGTAGATACGCACGTATGTAAATGCACGAATGGAGATCATTAAAAGTACATATTTGTAATAAGATTGCCCAAGTAAATGTTTAAAGAAATAATGGCACAATACAATTAAGTATCTGAAAATTATTTTCCAAATGATTATCCCCAAGAAACAAAATCTCTAGTCACCACTGGCTGAAAAATATATAATATTTTTGCAGAATATTTAATAATTAATTCAGAGTGTAGGGGATAAAATATTACTCACTAAAATGTTGGTGTAAATGTACAAGTGACCATTTGTTTAACTAATTACGATATCGGCAGTTTTCTGGAAAACATTCATACATTGTATATTTTAAGGAGACAATAGAGTAAAATTACAGCCAAGACAAGTACAAAATGGTAAAAAACTATTTCTTTCGACATAACAATTACTGAATTTTTTCAAATGTGTGCTGTCAATCAGGCCTTAGCTGAGCTGCGTGAAGCCTTCTTACACCCTCCTCCCTGCTTCACCCGCTGCTACATAACATTTGCCGGATGTAAGACGAGAATGCAAACATGCACACACACAATATCTCTACCTCGCCAGCAGATGTCAATTAGCCTTTACTCTTTATGAAGGACATGAAAAAAATAACTATGTTTGTATGCGTAATATCGTTAATAAGGTTTTAACACATATACTAGGTTATACTGCTCTAACTATTACTGTCACGCAATAAATATCCATTTGTGTAATTTTTTGACACCAACAAATACACCAACACCACAACAAACTTAATTTTTCATTTGTTATGGAAATTATATTTAACAAACAAATAATATCGTTTTATAACATATTTGATACATAAAGCAAATTATTAGTATGAATAATAATTGTTCAAATTAAAATAATAATTTTTTAAAATACAGGCAATGATCGTTCTATCGCCTAATTATATTTCATACAACATACACACTTCTGGAGATCAGGATGTTTTTGTGGAATGCTCCTGTAATAGCCAATAGTCTCCTTTCACGAGCCGTACTATTAGTTTATTGAATATCAGATTAATTATGTTTAATGAATATGAGTATTAGGGAAACGGTAATTGCGGCACTACGTTCCGCAGGGGGGGGGGAGAGGAATGAGTGGGGAGCCGCCATGTTATGTCACCCGACTGCCATCTTGGATGTCTTTGACATTTTACGTCTGACCAATGACCTACGATCTTAACGCAAAACGCCCCCCAAAAAACAGAAAACTTAAAAAATCACAAAAATCCTCAAATAATCCTACAAAAAAATTCCAAAAATATTATAAAATTTCCAAAAATATTATTTAATAAGATTTATTTAAACATTTTTAAAATTTATAAAAAAATCCAGGAGCCGACCGCCCGACATCATTCTCTGCCATTCCGGTGCCCTGTCAACCACCTTCTACCCATATGATATTTGACCTCGACCTAGACTCTTGACCTCAAAGATCCAAAAACACGCAATAAAAATATTTAAAAAATGAGAAAAATTCCAAGAAAATTATCTAAAAATTTATTATTAAAAGATTAAAAAAAGTTTCCAGAAAACTATCATTAAAGTATTTAAAATTATTATTAAAAATATTTAAACATTATTTTAAAAACTTACATTTCCCTAGGTTCCCCCACCTCCCTCAACAAACAAATTAGTTGGCAGCCCCCCCCCTCCCGTCGTCCTTATCCAGTGAGCCATATTGGTAGGCGACCACCATCTTGGTAGACACAATCTGACCACCATATTTGAAGCCAGTGCCCAATACGAATTGAACTTTGACCTTTGACACTGGAACCCTAACCCACTACCTTGACCTCATGACCTTGATTGACCTTGAAAACAAAAACCTGAGAAAAATATATAAAGGTCAACAAGCATATGCCATTACAGACTACTACCGCCATATCAGATGCAGGCTAACTTGATCAAGACCACATATCCTTAAATGACCTAGAAAACTGAAACTCGAGAAAAATATGTAAGTCAACAAAAACATGACATTACATTCTACTACCACCACATTAGATGGAGACTACCTTGATCTTGACCCCATGACTTTGAATGACCATGAAAACAGAAACCCAAAAAAAATACATAAGACAGCAAGCATAATAAATTACAGACTACTACCACATTGTTAGATGCAGACTAACTCGACCTTGACCGCATGACATTGAACAACCTTGAAAACAAAAACTTGAAATAGATGGTACATTATCCACTAGCTCATATGCCAAACACACATGAATACACACCTGCACACATGTACACAGATGCACATACATTTTACCCCTAACCAATGACCTTTGACCATGAACTTTGACCCCAAAACCCCTAAAAATCTAGAAAATTCCCAAAAAATTCTAGAAAATTCCCAAAAAATTCTCAAAAATCCCAGAAATGTATTATTAAATTAACTCATCACAGAGAAAAGTGCTATTTTACATGAAACGCCTGTAAGGCCGCAACTCACAACACCTAATGGTCGTGCAGGACACCACTCCCTCCTCCATAGGTGTTCTTTGCTTATCTATAAAGAGGCACATCTCAGTACATTTACAACACTTGTGATGGATATCCCATCACAATTCTTCCCCTTAAAACCACCCCACACACTCAAATCTTTGCCTTTTAATACAATTAACAATCAAAACAAATATTATTTCTTTACACAACACCTTTACAGGTCATTACACCAATCAGATTTCATTGGTGCAATTTCCCTCGCCCAAGGGAACTTAATGGGTCGTTCCATGCATTCCATCACAACATATCAATTCTAACATCCCCGTCAACCAAGTAAACCCAAAAAACCAAACTAGCACACCAAACCCCGCTACTACTTTCTCACTCCACAGGCAAGAAATCCTCAAGGAGAAACCATGGTCCATCCCTAGCTCACTCCATACAGCATTGTGGCCCCCTCTGGCCCCTGGATACACCTGCCAGTTCCCGACCTAGCCTGTCGACAACTCTTGTGACCTGCCCTTTTCCCTAGGGTCAGTAAAAAAAAACCTCTCGCGAGGATGACCAGACTACTGTAGAACCCGACCCCCATCCATTGAGATCACCCAACTTGCCAATCCCATGGCAACTCACAAACATCCCCATTACTAATTCCCCGATCGATTCCACCCCAGGAAAATTTCTACCTGACCCCTCTCCCGCCCAACACTAACCACACATCTCCACACAATCCTGCTCCTTATGCCCCTCTTGCTCACAGAAAAAAATATTTTACCATCCTTTTCTCCTTTTCCTCAGGACATTCCCTAATCCAGTGTCCCTTCTTACCGCAATTAAAACACCTCTCTCTTGTTGTTGGGGACATTCATGGGCCATGTGCCCATACCCTTTACATAAAAACATCTCATTCCCATTCTGTAGCCGAAAACAAGACTCCACACTGTGTCCAGTCTTACCACAATTCAAACAATTCAACTTTTCTGGCCCCATCTTAAAATAAGTCTGTTCAACCTTCCTTCCTGAATAACTCCTTATCGTAGTTCCATGAGCATTCCCCTAAACAACCCCTACTTCTTCGACCTTTTTCTTAAGACGAAAGCCATTTTCACTGGGATGGTTAGTGTGACCTCTACTTGGCTAATCAAATCCAATAACTCCTTCAAAGTGTTGGCTTTTTTTTACAAAAGATAAAATGCCTATCGTACTTGGAATCCAGATTATGAAACATAATCTCAGTGAGTATCCCTTTCTCACAAGGGCTCCCAAGCACTCCTACCAAATTAATCACTCCTTGGACAAAATCCCTCATTGATTGCTCCCTGTGCTGCTCCTTATTTAAAATCTCAAATCGCTTCTAAGGGTAACCGTAGAAGCCACACAAGACAGTAAACATTCACTCAATTTCACGAATTCCCAGTCTCCATCGATGGCAACTGCCATAGCATCTTGAAGACATTCAGTAATCCTAAACAAACTGACTGCGTACACAACCCTTCTCGAACAGACTTTCAAATCTACCACTTCTTGAGATGAACTAAAAAGTCCACCACAGGGGATAGTCTAGCCACCTTCGAAATTGGGAGCCTAAAATGAAAATCGGTAGGAAAATAACTCAGAAGTTTGAATAATGGTGCTGACTCACGCAATACATATGACGAAGTCCCCTCGGTGGATTCCATCTCTCCACGAACCATAGCCCTGGCTAACCTTTTTAAATAATCAATCCCGGCACTCTCCTCAAACAGTATCCCAGAATCTGCAAGCACCCTCTGTAAACTCTCTTGGTGAGGTGCTGCACCCATGCTGTTCTTGTACCTGTAACCATGACAAAGACAATATTAAAATCTCTAATAAACATAATCTCAAAATTCGTACCTTTAAAATTCAATCACAATTTTCAATTATTTTCCTCCTGCCAAAGTGAACAAGATACTTAGCCTCACCCTACCAACAAAAAGCAATGTGCACAGAAAAAATTCGGCCCAGTCGCCGCAGTTCCTGGGACACAGATTGAACTACCCAACCCGCCTTTCTACCTAAGTTTCAAGGAATGACAGGAAGGGTTAACTGAATTGTGTCAGCAAAAATGGTGTATTGTTGATAATTCAGCAGTGGACCTTGTTCACACACTCTTTCTGGAGAGGAGGGAACTACTACTACCACTAAATCCTTAAAAATTCGGTTTAATGGCATTTACTATAAGCTTTTTCTTTTTTTTTTTACAATATTTTGTCCACATAGATTTGGTAATTCATAAACTCTTCATTTAGATGCATTTCTAGAATCATTAAAGTGCCCCTTCAACTCACCTTCTAGCACATTGGGCATTGAATATAAAAATCTTTTTAAAATTCTATGAAACACTTTTGACAATAAGGAAACTCTGCTTGTATCACACTCAACTTGCCTTAACCTTGCAGGATTAACATACTTGAATTCTAAAGCATTTAAAACGAGTATAACGTAGAGTTAAAACACCCAATTTAACATGGAACTCAAAAACCATATACCTTCATGGTGCTAACACAAAAATACTTTTCTTTAAACCCACTAGAAACTCCTTGACACTAGTAGATATCCTATAATATTTATTTTGAATTAAACTCCCTATGTCTGGTGTTTTCCCAAAATAACTTTCTGTAAAGAGGGCCACCAAGTAAACCTAAAATGGCCCCTTTGAATTGTCTAAAAAAAAAAAATTTGCAACCTTTGCTAAAGCAACTCCTTTTTATTACCATTTTCTCGGGTGCTTATACCAACACACTTTGCTTCTACCCGTAGGAAACATTAAAAATAACAATAATACAACAAAACTATTCCTCTCACTTTCCTCACCTCGCAGGGTGATTACAATAGTCATTTCAATTAAAACCACACTCATGTAAAATATAAGGAAAAATTCTCCATTGAGGTACTAGTCTGTTGGCAAATTCCCTGCTTGTATTACTCTTTTCCGCCCTTGAACACTCGGGAACAATACCCTTCATTTTCCCACAAACATTCCACAGCTCTCTCCGACATTCAACAACCTCACAGATTCATCAGGTTGGGAATACTCTCCCCACCAAACACTTGCATGGCAGCTTGCCCTAGAACCTTCTCTCAACACACACTCTCCACACGACCAAAGAAAGCAGGGGATATTGTCCCCACCGACACTTTCTTACACGTTGCCCTCTTCGACCCAACGTTACCCCATTCACACAGCCAAAGAGTGCAAGAGATATTATCCTTACCAACACTTTGGTGCAGGTTGCCCACATCGACCCAACATTAAACCATTCACACAGCCAAAGAGCGCAAGGGATATTGTCCCCACCGACACTTTCGTGCAGGTTGCCTGCTTCGGCACTAACTACTCACCAAAGCACACCACACTGGTTGAAGAAAGAGAAGGGATATTCTCCCTACCACTGAATTTTTTATCTCCTTCCACCCATATAATACCATAAATCCCACACAATACATCAATCAATCCATTCGTTCTCACTCCCCAAAGTTACAAATCCAGTTAATTAATCTACCAAGTCTCTTCTCCACAAAAATTATTACAATTCTTCATCTACTTTGCTCAAGTTCACTCCTAAAAGTCACAACATGGAACACAACACTGAGTTCAATGCTGGTTTAGAAGCTTACTTTCAGCAAAACTCGTATATCTTCGGGAATCACTCAGAGAAAACTATATTAACCTCCAAGGGTTCTTCTGCAAAATGTCGACTCAAATTCATAACCATTGATCATGGCGAAACTCCAAAATGGCCGCTTATCACAAGCCCGGCGCAAGGGACTCACAAGATAATCAAAGTTCATAAGCGAACACCAATACTAATTCTTTACTTTACTCCTCCGAAAGAAAAAAAAGTCCAACTCTGAAACACGAAATATTTTTCAAAATGCCAAACTGACATGGCCAGAAACTAAGTCTTTATTTCGCACGAAACGCGAAAATACTAAGTCCATAGGCTCCTCTTCGCACTCTAAATCTTTATTCTGGCTGTCCCGAAAATAACTAAGTCTGAGGCACCTTGCTCCAAAAATCAAAGTCCTTATAAACGCCTTGCTGAAAAAACTCTCATCTCCAAACTTAGACTGGCGAAAAAAACAAAGTCCTGATGATCGCGAGCCAGAATTATTCTAAGACCAAGATTCGGCCTGCCGAAAACTATTACCCACTCGCGTCGCCTCGCATAATTTTTCAAGTCCCAACTGTGTCCTAGCCATCGTACATTTGTCTAAATCCGAAGATTCGCAGGACACTTATCTCTTCTCTCGCAGACTCCTCACTCACTTGCTACCCTGGGCGGTCTCCCCTCGCCACAAGATTACCAGCACACAGGCTGGGGAATTCTCGAGATAGCTCGCGCACCACAATATATATATATATATATATATATATATATATATATATATATATATATATATATATATATATATATATAGAAAAAAAACCCACTCTCGCTCTCCTCCTCCCAGGAGACATGTAACTCAGTGCACACTTTACGACTCAAGCGCCATATTTACCGTCAATACTTTCAGAGTGTAACGCAACCAAATAACCAATCACAGCGAAAAGCACTATTTCACATGAAACACCTGTAAGGCCGCAATCCACCACACCTGACGGTCGCGCAGTACACCACTGCCTTCTCTGCAGGCGACCTTTGCTTATCTATTAAGATGCATCTCAGTACATTTACAACACTTGTCACGGACATCCCGTCTCATTACTCAGTTATGAAAAATATTATACACATCGCCCTACAATATGAGACATAACATACAGGAGAGGCAGGTTCGACACCTGGTTCAAGTTCGATACTTGGTACAATACTGGTGGGGACATGCCGGTGACAAACCCAGTGCACGATATACTACGTATAGAAATCCCCGCACTACCTATATACGTACATAATAAAATTACAGTTACTGAATTCAGAAAAAATGTATTGTCTTTCAAAGAGTATTATAATAGTGCGGGAAAAAAGTAATTTTATTCGGCATTACAGACAAGGAGTACTTTCCAACACTCGGTCCCTTCAACTGACACAATACATGTAACTTAGATATATATATATATACATGTGTAACACAACAGAAAAATATTTATGGCCGGCCGCTATGCATATCACCAAAGTAAAACTGGTAGAAATTTATGTATGAAAAACAAATATGTGTGAACCCCAAGTGAAGAATATATATCAGTTTCATAGTTTTACTGTAAATAAGTGAATGTCTCGCACCCATTCGCCGATACACAACAGCCCACAGGCATTGGAAAGGATATAATTCAAAGAATGGACTTATAGCAAACATGCAACTATTTATTATAGTAACAATTATGTGTTTACATTAAATTATACTTTTAGCAGGGTTGCTACGACAAAATGTCTTTCTGATAGACCCAGGAATCTTTATGCTACGAGTGTCCCAGCCACCGCATGTACATGTGGCCATTACGTTGTTTCAGCACCTTTTCCACCAAGTACACGTCTGGAAACCGTGTAGACCAGATCTCTTTGGTGTAAAATTTACTGATGAAGGGTTCGCTGCGTAGGTCCTCGAGGTAAAACATGAGTGCGTACGCATGTCGCATGCGAACCATATTGTACAGCTCTGCAGACCAGTTCTGATGGAAACCACTTTGAAAAATTCTGTGTTTTTTTTTTTCCAAAATACGCACCAATTCACCAATTTTGGCTTCAGGCTTCCGTAGGTCACTCCTCTTAAGCATAGAGTATGTTGATCAAAGCAGGGAGTCGTTTTTCGTGTCTTATGGATTCATGCAGTTGTAGAATAAACGGTACTCGTGTAAGAGTTTCGGGAGTAGTGTCAACCACCTGCAGTTTCCAATCGCTGTTAAATGTGTCCACAGTTTAGCATTTAAAGTCCTTTTGAAAATTCTCGACGATGCTAGCCTTGAGTCCAGAGTACATAGAATTATTATGTATGTTATGTTTCTTCATCAGTGCACAGAAAGTAGCATTAAAGTATTCTTTACCGTCGTCCATGTGGAGATTTTTTGGTATGCCTTCTTCGTGAAATATGCTTGTCACAGCTTTCACGATGTCGCGTGCATTCTTCGATTTAAGCGGTCTGGCCCAAACGTACTTGGAGAACGTATCGATCATGGTCAAAATGTAGCGGTAGCCTATATTTGCACCAGAAAAGTCTTGCATTTCGACCAGGTCGTATTGGAAAGTATTGTCCAGCCCTTTGACGTATCTTCTGTGCTGGTAATTTATCCTAGCATATTTGTGCAGCTCGTCGGAAACTGCATACTTGCTCATCTCGAAATGTAGCCAGCCTCCATGTGATCTTCGATGTTGGAAATTATTTCGTTTGTGTGCGAGATCTTTCCTGCTGACTGCGAAGTGACAAAAATTGTCAGCCTACCTAACAACTCGTTCGGATCGTCCCAATTGTGATAGTAGATTTTTTCTCTACTCTCCAATTTCTGAGTCAATCCCGAACCACCAAATATTAATTTTTTTTTTGGGGAAATGTCCAGCTATAATGGGAAATTTCTGGTGTGTCGTGCCCTTAAATCGTCACGTTGTTGGGTAGTTCTCAACGTAATTAGCGAGACTGGACTGTAGCAGGTAGCTCTACTTGCGCAAATCCGGTTCGGTGTCGTGTCCAGGATGCCTATCAAATAAAAGTTCGCCCAATACCTGTGTGATATTCTCCTTGCGTTTGCCGATCTGTAGTACATCAGTGGGTAAAACAAAACTTCCTTTTTTTTCCCCCGAGAAACCATTTTCCACTACTTTTCCACAAACCATAAGTCGTGTTGGCAATACGCTCAGAGTAGGAAGCGAAGTAACGAGATGGAAGAGTGGCCACCTTGGGTCCATGCTACTGGGTTCGTTTCCATACCCGTGCACACAGCAAATCGATCAAGTGCAAATCTCCTTGGTCACTAGTGATATCACCTTCCGATTCGGCAAGTTCCGGAATTCTTTTCCATTTAAGCATGGGGGTCGTTTCTTCCACCTTGATTTCGCGTTTGATTTCAATGCGAGCATCATCACTCGCTTTTTTTAAATTTCGCCTAAGCGGAGGTTAATAGGTTTGAGAGCATCCTCACTAGAGTCTCAACGGCCATTCTGCTCATTTTCGCGAGTAAGTATTTTTGCCCGCACTGTCTCCATCGCTCGCTGAAGCTCGCTCACCAGTTCGGCTCGGTTATCCATCATTCACTGAGTGGAAAAGACTTTTCGTACATGTATATATGTTTTATATTTATATATATATATATATATAATATACACTTCGCCTTTGTTTGTAGTCGATCATTGGCGATTTTCCGAAATTGCTTTATCAAGGTGTCCGAAACACTTATCCAATATATTCTGGTTATGACTCGCGACATTGGTTTTCCTAGCTAGTCTGAACATAAAAAAATGTTCAACTCTTCTCGTCTCTGTGTTCGATACCTATATCAAGTCTATTATCCACGCCTCCGTACCTCCTACATGCTGGTAGACAGCTACCAAATCTCCAACCACTTTGTTCTTCACGCTATCCAATTTTTGACCGATAAGGAACCAGTCTTCTCTATGTGAAGGGGCGAAGCGATTCTGGCCACATTAAACGTTATCGTGACGATCGATGTCGCCAAATGTGTAAATACTTCTGTGACTCACGGTTGCATTCGTAGGATAAACTCATCAAAACCATGCCTGTATCTCTTCTTATGTAGCATGCAGTCTTTTACGATCACCAATATACCGAACTTTTCCTTCCAGCACAAAGAACACATATATTTGAATTCTGCAAATTTCATGTTCATATTGACGTGATAGTCGAAAACATGACGTTAATTGGTGTCATCCATGCGAACCAGCACCAATACATTAGTGTTGTCGCGAAGTAGCTGTATGGGTACACGGGAATATTTCTGGCCGAGGTACATACAGTCCACGTTCATGTGCCGTTTCAGGCTAAAGTATTCTTGGATACAAGTTTGTTTTTTGCAGGAAATTTCATCAAAGACAAATATCGAGCTTGGAAGAGCTTCGCTCGGTGGTATAACAGCTTTGTTATCACTGCATGGGAAATATTTCATGCCTTCCATGGCCTGCAGTACATGTGCCAGTTGCTGGCATTTCAGTTGCTGGAGCGATTTCGAATAAACGTACACGTTCTAGAAACCGAAGACCACTCGGTTCTTCCGGCAGGCTCAGTAGGGCACACGTCTTGCCACAACCCGACGGACTGCAAATCAGGCCACGCATGATAATAGGCTACAGGGCATCGTGGCGAGATTTGTGGGAAATATCTTCATCTTCAGCATGAAGTAGAGTGACAGCGTGCTTGGTAATATGTGGGATACCACTACTATCCTGCTGCGGTGGAGCAGCTGGAGCGAATCTGGAGCGATTGTGGAACCTGTGGAGCAGGTGAAGATGGAGGAGAAAATTGAGCAGGTGGAGCAGTTGTGGAGCGATTGTGGAGCATGTAGAGCAAGTGGAGTTGAAGGTGGAGGTATAGGTGGTGAAATAAATGGAGCAGATGTAACAGTTGTGGAGCATGTGGAGTGATTGTGGAGCAGTTGTGGAGCAGGTAGAGATATCGTGGAGTGTGTTGAGCAGTTGTGGAGCATGTGGTGAGATTGTGGAGTAAGTGGAGGTAGTGGAGAACCAGTGCTACAAATTGTACAACTTCTCTATAAAGAATGACTCCTAGAAAACTGCCTCAGGCAGAAATTGCGCTGATATGATATTCTCGAAGGTTTCATATTGTAGGTCGTTATTTCGTGTTGTCGTAAATTCCACAAAGCTGTAAATGATTTACCGCAGAAGCGACACAGCAGATGAATGATTGACATTTTATGTCCACACTGTTCAAAATATAGAATGATACTGAAACTAAAATATATAAAAGAATAAAATATTTATATTTTGCTCGCTTACTTAAATTCAATGTGCTGTAAGGTAAATATATTGTAATTTTAATTAAGCCATGGGATCGTTGATTCACTGATCGATAACCATCTCCTGTTCGAACTCTACATTCTAGGTTCTGTGGAATCAAGCTAGGTTGTCATGTAACAACATGGGTATCAACGCGCTGTACGAGGTGTGCCCGACATTGCTTACTCCTTAAACAAGTATCTGGACACTAGGCAGACACTTTATCCAACATCATGAGAGTCAACATGAAACTAGTTGTGGGTCTATGTATAAGCAAAAGGTGACCTAAGCAAAAGGGAAGAACAAGGTAGGTGTGTTCCTGCCTGCACTGACGCCTGCAATCGGTGCTCTGGCCAGTATCGTTGGGGCAGTCACGAATATCGTTAGTACTGTGGAGAGAGCTTCGAACGACCGGAAACATGTAGAGGAAACCTATCGCCATAACAAAACATGGGAAGTTATCGTCATGGGTTAAAAAAATATGCCGAGGACTCTACATTCGTCACCCGTATCGGAGAAGAGGAGGAACAATTGCCAGAGGAAAAATTGGAAAAAATCGAAGAAGGAAATTAAAGTGACTGCCTAGACGTCCACTGACGAATGTGGACTTGGAACTGTTTGCGCGCAAATTGAAGATACCTAATTGTTGCATCGTGTTTATGAAGATGTTTTGCCTCTTATATCTAAGAGACACGAATGTGCTGTAATTAATTTGGACACGACAGCCGGGCTAGACACGCACTGGGTAGCTTACGTATAATGTGACAAATGTGCAGTATACTACGACAGTTTTGGGAATTTGCAACCTCCGCCCGAATTGCGCCAGTATTTGAAATATACCAAACTAATGTACAACTATCAACTATGAAATGGAGGAAATGCCAAAACTCGTAGAACTGTGGACACTTGTGTCTGCGAATTTTAAACAATCGCGATATCCAGTGATAATACCGATCTCATCAGTATGTCGGTGTCCATCATTCTGAGTGGTAAAACGTCCGAGCTGAGGGCCAGCTGTTACCCTCCCTTGGAGCTGAAAGGGGAATGGTTTGTTGGGCAAGTGGTCTTCCAAACTAACAACTCCACATCCAACTTATAAGAAAATGTGAATTCTGCATTCTGGCACATAGTGGCAGGTGATGTGAAATAAATCGCCATTCCCACTGGGGCTTTTTATAGCTGAAGGATATGGAATACTGCATAAAGAAATCGCTACCGCACGACATCGCATTTGAACTGCACAGAAATCAGAATACCTTGAAGGTCGAAACGTTTTGAGCTGCATATGTAGACTTTACAGAACAGGGCACGATCGTGCCCATGGTGGGGTTCGAAGCTAGTGTTTACGAAGCCAGAAAGAAGCACGAGTAGTCGCGGGCCATAAACATCTTTATGGTCAATGCCATATGCATAAAACGTAACTTGGTAAGCTGCAGTTACATGAATGCGAAACCGAACAGTACTATTTACGAGTTCACTCGCACAGTAGGTCCTGGTTGTAAAATCGTAGAATCTCTAAGAACGTTCATTTACATTCCGATCGCTGCAAAAAGCATCCAAGAAGTAGCTGTTTCGATCGTGGATCAAAACGAGGAACTAATACAGTTCTGAAACAAAGAAATCACACTAAGTTTACACCTGAAACGATTAGACTAAATTTCGGAGAAAGCTGTGAGGAAGCATTGCGCTAACACATGAAAATGCAAAGTTTCTCCGGGTCCTTGATTTAAAAGTAAATCGCTATGTCGGACGAAATTCTCTAAGTGAATCAGTGTCTAGAATGCGATGATAAACTCGATAAAATATAAATGCACTGTTATTAGCCGTATCTTTCGGATCTGTCGCTCTCGGAAGGGAAATTAGAATACCTAAACTGGGACAAAATAGTTACACCCTGCCTAGACAGTCCTTTGTGCGCATAAGAGACAGGCTAATGAAGGCGGACGGGACCTACTCGACCGGCACCAAGTTGGTACAAAATGGTATCCTGTACCTTTTCGAACGAGTAATGTATAATATTAATGGCATCGCGGTCGACAAGTCGCGAGATGTGAGCATAACTTCGTCGATAAGAAATTACCGATCGCTCACATCCAACCATCTCTCCGCAGCCTAGTTAGCAGGCTGGGGAATCGAAGCCGACTATAATCGATGTACGATAATAAGGGAAAATAAAAGTAGTAGGTCCACTTCATAAAGAAATAATCAGTTTATATAAGATAATCACCACAGGTATTTTGCATAAAAGTGGCTACAATAATCATAATAAAAGGACTGAGAAATAAAATATATACATATATATATATAGAAGTGGCATAAGAAATATATTACTCATAAAGGCTGGAAATCGTACATGGCACAAAATGATGAAAATATCTTATAAAAATTGTCAAGACTTAATACTTGCCCGTCAAATAGTAATAAATAGTAGGTCCAGAGATAAATCAACTAGAGATTGTAAAAGAAAACATGCTAATTGTGGTGGTGCACTATAAATTTCTTTTGTAAATTTATTGAAATCATTCAACATAATAGGAAATGAGTAGTTTCGTAAGAAGCTAAATAAATAATATTATTAATATCAAACAGCAAACAAATAATATCATAAAATGAATCTGAATGTTATTATACTTTGGGTAACAATAATTTTAAATAAACATGATAGGGAACTTAAGAATAGTCCCAATATAATATATCATTAGGTTTACCACAAGAACAAAAAAAAAACATTATTTTGTAAATATTATCTTGATAAATGTCCATACGCAGACAAGACAGTGCATGTACAAAACTGTGATATATTAAAATGCCATATGGAGGTGTTTGGATGAAAGAAATATTTCATGCTAATCACTAGGCCATTAAAATCTCAAAATACTTGGTGGATAGTACTTGGATTTCGAATACATCCAGCAGAGAAAGTTAGTTAAATATGACCAAAAAAAATACCATTATTATGACATAATACCTATAAGAATATAATTGTCTGGTCTTGTCATAGGAATTAAGATGTTCATTATTTTTTATAGTACTAACAGTTTATTAAAATATATTTTCCTAGACGTAGCTGGCAAACGAAGAGTTCAGGGAAGTAGAACTCGCAGAAGTAGTCGAGAAGTAGATGCACTGCATGATGCGAGAAATAGCAATCCGCATTACTTGAAAAGTTGGACTATACTTGAGTACTGAATGTAGAATCGTAACAATATAAGTAAAATGTAGACCCGAAATGCAGCATGAAAATAGCCTTGTAAATAGCCATGATATGACATGTGATGGAATGGAATGGAACCCTGGAACGCTCTCTAAAAAAACACGAAGCAAAGAAAATAATTAATAACAGTAACCTGGCTGAGCACACGTAGATGCGACATAAATAAATTAGACCAGTACTCACCAATGAGGGTAACCATGATATCCTTACATGTTTCAAGGAGTCCGAACCCCAGAATAAAATATAAAAAAATAATGATATCAGGGTGTGTGGAAAACACACCAAAAGGACCTCAAGTCCTTGAAAATATGTTCACGGCCGTCACATAGTGCAACCACACCATGACGGCAGCGAGCCTGAAAGCCAAATGTCTAGAGGGACGTACAGTGGAGCAGGAAGAGAGGAGAAAAGTGTAGTACAGCAATCACCGCTAGATGACATAGGTAGTACTAAAGGTACTAAAGCGCTGCGCCGATGGTGGCTAGCACATGATAATACTCCGTTTTTTTTATTGAAAGTCAAGAGCTAACAGTGTGGTCACAGGAAGAAAATGCCGAAGAGGCTATGGCAGAAAAAAAGTGAGTTGAAGAGGGCTATGGACGGCGAGACAACGGAATATGCTACTTAGTACCAGCACGTCTGGTGGAAATGAAAAACAAAGCATAAAATGCTGTCCTGGACACCGCTAACGAGATTGAGAACGAAGCTTAGAAAGTGCTAACTTGAACAGTATTGAAATGGTACATAAGAGAAAATCCATTTAATAGTAAAATATTAACAAACTATGATGAAATAACTTTAAATAAGAATACAAATCTACTTATATGAGCAAATAAAGAAATGTATAAATATATAAAATACTTTTACTAAAATAAAAACTGACATAATTAAATATTAGGGAAATAGACTTTACTTATTAATCGAATAACTCATATGTAGTTCAAAATGAGAATAAAGGTATTATTTGCCATCATAGGAATAGTAGTAAATATAACGAGACATATGACTAAAAACTCAGAACAAAGGAATTAACTTTAATACTAACAATAATTAAAATAAAGTTAATTAGCAGAGAGAGAGAGAGAAAGAAAGAGAGAGAGAGAGGAGAGAGAGAGAGAGAGAGAGAGAGAGAGAGAGAGAGAGAGGAAATTATAATACTAACCAATATAGTAACTGATCAAAACATTAAAAATGTGATTTCAAAAGTAATAAAAAAATATTTCAATAGTGAGACATTAAAGCATTGATAGTAGCGCATATTGCAAAATTAGAGGGGCATAATTTACGAGACAAAATATGGTGACATAATTAAATCACTAATATAGTTGCATTAAAAAAAAGGTAGGGACATAGTTTAAAAACTTGATGTCATATTTAAAAACGCATGTAAAAATTAGTGACATATTTGAAATGGCACACGGCAAGTTCATATTATGCATTGCATTCTCCTTTCTGCTAGGATTCGCTGAAAATTAAAAGATAATAATAGGAGCGAGGCAGGAGCTGGTGAAAATGCTAGCCACATCTCATTTGAATGCCGTGTTGGGAGTAGGCGAAAACCCGCAGCCCTTATCTCTTACTTTGAACACCATAGAATGGTTCGTCCTTCACGTGACCTCGAGCATTAGCGAACGCGCCAAGCTATTGAATTATTCGAAGATAGAAAAAGTGATCGAAATAGCATTCAGAAGTTGGAGCCTGGTCACCTGCCCGGCCATGACGGCAGCCACGCGAAATCACTGGGTCGAAAATTGTCTTCCAGCATGGAAAAACCATGCACCGACAAGTCTATGTCCGACCATTGCAAAGTCTAAAACGTAAAGATAATATTAATTAGTGAAAGCTATCCGTATATGTATTTGAACGCTAACTTTGACGATGGACAGTGCCTCCTGGCATATTATATGTATTCGCAATTCCAATCATCGTATTACGGACGCGAGGCGCATCCCTTCCTGAGCCTCGAAAATGTCCGAGACATGCCACCTTCGCTAGTATTCTATACATCGAAGCAAAATGAACATGTGCGATATAGTATAGTCGACTGCCTGATCGAAATACTAACCAAGGATAACATGCCCGCAAATATCGCCGCCAACTACTTGATACTCCACGACAGGATCGTTCAGTATGACTGTTTTCCAGGTCTGGTAAAAATCATCAGTTAATTATGTGCGTAAATACCCATGACATGGGGATGCTTGTTTCAATCGTTATAATTTAATGTAACTTGCAAGATTTCATGAGTGGTTACATGCTCAAAGAAATCGCAGTTACGGATTGTCACGGTGTAACTCGAACCCGCAACTTCTACTCTCCATATCTGTAGAAACCGTTGGATGCGGAGAACAAGAAAACAAAAGTCTGGTTGACCAAGTGCTACCACTGATTGGAATGGGACGAAGGCAATATTCCTTAACACCTATTGGGAAATGTGGTGCACGACTTGCTGATGCGAGGACAGGTTTAGGTGGCAGGACCCAAACAGAAAAAAAAGCTAAGTAATTGGTGTAAATTAAAAGTGGAGATTATCGAATTGCATAGCTATCATGGTTACCCTTCCCATTGTAAAATGAGGAAGTAAACGGATACGGGTTATTTGGTGAGCGCTTCGAGAAATGTGTAGTTACTTTACGAGTTGCATGCTCGGAAATGTAACATAGTTACATCTTTGGTTGTGTTAAATATCGCATCATTCCACGATGCGACAACAAATTATGTAAATAAATATAACCCGAAAATGACTTAGTCGAGTACGAGTCACCATGGGAGCAAGATGACGCCATTTCATCCCGAGAACTCATACGTCTTGTCATGTCTGGACGACTCTAAAATCACCTGTTTGTTGTGGGACTCTGTATCGCTACATACCTACGAAGAAAATTGTGACGGGGGGACCACTGGCTATATTCGGTGACTTTGGGCGAACCTACTCAGCAGTTGATAACTTGCTACAGTCCTGGAAATTGCTTGGTTCAACACACGAAGCAGGATATACCTCTTCCGGCAACCGTGGACCATGTTCTAGAATTTGCAGCAAGTTCGAGCCGAGGCGACTTTACGAGCACCGAAATTCACGCCTCTGACAGCTCCACCCAGGACTGTATACGTACGTACAATAATACCAGCGAGGTGTCGACTCAAAATGCCTCAACTAAACGTCAAAGGTCATGCTGTCGTGTCGTCACCACTATGCATAAGAGAAATTCAAGGGGACCTGCATCTAACTGTGACTTGCGGCCCCGCAAATCTCCACGTGTGATGCTATCTGCTGCCGCCATCGACATGGGTTCGTCCACGACCGACCTCACTTCGAAGAAGATGCTTCGAAGACTCCAGTTCAACTGCATCAAATCGAACGTCATAGATTGTTAATAATTTGTTACGAACGTTTTTTGATTGGTACATAGAGTATTTAGAAGGCTCTCATTTGTAGATTTTTTAAATTTGTGTAAATAAAACATAAAATATAACAAAACTTACTTGGTTGTATATTTTATTTTATTAAACACTTTCTTTTTACATATAAAGTTCAATGTTTTTTTTTGCTAAATACATAACATGTTTGGAAATATTATTTGAAGGGTTGGCTCGCAGGAACATGTAGTACCGAACGTATAGAAATGTTGGACGGTCTGTAGGAAATAGGAAAAGCTTGTGCAAAGTAATTCTCAAACATCCGCCTGGCTGTGTCCTTTCATACGTGCACCACAAGCCGATCAAAAAAATATTGCCATGCTAGAATGAATACGTATTTCCTGGCGGCCAGCTGCGTTTCCGCTCTTATGCATGATTAGCTGTTCCGCCGGTACCCTCTCACCGTCGATCCTGGGAGTCGCAACATGGCTCTTACGGTGGGGAACAACTCCCACTACATTTACTTGCTTGTGGTTACCCCCTCCCCCTTCACCAAAATAATTAAATTCAATTGCTATTGGCAGAATTTCGTCGACAAAATATTAATAATTTAATGGTAAACACTACATATACAGTTTAAAAAGACAAACTATTGTCTACTTATACAAGATTTCCGTCTACCTAGAAATAAAGTTGAATATATAGGTAAGGGTTTTGTATTCGCGAGCAAACAGGCACATCCTGAAGGGGAGGCAGGCCGTGGTGGGAGTATGTAGAGCATTATAGGAAGGATGAATACTCGCTTATAAGCTTTAGTTTGGACGTTGATGCATCATTGTTGTACTGCATCGAGCTGCGAAAGGTATGTCGGCGAATATTACAAAGTACTCGTCGTGTTTTTGAGGGTACGAGAAATGCACGGGCTGTGATTGGTACGAAATAGAGCCTAGGTACCCTTCGCAACAGAACCCTCGTGTATGGTGCGAGGTGCGTTGGGCGGAGAAAGGAAGTGCTGTTGTGCCAAATGATGACGCTGTGATGTGGTGCGAATTTTGTAAGAAGATGCATGATTTTTTTTTCTTGAGACCACACCCTACAGTCGACAAGTTATTTCGCCGTACTTGGCATTATTCTCCATCGCCATCGTATTGTTATCGAAAACTTTGTTCTGTGGCTAATTTACGGACATTAGCAGCAATTTCGTAATGTCGATGATCGATTTCTGGCCCGAGAGTGATGAAGCTCTCCTAATGGCCGCGGGGGCGTTATTCTAAATTATGGACACCTCCATCCCAGAACGATGCGGCGCTGCACCATCAAAGACCTTGGTATAATCTGGCGTTACACTTATAGCAGCTTCCGACATCGCGACGGAGACGTCCTTCCAGACCAACCAGATGACACAATTCCGGAGGAGGACCAGGAGGGCATCCTCCCAGGCACCACCCATCTAGACGAAGCCCTTGTATGGCTCCCAGTCGCCATCATTTCGCTGCTTTCAGACGGGTGTCTTAGCTACATGCGACATCATTGAGGGTTCCCTGCGGCTGGAAGCTGGCAACATACCGCAGCGGGAACGTAAATCGTCCGAAATAACTGTTTTATATGTGTAAACAAAACAGTGGGGACTCGCGGAGTGACGGACTCGTCCGTGCTGGTATGGTACTCTCCAGTCTCCGATACTGATTATACCAACACCGAAATATGGTGCCAGATGGGTTGGCACTGATTTAATTCTGTATATAAGTTATGTTTCAAATGCAGATCCAGTTGTTATGATCTTGCTTCATCATTTATTCAATTAATACTTTTTAACCTTAAAAAGTACTCCAATTATAATTATTAACTTTCCTATTTCATCATTAGTTGTTAATTAATAATGTTACATAACTGTAAAAGAAATTCTGTTGTTTGTTTTTGTAACATATGCATATGGCTCTGTTTTGTCTAAAAAAGGAATAATTTTCTGTGTTAGTAATGATTAATGTAATAATAAAGTATAAAACGTAATTATAACTTATTATTTTTCAAATTTCAAGTTATGTTATCGTATAATCGCTCTCGATGAGTTCTGAGCACACTCTCGTATATATACGACTGGCCCAAGGTTAATGCATTTTTTTCTAGTGCCGACGACCGTACCGCCTTGGTAATCTGGTGACCTATATGATCACCGTGGTTCAGCAGGGTTGAGCGTGATCAGTACTAGGATGATTAACCGTGCAGGGAAAGTCACGAAGCCTGAGGCGCATAGAATCACAGGCAGGCCCCTTAGAGTCAGCAGATTACAAGCAGGGAGGTGAGGTTAGCGTACCAGGAACTCCCCCAAAACATGTCCCAGACTGGGACTTCAGTTTTAGTTTAATGATTTCCTTTCCATCTTGACTCTCAACATGTAATCTTCTTACAAACTGCTACAGCGTGATTTTATAACTTTCGGATGTGATAGTTATTTTCATCCGCTTATTGGGTAAGTGTATATGCGGATTATTTTTCCTCTTTGCCAGCGTGATATTCGTTTGTGTATCCCATTAAAGTTTAACGTCTTAGTGATCTTTTTATAGAAGTGCCCATATCCGAATGGAGTAACCTTCCATCTTCTTGCCATCTGCCCGCAGCCCTTTCTGGGATGTGAGTTGCCCTTCTTCTTGTGGCGTGGTTCGGGCGAACCATGTATCTATTTTTCGCTGGCACCGCCGACTTATTCATTTCTGCTTGCAAATAAAAAAAGGTTTTTAAATTTTTTTGTGCCAGTTCGGAATGCTCCTGCACATGCTCAGCTACTCGTCGCGACTGTTGGTCACAAAATCTTTAAAAAACATTATTGAATTAAATTAAATTTATTTGTGATATTTAAATTAAGTTAAACAATAAGTTTGGTTTCAAAAAGTTAGTATGTGGAATTGATATGAAATTTTTGTGTCTCGTTACTAACAGCGGGTACACAGTGCGTTTAAGAATAGCCAGCATGTGGTAAATTAAGTTTTCTGTTAACAAAAAAAAGCTAACAAAACCAGTACATGGCAGTCATAACTTAATTATGTTGATATCAACACATTCCTATAGTTATAGGTTAACTTGTTGCAGAACTTTGGTATTTCGATTGAATCATGAGATTACAAAGATAATAATTTATAATGTTAACTTTTGTGTTAAAATTTTGACATAAAAGGCAATAATTTAATTATGTTAATTATTCTGCCAAAAAAATTCACATGTTGTTGAAAATATATTACATACAGCCGATCATTTAATTTCTTGATAAGTGTATCGAGATTTATGTTGTTAAGCCAACAATTTTCAATATATATATATATATATATATATATATATATATATATATATATATATATATATATATATATATAACTTTCATTTATTTGTGCCCATAAATGTTACATATTTATAACTCGCTATGAAAACATGGTAATGACTCCTAACTTTCCTTATACACCATCAGTGTCTATTATATATGTTCTATGTATTTATATTAACTTGAAAGTCTGGTTACAATCATAATTTATTGTACATATTTACTGTACAATTTACTTATATCACTATTCACCATGTTAAAATCGTGGCCTATTTATAGTTTGATTTGCGCACTTGGTTAAGTAGTACCTTTTTTAAGCACCTTCATAGCGCTAATTGTTATAGTTATTTGTAATATTATTATGAAAATGGTTGCGAACTTAAATTTTTTCTACATCTTCAATGTAGGCCTACTATTTACACATACTTATATTTTTCGTGTGAATGCATGACAGGAGATCTCCAATGACGAAGCATTTCTATAAACAAAACACTTAAATATGAATGTAGATTCCACCTTCCTCTTATGTGCCATCCTCGTGTTGTAACGAGAGTACCTTGGGGGATTCAAGTTCACTTCGCAGGTATGTAAAATAACATGATGGGAGGACATGTGGTCTCCGCTGCCTCTCGAACCTCTAGAACGACTTGTGAAATGTTTTCTACCAACCTAGTCTGCAGCTCAATCTAGACATTTATATGGCTGTAAAACAAATGCGATTTTTAAGAGACACGCATTTATCCTAATTTCTCTACTGTGTTTTGTATGTGGTTTTCGAGTACAATATAACGACATGTTATTTTACTTCTAACAGTGTGTGTTAGTAATTCTTTTTTCTCAATATAAGAAACATAAATTGTTTTTTAACAAGTCTGTATATTGCGCTTGCTTCTCCCTTGGAGAAGGGGTATGTACGTGCAATAGTTTTTTAAAATATGTTTTTGCGCTTGTACTTGTTATTCCATGTACTAGTCCCTTCGAGAAGTTTTATAGTTGCAATAGTTTTTTTTAAATGTGTTTATTGTGCACGCTTCTCCCTTGGAGAAGGGGCAAGTTCATACAATGTATATTTTATAACAGTTCCTATTACCTACAATATTAACCAAACTTAAATTAAACGCACATTTTACTATTACAACGAATTACTTGTGCGACATATTTAGCGAATAGCCATTTAAAGAAGGGTATTCGCTTTATAAATATGTGCACTGCACGATGGAACTGCTACTGACCTGCATTAAGAGAGTGTGTGTGAATATGAAAAGGGGGCAAGAATGCTGACGGAGAGGATGTGCTTACGTGATGACCTTCATTCTGTCATGTTGCACAAGTACAACACCAGCCTCTCTGTGTCGCTCGCACGCAGAAGCAGCAGTTCTGCATCATTTCTAAAATTATTTTTATACGAATAAAAAATATTAACACAAATACTGTTAAGAAAAAATATTTATTTTACATTTTATTTAGATACATAATAATAACAAAAAAACTTGATAGAAAATAATATATACATACATCACAATTTAAAAAAATAGACAAATATTTCAATACATAGTATTTACGTAAAACACGTGAAAGAAGATATTTTACAAGGCAAACATATTTACTGGAAAAAAATAACAAACGAAAATATTTTACAAGATAGACATATTAACTGAAAAGATTAGTAAACATATTTAACACGATAAATATATTTATTGAAAAAAAAAGACAACAAAAGAAAAATTATGCGATAGTAAAACATGCCTACACTTCTCTGTACCTAATAATGATATTTCTTACACCTAACATATTTTTTTCCACAATCCAAACTTTTAATCACGTACGTCGATATGTTGTTTACACTGTAGGACGTGTGTGTGTTTCTTCCACAACAAAAGATTACGGGGGGAATGAGAGGTTTTCATCACCTGGGTTTTTCTATAGATAGAGCAAAGCTCATATGCACAAGCGTACACGAGCACCTATGGTCATGGGTTCGGTGGTGCTGTACCCTCAAAACTGTGCCAAGCACCATCACATCGTTCCGAACATACGTTAAAAAGTTTATAATTTTTTTTTTTAATTTCATGAATTAATTCGCAATTTTCCCTGCCGTACTTGGTTGAACGTCTTTCGGCCGCAATTACTTTTTTAATATTGTCGATGTTTGGGGGGGACTTCATTTTTGGATGGCACAAATGAACCATACACTCGTCACTGTCGCAACCTTGCACTCTTAATTCAGGAGTCTTGCCATCCAAGTTGCTTCTTTCAAGAAGGAAATGAATATTTTCGTTACAACACTCCACGGTCACGGTAGCACATGGCTGGTCTGTGTAGGTCACGCCGTGCAGTAGAGGGAATATACTTGCGTATTTTTTTTATCTGGATTAAACTTATCACCAGAACGTGCTCCGACGTTGCGAGAAGACTTGGCGGAAGGTCTCGGCCTCGAGCCTATGTGCACTTCGCATGCAAACAGTGTGCAGTTGGAAATCTAGTCCGGAAATCCTTTCCTTTTCACGACGTGGCTATGCCCATCGCATTTCTCCTGCCATTGACACGCGTAATAATTTTTACTTTTTCGGAACAGTTCGTACACTACACATTCGTACATTCTTGCCTTGCTTACATGAACATGAAAATGTTGTTTTACCAACTCGTTCAGCGAACAAGGAAGCGCAGAGTCGGGGCATAAATTGTACACATAAGTTTTTACATTTGCACGCTAATGTGTTCAGCACCTACAACAGCCTTCGAACTCATCAAAGCAGCATAGCCAGCTGAATAAACCGTCAAGAAATTGAATTTGCAGAATGCCTCTATCGTCTCGAAAACTTACGCATTGGTACCCCCAATTCAGTTCACTGTAATTGCTCACGTTTTCTAACCTGAACGGGGAAAATTCGGCGGTGGTCACTTCCATTTATTCTTCGATGCCATTGTCTTCGAAGTCGTAGCCGATGGGGCTCTCTGCGAATATGGGCGAGAATACACTGTAGGCCGAATACGGGGGCTGGTACGAGTTGACTGATGGACGCGGGTTAGCTGTTGGTAGCGAGTTTTCTGATGGTTGCGGATTCGTGTCAGTCGACATGGACGAAGTTGCTCCTCGTGCCAGTATCGTGTAGATGAGCCGAAGGATATTATCTCCAGTATCTTCTGCATTGCTGATAGTTTCTTCTGCACTTGACGACATGGCTACCGGAAAAGGCATTTGAAACCTTACGAGTTTCGAAACTACCAGCGGGCTCTCCTCTCGAAATAACGAGGTACAGCTTACCCAAAGGGGGCTCCGGGCGCATATAATAAAGATAGAGTTTAATGAGGTGGTGGGAGGTTATGACATAGTCTCTGAACGACTATAATGGATGGAGGCTTGCCGATTGGTCTGGTGGTTGTCATGTGGGCGGAGGCCTGCCGACTAATTAGCCAATGGGAAACATTGGTGGGGTAATTAGCTAATCAGAAGCAGGGTTGAGGATCGAGCGGTGGCATTTGATTGGTCGGAACGAAGGTTTCTGAAGACACCCGAGAAAAGTAGCCAATTAAATATATATGGAATGAGTACTCAGCAAGTGGAAGGGATGGTGCGAATGGAGTTGGTGGAGGCTTGCCGACTTAAAGGCCAATGAGAAGCATTGGCGAAGTAATTGGAGTGATTGGAGGGGACGGAGCAGACGAAAGTGAGTAATTGGAGGGGTTTAATCGTTTGCTGGCAGTCGAAGGTGAGAGAAAAACTCCGAAAAAAATGATGAACAAAAAACAAATATGGCATACTCCAGTAATGTATGAACAAATGATGAACAAAAAGAATAAATGATGCTTACCAAGATGGCTGCCATGTTGGAAGTTTTTCAATTATATTTTTTAATGATTTTAAAAGTAATTTTTATAAATTTTTATATTTTTTAAACGATTTTAGTAATGAATTTTAAGGTATTTTTAAACTATTTAAAATAATTTTTAACAATTAAATTTTTTAAATAGTAAATTTGTTTATTACTTTTTAAAAACTTTTTTCGGAATTTTTCGGATTTTTTTGGAATTTTTGGGTTATTAAGGTTCACGGTAATAAGTCTGGGCTCAAGGGTCAAAGGTCAAAGGGCACTGGCTTCCAAGATGGCGGATGATGATAACAACATAGCGACTGGCCGGCCGGCTTCGGTGCTGCGATTCCCCAACCCCTTCTCTCTCAATGCTTTATTTCCTCCTACTGCTGTCGTCTGATGTCCGCATGCAGACACACTCCACTGCGGCTCACCCATGATTGGACCAGGTAGCGCGCCAAGTTTAAATGGTGCTCATATCTTTTGACACAAATAGCTCGGAAGGGGGGGGGGGGGTGTTACCGGACACATGTTCCTTATATCCTAATGTTTGTCTCTGCGTGCCCTACCACTCCTTAAAATTATGCCAAAGAATTTCCGAACACTATATTAAATCATAGTTTTGGAATTACTTAAGTTAGGATGTTTTTGGCTCAATATTATTTATCTTTGACTGTAGTTTTTTAATTCCTAAAAATTACCCTCGTTGAAAGTTAGAGAGGTCTTTATTTACCTCACATACCCCTGACCGATTGCACACACGAATTCATACTAAACTGTTTAGTGTAGGCCTACCGAAGACCAACGTCCTTCACTGTAATGTCAAACGGCAGTCGCAGTGCACGAATTATGTGTTACCATCTCATCAAGATGCTGCGTTAGAGAGCACAGGTTCTTCCATTATTTTGATGACCGTCTGTGCCTAGTATGTTAAGAAAATGGAAATAGTTGTGAATAATAATGTAGAGGTTAATTAATAAAATGTATAATAAGGGCGTTAATGATGTAATACATTTTTGAGAAACCTTATGGTGTATAGGCCTAATAATTGATAATATGGATATGTAGCCCGGTGTATCCAATTTGAAGTTGTATATGTTAGTTTGTAAACATAAAGGGAAATGTAATTAAATAAAACACTTAAATTTACCATATCGCGATGACGAACTTTAATTAATAAAACAATCACCTCTGCTAAACCATTTCGACATTATAAGTGTCGCTTCTGTGAAACGACCTCCACCGGCAGCAGCAGTGTTCGTCGACATGAGAGGCATGGCTGTACGAAGAGCCCCAACCAAATAAGATACTGGTTTGCGAAGTGCGGTGTGTCGATTTCACGGATGGATGGTCTAAGAGTACATATGAATATGTGCAAAGGTCTTCCTCCAAGTAACATAGTGGATGAGCCTTCACAGCTTATATCATATGACGACCTTCCCGACTTTATCAAACACAAACGTGCCGTAATCGATCCCCACAACTGTGACACCAAATGTTTCAAGTGGTCAATATTGGCTGGATTTGTTAAGTCATCGAGGTCTCATCGGATGGGCAAACATTATGCTGAGGTGGAAGGATTGTTTGATTTTAGCGGACTGGATTTTCCGACTCTTCTACACCAAATAAGGGTCTTTCAGAACAATCTTAGTGTGTGTGTGTAAATGTGTACTTGCTTAGTAATAAGGGAAAAGTAGTACCAATACATGTGACGAAGAATGAGAAACCTGAGCATATTGATAATCTTTGGGGGGGGGGGGGATGGGTGGAGTTGTGGAGGGTTGGGGGAAGGGGACGTTTTGGAGGTGGAGGTAGCCAGTCTGATTGGAATATTTCGTGCTCTTTATTAGGGTGTGTGTAGGTTGTAAATAAAAATAAATTCCCTCTTTTTAATAATAAAACAATTATAAAGTCCTATCTCAAAAAGCTGAAAAGTGGACATTTTATTTAATAACATCGCTTTTAAAAAAGTACATATCCAGGTCCCTCGGTATATTTAATCGCTTCCTGGGTAACCTGTAATTACACTTTGCAATAAAAGTGCCTAGAACTACAGCAGTCCCCCACTATGCTTTGCCATTGACAGACTATTTTTAACATAGGTGAAAACACGATCGCAGAATCGGCACTGACAACAACCAGTTAGCGATGATGCAGGTAGCGGCTCCTTGGTCGTCGAGGTCAAAGGGATGCCTTTGTATTTGCAATTCATCTTCGCAGGATGGAAGCACTCTGAGAAAATCCAAATACTCATTCACCCCAGAAGAAATTAGTAAATATAAAACAAATTTCTATATAAGATATGAATATACATAATTATGTATAGAATAATATGTAAATATGTATTTATGTAAGATATAAATTATACATAATTTTTGTATAGAATAAATTTTATACCTGCGAGTTTTCTTGTCGAGCGAACGAGTATTTGATACTACTATTCCCTTCCCCTGAACAATTACTCAAGGTTCTCTCTATTTCCACAACTAACTCCAAAAGTTTCTTCAAAGTATCTGGTTTGGTAGTAAAGCAAAAATATCTAATATTACGAGGATGGAGGTTAAAGAAAAACTACTTGAGTGAAATAATCCTCAGAGTATGGAAAATCCAAAACATTTACAATGTCAATTATTTCCTGAACAAAAGCTTTCATAGATTGTTTTAACCATTTCTTTTGTTCTAACAAACGCAAACGATATTTGGCTACAGCAATTTCACTATAAACTTCTTTAATACAAGCTTTTACTAAAGTGACATATTCCCAATTTTCAACCACATCTTGCCGATGCACCAGGGCCCTCGCCTTTATGTGGAAGTAATCAATGGACTCCGTTTCTACCACTTCCACTCCTCCTTCCTTCAACATCAGAAGTAGAGACCCTTTGGGCAATTTTTGGAGCCAGGCTGTAGATATGATAAAAATCAATACATACACTAAACCACAGAATATTAAAACCGAGGTTACCCACTGAAGGGTTTTCCTTTGCCTTCTCCAATATCCCCAACAACTCGTGAATTTTAATTTTTTAAAGAAGGTTCAAACATTCTGCCAACGAAAGCAAAGTGCGCAGTTAAATCCTCGCAATGCCCTTGCCCCCAAGGACGTGGCAAGGTAGAAAAATAGTCCAATAATAAAATATTACTCCCAAATAAAATAAACCCCTCGCAAAATCAGAGCAAATTTGAAACCTTACATAAACATGATGTTTTAAAACTTGGTGAGATCTTATAACCAGTAAAATTCATGAGTAGTTTCAAGAGTATTTATTTGATTCTTTTCTGTTACCTTTTTTTCATAAATATTGCAATTAATACATCTTGCCATATTTCATTTAGACACAACTATTAATAAGCACCAAAGTGCTGATATTAAAAAAAATATTAAAATAGTAAATTGTTTTGCGAAAAGGCACAATGATTGTATAGAATTCAAGGAAAATTCTATACTGAAATATAGAATTTTCCTTGAATTCTATACAATCATTGTGCCTTTTGGCAAAACAATTTACTATTTTAATATTTGTTCAATATATATATAATATAACATGAGCCTATAAGCCTCCATGCTAGTTAAGTGGTGAAAATTTCCAGTAAATATAAAAAGCAACCCGCCCTTCAAGGCGAATCTATATACCTACATCATTTCACACTATAGTGACATATTTTAAATTTTATGCGAATTAGTTATTATACTGCTGTGCTAGCATAAAGTTCTGCCAAACATAGAAAAGGCGGAAGCTAACTCTTTACAATCAATTCAGGAATATAATATAGATATTTTTCTCTTTCAACAATGATCAGAGATTACACACCAAAATTATATATATTAATCTTATAAGACAACATATTAAATAATGGCCAACATTACAGAAGTTACAATTTTGATTCTTAATTCAAACTGATAACAAGATTTTAACTTTCATTTCAACCTTTAGTGGGCTGACATAAAAAAACACCAATTTAGGTGGAAAAGTTTCTATTTTAGTTATTTTTCCAACTTTCAGATAAATTAATAATGGGTTTTTATGCTCTTCACAAGGCCGACAACACAATGCCTCCTAAATTATTCTTGCAAACTCCAGCAAAACACTCAATTTTATTTAAAGATTTTTAGCTAGATTAGAATTTTAGTATGCTAAACTGCCATGTAAAACCTTTGGGAAAACATCTAAAAAATTCCCATTTTTAAAACAATTTTGTATTTAGCGCATGACTATCATACAATTAAAATATTGATTCAAATGCCTGGGAAAGATCTAAGGTATGTTGGCAAGCCCCAAAACTGAACCTATAAAAGAGAGCGTCAGTAACAATTTATATTTAGTACGATGTCAGACATCGCCAGCGAATGCATCGGGCGATATAGTCTGTTCGCTCGAAGTATTTTCTCGGCAAGGTGCCAAAATTTCACGCGACCATATAAATGAAGACTTTTTAAGCCTATTACTCGTTGTTTCTATGAACTCGGGGAGAGTGACGGAAGACCCATAGCAATGAAGATCGAAATCGACGATACCGCTGAGTCTATGAAAAGTGAAATCATGATGTACAGACAGATCGGGACGATGGAGCAGATGCAGATTTGCCACACAAGAGAGAAATATGGAAGAGAATCTCTAAACCCAATGCTCTGGTTCGCTGGTACCTGCGATCGTACACATCTCGCAATAATGATACGACATATGGTGTATACAGGAATAACGATAAATGGTTCCTCAGTGCTGATAAAATAGTTTATACTGGGTGGAATCATGGGAGTTGGTAACTACAAGACACATGGAACCCCCATGCTATATTAATTTCTATTTCGCAAGGAGCCCAGGTAGTTTACAGTATCCTCCTGTTAAAATACAAGACTTTCATCGAACTTACACATGTGTTTTACCAAGCTAATATTTCCGAGATGGGTGTTTATAAGGGCGAAGATCACGGAAAAAAATAGACATTCTCGCAGACCCCTTCAGCGGCCTAGCACTGAAAAGTAACGAAGGTTTAAAGAAGATAGGCAGCAACGACAAGAACACAGACTACGTATTCTGGGACGACCCAAATGAGCTGGTCCATAGCACGCAGCTACTGCTCGCTTCGCAAAGGGTTGGAAATAACTCTCACACTAACAAGATAATTTTAATTGTCGAAGAATTGGAGGAGGTGGGCTACATAGAATGAGTCGATTGGGAATCGCCAATGAAATGAATGCATCTGCAGTTGCAACTGCTGCCACCACAAAGTCGTGATATGTGGGATCAGCTGTCTATTTTAAGCTGAACTCGTCTAGATGATACCGTATGCTCGGGTCAACAATAGCTACAAGTACATGGACAGTCATCGACGCATATAGCAAATTCGCCTGGGCCAGACCTGTCAAGTCGAGGAATGTGCGTGATGTCACTGAGGCCATAGCAGATGTATTGTGCGAAGGACGCACTCCGACTAACCAATAAACCGACTAGGGCAAGGAATTCTACAATGCAAAGTTCAAGTCCTTGATGAAGAAACATAACGTAAATCATTATTCCCCGTACAGCAATCTCAAAGCTTCTATCTTAGTGTGTTTCAACAGGAATCTAAAGGGGAAAATGTGGAGGCATTTATTTGCGAATGGAAACAAGTAGCTGACAATACTGCCGAACATCGTTCGCAATTATAATTCTACCATTAATTCTATCTCTTGCATGAAGCCCAAAGACATGAATGTTATTCCGAAAAGGAGGGACCCACGCAAGCCTAAAGTCATGGTTGACGACCAGGTGCCCATATCTGAACAGAAAAGTATCTTCGAGAAAGGGTTCACTGCGAATTGGAGACCTGAACACTTTCGTGTGCGATGTATATATTCATCTACGCTCCGAGGACCGACTTTCTTATGGATCTGAACCATTTTCCCATGCATGGTGGTTTCTACCCAGAGGAGATCAAGCCTACAAAGTTTCCATATGTGTATTTGGGAAAGAAGGTGCTGAAATGACATAACAGAAGGACAATGTCAAGTAGTGGGGTTTCCCTGACCGTTTCAATTCCTGGGTGTCTGAAGCGGACATCGAGCGGTGAACACCGAATATTGCAATTTATAAATATGTATAATTTATTATGTGTACAAAAAGTTTTGTGTAAAAAAATATATTACATTCTATTTATATTAAAACCCCGCCACTTTATTAAGAATAAAACAAAAAAATAAAATGTGATAATTTACATACTTTTTGCAGTAATTGTCAATATCGCCATTCGGTACAGGCCGATCGCAAGGTGGCATAATCGAGAAATTAACGCCAACTATGTGTTTATAACAAAATCCAATATGGAAGGCATCGACAGTACCACATATACTATAAAAATATAAACAAATATGACTGTCACCCGGTTGCGATAACGATTATTAGTACATCAGCGCCACCTAAGTGATGAAAACATATGTATCAAAGCTGGCGTCCTCAGCAATGTACAAACATATGACAAAAAAAAAAAAAAGATGGCATCCTCAGAAATGTATAAACAAATGACAAACGACTAAAACAAGATGGTGTACTCCACAATATACAAACAAATTACAAACAAAAATCATAGCTGGCAGACTCCAGCAATGTAGAAACAAATGACAAACGAAAAAAAAAAACAAGGTGGTGGATGAGTATAAGCGAGGGGATGGAGGCCTGTCGACTAATTAACCAATATGAAACATTAGGGGAGGTGAGGGGAGCTCCTCCGGAAAGTTAGGTTTTTATAAATTATTTAATAATTTTTTAATAATTTTTAATAGTTGATATATTTTTACAATTTTAGAGAATTATTGGGATTTTTAAAAAATCTTTGGGTTGAAGGTCACTAGTAAAGGTCAACGACATCCAAGATGGCCGCCAACCGACCAGAATGACAGAGTTGGAAATGGTCCGAACTCCCCCGCCCTACTAGCTTGTTCCAAACATCCCCAAATCATTCTACTTATATTATTCATGTAATTAAAAATTGAACACATATTTTGAGCGTATCATTTAACAATTTAGGATTTTTGCACAATGATTAGTAGTGATTTACATGAATAGCTCTACGGAATGTTAGCCGTATACAGGATGCTCGGAAATTCTCCTTACAAACTCCTAGGAATTGTAGAGTGGACTGAGAAGACTTTTCTATGAATATGAACCCGAAATGTACCGTTTCCGTGCTACAACCATTTCAAATCTGGTGTATCACTAGTCCACTTCCGCTGAGGGAAAGAGCAATATCTCGGATGTGCTTGTGTTGGTATGCAACCGAGTAGGCGGTACATTAGTTCAGAAAATCACCTAATGGCACGCGACGTCTACTCTGCCTCGACCACATCACGCGCCTTTGTGTCTCCGATTAACATGGTTGAGTACACGTTTGCAGAATACACAAACATAGTCCGTGTGTATGGCACAGCTGAAGGTAATGGAAGAGCAGCTCGTCGGCTGTATCACGAGCGTTATCCACAATGTGCGACACCATCGCATACCCTTTTTGCCACAGTTACGCAACGGCTCCGAGAGCAAGGTACCTTCAACGCCGACAGGAACGACTGGTGCTCCAAAGAGATCCGGCACTCCCGAATTGGAAGAGGCTGTACTGCATCACGTTGAACAGAGCCCGTCAGCGAGTACGCGAACAATTGCATGTGCAATGGAGCTCGAGGCAGCGTAGATATCGCGTGCCATCAGATGATTGTCTGAAGTAATGCACTGCCTACCCGATTGCATACCAACACAGGCCCATCCGGGACATTGCTCATTCCCTCAGCGGAAGTAGACGAGTGATACACCTGATTTGAAATGGATGTAGCACAGAAACGGTACGTTTCCGGACATGGGTTCCTATTCAAAAGATAGTCTACTCAGTCCCCTCTACAAGTACTAGGAGTTTGTAAGGGTAATTTCCAAGCACTCTGTCTTTGCCCAAAATTTGTTATTTATAGTTAATTGCTGCTACATTCAACTAAGTGCAATAATTCGCTTCTTGAAACCTTGTTGTACCAAAAATATTGTTTACTAACATCACCTGAATGTACGTAGCTAAATTAAATTTTTAAATTTAACATGTTGCTGAAATTTTGTCTAGCATATTTTAGTGCCAGGGATACTTGTCATACAGCAGTAGTATGGGTTCTTGTGTGTTCAGCGCATTTAATTGCTTCCTGTTTTATTTCCTTGTAAAGTAAAAAAAATTGTTACACACTTAAGAAAGAAATGACCTCTCACATCGCGTTTACACTGATATTCTTGTTTCCACAAGTTTCACTTCAGCAAATATATTTTGTAATAATTCAAAACCAGTTTATAAAATTAATTTTTAGTGGCAAAAAAGCATATGAATATTACATCCCTTGGGTGGTATCCATAAGAGTAAAGAGTGCAAGCTGTTGTTGAACTGGATTTTTTGAATAAATAACACATGTTCACATGTCATTTTGTTCTCAGTAACATGAATGTTTCTATTGAGGAGTTTGTCAGTTATAAGTTTTCCGTTTTCAATGTGTTTCAGGAAAATCTTACTGGATTTCTAAAGTTATCATCGTGTGCTACACTTTAGCAATTCCATTCTGGGTTTGGGTAGCTAGAAAAAAACAAGTATACGAAATCAGCCCTTTACACAGGATGGACGCCAGTTATCATAGCTATGCTAATAAGCACGTAAGTTCAAAATGGTGTTGTGGTGTAAATGTGTGTGAAAGTTATTTTAGGTGTGCTAATAAGCTGACAAATCATTGTTGTCTTTTCATCGGAATAAAAAACATATTTAAACTACAAATATTATTGAAGTTAGTGTTTGAAATCTCTATTACTACACATGTGGTACAAATAAATATAATTTGTTGAGTATTCCATTTAATTATTGTAATATTACAATGAGAGGACCAATAATTTCGAATTCCGGTTTCCATCAGATAAATCATCAGTTGAAAAAATTTAGTATACGATGTCTCTAAAAAAAATGGCTAAAAGTAGTTATAACATTTCCGATAAGAAATATAGTGTATGTAGTAGGGGAGCACAGGGATTGTTGCAACATTTCACCTTTTGTCACAAACAATTATGAAACCTTTCGATTTTTGGTAAAAACAAATAATGGTAACAGAAAAAAATTGGGATTGATGACTCATAAGAGATTTAAAGTTTCTAAAGTCGTCCATTTTTTTAAATATATTTCGGTAAAACTAAGTTGAGGCACAATGTTATAATATCCCCATGGTGGGGTTGAGTGTAACAATATAAAAATTAATTAATTTTATTTTTAAAAGAGTTTAATTTTGCAAAGAAATATAAAGCATTATATGTAAACAAAAGTGCAAAGCTCAATACACATATTATAGGAAACATTTGCTTAAAAATAATCAATTTTGTTCTTAATGCTAATATTTTTAAAATTTTTAAAAATCTGTGTTTTAGGATTCACATATGTAGGTAACAAAAACACACTTACTATCTCATATATTAATGTCAATACTACACAAGATCTATTTCAGCTAGAAAGATTCTGGAATGTGCTGTAAAAATATTCAAGAAGATGCAAATGTGTCTAAAAAAAATTAGAAACATAAAGTTTTAAGTTATTTATTGAAGAAGGCTCCTGAAAATTGTCTATTAAAACGGTACACTTACGGTGGACTTTCTTCCTTGTTGTTTTCCGTGTCCGCGATTTAGGAAACGGTAGCACTGATGCAGGTGAAAAATTACGTTTTGATGTTACTTCAGGACCAGGTGGCTTAGATTGCGCTACTGGTGATGACGCCCGACTATTTACCGATTCATTTGAATTGGCAACGTGTTTAGTTTTGTATGCCTTATTTTTTCAGTCGGAATTCAATGACATCGGAAATCTGTTAGTATTGCTATCCACCACTGAACTATCAACTGAAATGTTTGCTGTTGGAGTTGGCACAGACGTCTCATGAACTGGACTATTCGTTGCTGTAATAGGAAAAGAAGACACATTAACTGAAATGCTCGCCGCAGGATTTGGCACAGAGGATTCATCACCTAAAGTGTTGGTTACTGGATCTGGTAAAAAAAAAAGACACATTAGCTGAAATGCTCGCTGCAGAATTCGGCCCAAAGTAAGCGTCAATGAAGACTTCTCGATTGAACGGGAATATCCTGCATTTCTGAAAGCCATGTCGAATATTTGTTGCGCTCATGGCAAATGGAAATGTAACATTTACAATCGCTGGAATGTCATATATCGTTATATTTCTGACAGTAGTTTTCTCATTCTCCATCTCAGCCGAAACCCTTTGGCAGTGGTGACTACAAATCCAGCCATCCATTGCTGTATTTGTGTGCTTCTTATGAGGCCCATATAAACTGCGGTATAAGGATTCTAGCCGATGTGTACAGTAGGGTGGAACTAACATCACCACCCCCATTATTCTTTGCGTAGTCGAGAATATTTACTGAGAGGCGAGATTGATGGTTGTCCAGTAGAAGTAGGGGCCTCTCTTTTGAAGAACGCACAGAATGAACGAAATGCTTCATAAACATGCGAAATTCTAGTTAGGTCATCCACCCTGAACAATTTTCTGCGCCTTCACAGCCTAGTGGTCCATTTCTTATAAAATGATCGTGATATTGCACTCGCGGGAATACAAACACGGGCGGTATTGCATTCCCCACAGCATTTACCGCTGTATATAGGATAACAAGCTTCCCCCTCTTGGCAGTAGTCATAACTCCTTCTTGCTTGACACACTTCCTAGCCACTCTTTTAACCGGTCTTTGTACGGATGTAACCCCAGCTTCATCTGTATTGCGTATATCCGATTCTACAAAGTGGTAACGGTTGTAAAGTTCGTCAAGTGTATCACAGAAACCTTGTAGCTTCGGGCGTTCTTATAGCTAGGGTTGGATGGCGTTTTAAGAACCCAGAAAACCAGTCAGGGCCACCTTGTTTCTTATCAAACCAAGTCCGAGGCATCTTGATTTAAAATTTTCTGGCTTATAAGAAAGCAAGGCGCGTAACTTCGAGAGGTGTCAAGCCAAAATATATGTCAGATGATAGCTTAATGTACCCGACTGGAGTTTCCCCCTGCGGTGGAGTAAATATTTACCTGTTTACCAATATACGTAGCCAATGACCTCCATTCCTGATAGTTCATTTCTTCTTTACCGTAAAAATATTTCGAAAACAATACTTGAAATATTTGTTTTGGTAGGTCTATTGAAAAGTAATTTGATTTCTTGATAATGAAAACTGTATAACTATGAATCCCGTTTATTTATTTTTAAATTAGTTTTTAATGTGAAAATTCGGTTAGGGTTTTTTAACCCATTATATTCTTCAAAATTACATTAGAAGTGCCTGATATGCGGAAATATTTATATACTTTTTGGTTGCATACCTAGAGGCAGGTATATCGTTACTTCAGCAAAAAATTATCTAGAATAAAAAGTATAAAAGAAAATATAAGTCGTATTACATTTTTTTATCGAGAAGTAAAGCGAGTCAGTGACATGGCAGATGTTATTTTGACGTGCAGCTGCTGTCACAGACCGTCGTCTCGAAGCAGCTTGTGTTGCCTGTGTAAGCGATTCAATTGTGGCCATTCCGCGATTAGTTTTTCTTTTGGGGTTTCTTATCTGCAAATAGAAACATATCCTTTGAAAACTTATACATGTAAAGTATAAATAATTTTTTATTCATACTATTTTATTGACAATTATGTTTTAAAATAAAATCCTCATAAATATATACGTAAACACAAACAATAAACAAAAAACACTTTAGAGTACGTAGTATTGTTAAATCGGGGCAAGTTCTAACAAAGAAAAATCACTGATACAACCAAACACACAGTACACTATTACCGAAAAATTCCCGTGTGACTGGTACCATTTATAATAAAGAAAATATAGGGCGTTGTATTTGTAAAGCACACTTACACAATTTATTTTAACACTTTCATTGCTGCATTATACACGCGATAGAAAAGTTAGCAAACATTAGGTAAATAATTTACTTACCTTTACAGAAAATAAATAATTCTATGTAGCGAAAGTATTCTGTCTCTTACGAGTGCGTTCTCGTATAAATTGACGCAGTTATGGGCACGTCGTTTGATGTACAGAGTGCTGCGATCTGTTGGGAACTATCCGGACTACGTCCACTGTTATTACCATCCCCGGTCTCCCCTAACTTTTACAACAGAGGGATATAACAATCTCTTATACTGTCGGTATACGTACTTACTTTCTCCTGCTTTTTTCTACTATCCAGTCATTAGTGCATATCACTCAACCCCTACTCCTTACAGCAATATAAATACCTTCCAAGAGCACATTTTAAATATTCCTAATTAATTGTTTTATGCATGGTAAATTGGAATTTCTGCAAATACATTTTTCCGTACTTAAAATCCCTTTCCGTTTCGAACATGCATAATTCCCGCCAGAATTACAATTTCCTAGTCTCCTTGTTTACAAAATGTGCTTTTGTTTATTGCGACGTACACGAATTTGTATATTTTACTTCTCCTCACCAAGTAAATTTTGACTATTTCACAGATTATTACCTATTCTTGTTTTAGTCAACTCAAAATACTTGTATTCGTTATAATGGAACAATTTTATGCAGTTATGCACCAAGATGTGAATCGCTTGGCGCCACTAAATATACTTACTTGTACCACCACTGCTACGCAGATGCAAATACACTCATGTCTGTGGTAAATGCAAATCACAAAGGACTATCTGAAATGAAGACAATTTATCACTCAAAATATTAATAGTATTACAATTTGTTTGTACGCTACTGGGTATGTTCGTGAGCCCATTTAGCTTGAGGCAGATATGTTTCAGGCCCAAGGAAATCATCCGTAAAGAAATTCATGCACGCAATACTTTGCGAAGCAGACGTCATCGAATCGGGGAAGCAGACAATGACAAACCTGTTGCAGTGTTCCAACGTTTTGCTAATACTAGAGACGAAGCTGAACAGTCCGCTACTGCCATGCGGATAAGGCGTCTGTCGTAATGTGGTGTCACCACATTTCGCGGTCCAGTTACGGGTTTTAGATGCATCACTGTCGTGGCATTATGCTTCGTATGAGCAGTAAATTTGCTGTACGTAATTCCTTCAGACAAGCTGATAATATAGCTCCATTCAAACTTCGCATCATTCTTTAAAGGTGCACTTTCAAATCGGCGTGGAATTATGACTTCAGCAGGAACGGTTACATCTCGCTGACGATGAACAACTATACTTGTCTAGATCCGCAACAGTCATCAATTTATACGCTTTTAGACGTTACTTCGTAGGGCGCAGCTGTGTCTAGGCTAGCGCAATCACCCTCAAATAACAAGTTGCTTTCAATTTCCTGCAAATTTCGTTTCATTAGCATTTTCCCATCATGGCGTTGCACTTTTCACATAAGTTAGTGCATGTAAGTAGTAGAATTTCGTATGTTGAAAGACAAGGGCATCGGGCATAGGATAGCAGGATTCGGCTGCCGCCAACTTGTTACGTCACCGTCCGTCATCTTGGATATCACTGACCTTGACCTCGACCTTTGACCCTTGACCTTGACTCCGATGACCTCTAACCTCAAGAACAAAAAAAAATGCGAAAAAATGCGAAAAAAATGCTAAAATATTATAATGAAAATTTTATTTACAAATTTGTTTAAAAAATTAAACAAACGTTTTAATATTTTATAAAAGAACTTATTATTAAAAAAATTAATTAAAATATCGTTTAAACATAAAAAATCGTTAAAAATTTATTTTAAAAATTTTTTATATAAAATATCTTTATGAAAATGTCTTTAAACCCGGCGGCCATTTTCCCCTTTTTCCTTCGAAATTTCCCCCTTTATCCTAAAAATAAGTCTGTAACCAAACGGCCATTTTTCCCTTTTCCCCCCTCAAAATTGCCCTTATTCGCTAAATCTTTCCCTTGAAATTTTTTATTAAAACATAGTTTAATTAAAAAACTGACATTTCGGAGGTCTCTCCCACACCACCAATCACTCACCTCTGTTCGTATCCAGCAGACGACTGACTCCGTCGCCTCCACTCCCCTCGCATATACTATTTCCAACATCTTGATTTTACATTTGTCATTTGTTTACATGCTACTGCCGATTGACTCGCGCTTTCGCTCAACTACCACCTTGGTTTACATGCTACTGGAGACTGCCATCTTCGTTTATATTTTACTGGAGACCGCCATATTTGTGTATATGTTACTGGAGGTGGCCATACTTGTTTTTTTTCGTACATCATTTGTTTATATATGTTACTGGAGGCGACTATATTTGTTATTCATTCATCATTTGTTTATATATGTTACTGGAGGCTGTCATGTTGGGAGGCATCCATCTTACTAGGTGCAGTTCTCCATGTTTTTTATTGTCATTTGCGTTGTCGTTTGTGTCTCACCTTCGTGCGACAACCAAATTATATATCATATGTTTACATCACCTATGTACCACAGGTGACAACCATATTTGTTTGTGTGTTTAAAGTATGGGTTGCACTGCCAACACCTGCCAATGTTTTTCATTGGCTAATTCGTGTTTAGTCGACAAGCCTCCACCACCTTCGTTCCATCAATTACTCATTTTAGTTCGACTCCCTCCATAGATTATATTTTTCAACACACATATGTAGTATTGATCATGTCACCTGATATAGGCATGTACCATTCCTGCAAAGTATTTAAATTTCTTAATTAATTTTAATTCTTATATATAAAGCAGATAGGTGTTTTGTTTGAAATAAAAAAACAGCATATCTTTTAAACATAACATTTATTGTACACATACTAAAATATACAGGTTTATTAATCTCCTTCGACGTTCACCCCTCGATGCCCGCCTCGGCGATCCAGGTATTGTAGCGAGCAGGGAAATCCCATCACTTGAAGCTGGCGATACTCGAATACAGTATTTTGACGGTCCTGTCTCGGCAATTGTAAGATACAAGCCGGTCGTGAAGTATCAGGCAGAATGTGTATGTGTTGGCAGGAATATTTCTATGTGTAGTGAATTCGATCCTGCAGTCGTTCACATTGGAGGTAACATGTTCGTCCCGTTTACTCACATGAGCGTCGCCAAATACTTGAAATATCAGTGCTCAATATCGGAGATTGGGTGCGTCCATAATCTGCAGTTTGGAATTGGGCGTACATCTAATATTCCAGCAGGTACTGTCCATTTACAAAGGTCGGGTTCATGTCTACGTGCGGGTAGCTTTCACTATTCAAAAATATTTTGACTGTTTTTATTTGTCATGTGTCGAACTGCGAATGGCTCACTCGTACATTGTGCTGTCTTCCGGTCTGTAGCCCAACAATATTGTACTTTGGTTTCTCAGAAGCAAGGCTAGTCTTCATCATCCAGTTAATGCGCTGGCTTGCTGGCAAACCGGGGTATGTCTACAGACTCCACGACCTGAAAGCCATATCGATGTTTTTACCATCTTCCACAATCTGCAACATGTGTAGGCGTTCTGCAGTGCTCAACTACACATGAGGCAGCATCCATTCGATAGACTGTAGGCTCAGGTCCACTACCTCCAGTTTGGTTCCTGTACCCACGATGGTATCCAAATGCATATTGGTGAGCAAATTCGTTTGTAGTCTTTTGCAAATCCCAATAGCATGAGAGCAGAACATATATTTTGAACATTTCTTCGGTATAAAAAAGAACACTATAGCCATTTTCGATTCTCCAGCCTGCCATCATGGCTGCAGGCAGCTCATTCGGCGTGAGCGAAAGGTAATTTTTGATCGTTGAAGTTATGCCTACATCTCGTGACTGGACCACCTCGACACCATTGAGAAAGTAGGCGATGCGATCGATCAGGTGAAGAATTCCATTGCTCGTTATTTTGTCGATGCTGGATTGAAACAATCTTCTTTCGTCAGTCCCCCTGTTTTGCAGGAAGGCCTGGCAAGGAAGAGTGCAGATATCTTGGTGTTGGACCGCTATCCGAACTTCCGATGGTAGTGTCTATGGCCAAGATCAGGAATGGCTGGTATGCATGTAGTTCCACCTTCGTTATGCTGTCTTCGAAAACAGTTGGCTCTTAATAGTTTAGAAAATCTTCCATGGCGATCGACCTCGTAACCGAGACTGCAGAGGATAATCTCGCTAGCATGTGTTAACTCCTTGGAGACCTGTGATGTACTGATTGTAGATTTGGCATGGGTTACCTCCTTGGAGACCTGTGACGTCCTGATGGTAGGTTTTGAACGACATATTCTTTTAAAACTTCTTGTCGGTGTATCTTATACCCATCTTCTCAAATGGAGGCGTAGGGTGATTTCTTCGTTTTGAAAGTTCACCAACTCTCCGCGCTGGTCGACGACTGTCACGACCACTTCGTGTGCTCTCTTCCCGAGACGACCGGAACGTAAATAATGCTTTGTGGTGCCACTACCAATTTATAACCTGGAGGGACCATAGGCGAAAATTCGTGCAGCGTATTGCTCGGCCTGCCGTTGAGGTATTTGCTGCTCACCAAATTGCGGGTTATTCCTATCACATTGACTGGCAAAATATTTGCAGGCTGCGACGACCTGTGTGTTTTGCCAGCTTCTTGGTACGTGGCTCGAACCCCAGCATCAGTCCGAAAATATCCGGTTTTGTAAAGCCGATATCTTCGTTGCATCTGATAACACTCTTCAGATTATTGGGATTCCCATGTAGTTCGAGTTCAGTGTCGGGAGGCAGCAAATCTTCAATGTACCTTGCAATGTCGTCTGTTTCATAAGAGCCAACAGGGAGAGAAACTTCACGGGAAACATTACCACTTTTTACGAGGTACAGCTTGCAATTTTTTTTTCATCGATGTTCGTTATCGCATTGTATGCTTGAAAATCGACAAGGCCTATGCTCCATTTCCCCTCCAGGTCAAGTGGCGGAAAGTGTACCATATGCAGCTCGGAGCTACGACCTGTCAAGGTAAGCGTTATCAACATGACTGATGGTTTCCTTTCTGTGTATAGCCTTTTTATACAATTAGTTGTACGAACTAACCAGTAATTGAAGGCACAAATGTCTGCAGTTCCACGTGTTAGGCAGCTGCTCCATTTCGTAATTTTAAGTCAGTTTACAATTTTTCAGGTACTTGCGCAATTCATAAGGAGGACGCAAATTCCCAAGACTATCATAATAGTCTGCGTGTTTACCCTTTTTAATGTCGGCTACCCAGTATGCACCGGGCCCTGCTGTCGTATCCAGATTTATTATGGCGAATTCTTCTCTCTTGGGTTTAGCAGGCAAACCATCAATGAGGTATTTTCAATTTGCGTGCAAACAGTTCCAAATACACATCGTGATTGCTTATTTCGGTAGAGAGTTCATTATTGTTTCTTCCTGCTGCGCTGCTTTTGCACACTTCCGCCTCCTACTGGTTGTGGTCTTAGGTAGAGACCGTGCTCGTTTTTTTTTTTCCATGGCGATAGTTTCCATACTTGCATTGTGTCTTTGTGCCTCGATCAATTGATTCTGTTCGTTCGATGCTGTGTTGATGGCTCGGGCGATACCACTCGTGGCTCCGATTAGGCCTCAGAGGGCTGCGAGTGTGGACGAAATCAATGGAAAAAATACGCCAGTAGATATTTTCTTAGACTTGGCGGCTTTTCTTCTTTTTGTAACTGCCTTTCTTTTCACTTGTGCCTTTATGTTGCCCTTATCACCCTTGCCCATCTCAACTTTGGCATTCATCAAGTTGGAAACCTTCACACAGTTATCTTTTCTCCGAGCCCGGCATCTGTTGATTTTATTATTTCATCCGTCTTCTGTGCAAGTATCTTGTCTGCCTGGTGTCTGGTTTGCAGATCCTTGTTCTGGGAATAGGCGATGTCATGTTGCTTGCACGCCTTGTCCAGAGTGTTTATGCCTGTCCCATTGCGTGACAGCCTTTTAGCTAGCTTGGTTCCTGGTCCGCAAAACCGTATCCGTGAATGTACAGCTAGAACAGTATATTGTTGATCAGCATATCGAAGACTCCACTTCCAGCTATGGTCTTATCTCTTCAAGATAGTGTTGTGAACTGAGCGAGAAAAGTATTAATAAAACCCTTTCATACATTTTCGTTTCAGTATCATTCTAGACTGGGAACAGTACGGACGTATTGTATATTCCAATATGGCATTTTGGTGTGAATTCTGCCAGAAGCTTTTTTCTCGACGTGATCCATTAAAGGAACATTATAAAATTTGCAGCATTGGTTCTCTTCCGCCAACACAACTGCCACCGCCGCCGCCGCTGTCGCCACCACCACCACCACCACCACCACCAGAAGATTGCAGTTGTAATATACATATTATCAAGCACTCATGCCGAAGATGAATCTATCTCCCACCAATAGTAGTAGGGAAGCATATTTCCGAATAGAGTGAGGTGCGTCATCGCAGGACCATCAAATTGCGGCAATATGTGTATCCTACCGAGCCTGCTAGAAAAAGAGAAAGGCCTTCGGTCCGGGAACGTGTACCTGTACTCAAAATCACTCCAGCAACCGAAATACCGGCGATTGGGACGAGTTCTGCAGGCTGAGGAAAACATGGGTTATTTCCTATGCAGTGATAATGAAGCCATCGTGCCACTGAGCGAAGCAATACGAAACTCGATATTTATTTTCGACGACATTGCCTGCGAGAAACGAAATTGTATTCAAGAGTACTTCAGCATGGGATGGCATGCATGCGTGGATTTCGTGTACAGACTTATTCGCGCATACCCAAAAAACTGCTTCCCGATAATGCTAATGTGTTGGTGCTGTTTCACATGGACGACATGAATTTGCGAAATGTTTACAACGATCATGTAAATATAAACATGATACTATCAGATTTCGAACATATGTGTGCTTTGTGCTGGAAAGACTAATACGGATTTTGACAATCCTAAAGGACTGGCCCCTTTATAATGGTATGTACAGACGAGGGTTCGATCAGTTCATCGCCAGCGGTCGAGAATGAGTTCCAGCATATCGAAATTCGGGCAGAGTAGTCTCAAGATATGCCATCATAAAGACAACGATGGCGGTTGTCTCGTACCAGGAGATGATGGAACGTGTGATGCTGGTAGAAGAATAATTCGAAACGTTGGTGAACCCGAACGATCTGGGGATGCTGTTACTAAACATTTCGTCCTCGAAACTGGTAATGACATCGTTTCGGAACTGCGCAGAATGTTGGCCGAACAAAATGCATTCTTTCGATATTACCTGTCCGAGCTCGGAGCGAAGATGGAGCATGTGAAGACGGAGGTCGTCTACGATATGGTGGCCAGTGTTAAAAGGCAAATTATCGACCGATAGTATGTTGCATCTGCACAAACTGAAGAGAATCTGAAAAACCTGGAAGGATATATGACTCATACATTCAATACCTCGATTTCCCACCTCGCCACGAAAACATATGTTCAAAATTACAGCGAACATCAGAGCAAGTTCGAAAGTATGTTGGCGGAGACTCTCTACTAAACCTATAAAAGAGAGCAACAGAGAGAATTTTTATTCGGTATGATGGCGGGCATTGCCAGCGAACTACATCGGGTGATTGTCTGTCTGCTCAAAATATTTGCTCGCCAAGAGAACCAAAATTTCATGCGACCATATAAATGAAGAATTTTTTTTAAGCTCATTACTCATTATCTCGATGTCAATACTGCCAAGCCTTTGGAGAAGCGAAAGCATGATGAAGTACAGTAAGATCAGGACTATGGATCAGATGCGGATTTGCCACACATTAAGAAAGTATGGAAGAGAGCCCTGAAATCCAATGTTTTGGCTCGAAGCTATCTACGCTCATACACATCTCGTAATAATAATACGACGTACGGTGTATACAGACATAATGATAAATGGTTCTTCGGTGCTGATGAAATAGAGTTTCTACCAGGTGGGAGCATCCGAGTTGGCAACTACACTTACGTGGAACCCCGGTTTATACAAACTTTTATTTCGCAAGGAGCCCAGGGACTTTACAGAATCCGAGCTACTGGAATACAAGACTTTGCTCGAACTCACGCATGCACTTTACCAAGACAACGATCCCGAAACCGGTGTTTATAAGGAGGAAGATCACGAAAAAATCATTTTCGCAGACCTCTTCAGGGGCCTAGCATTGAAAAGTGGTGAAGGTCTGAAGAAGATAGACGACGACAAGAACATTGATTACAGGCTTTGGGATGATCCGAACGAACTGGTCGACAGCCTGCAGCTACTGCTTGCTTCGCAAAGTATTGGAAATTACTCCCACACCAACGAGATAGCTTCAATCATAGAAGAACTTAAGGAGGCGGGCTACATACGATGAATCCATTGAGTATCGCCAATGAACTGCATGTGGCTGCCAGGCGCAACTACCGCCACCACACGGTCATGATTTGTGGGGTGAATGATCTGTTTCAAGCCGACCTCGTCGAGATGATACCATAAGCTCAATTCAACAAAGGCTACAAATACATGTTGACAGTCATCGACGCCTATAGCGAATTCACCTGGGCCAGGCCGGTCGAAGAATGCACGTGAGATCACCAAGGCCATCGCAGATGTGTTGAGTGAAGGACATACCCCGGACAAAGCTTCAATTGTCGAGAGGTTCAATACGACTCTGAAGGGCAAGATGTGGAAGCACTTCGCAGCCAAGGGTAGCTACAAGTGACGAGTTACTGCCGAAACTCGTTCGTGAGTATAATTCTACAGTGCACTCGACCACTCGCATGAAGCCCGAAGATGTCAAGGACCACTCCCTGGTTCGGACTGTGTTTGCAATTCCGAAGAGGATGGACCCACACAAGCCTAAAGCCAAGATCGGTGTCTTCGAGAAAGGGTTCACAGCGAATTGGAGCCCCGAACTGTTTAGTGTGCGACGTATACGTAACTATGCTATGAGGACCTACTATCTCGAAGATCTGAACAACATACCCATCCATGGCAGTTTCTACACCGAGGAGATCCAGCCGACGAAGTTTCCAGACATGTGTTTGGTGTAAAAGGTGCTGAAACTGCGTAATGGAAGGGCCTACATCAAGTGGCATGGTTTCCCTGCCTGCTACAATCCCTGGGTCGCCGAGGCGGGCATCGAGGGGTGAACGTCGAAGGAGATTAATAAACCTGTATATTTTAGTATGTGTACAATAAATGTTATGTTTAAAAGATATGCTGTTTTTTTATTTCAAACAAAAAACCTACCTGCTTTATATATAAGAATTAAAATTAATTAAGAAATTTAAATACTTTGCAGGAATGGTACATGCCTATATCAGGTGACATGATCAATACTACATATGTGTGTTGAAAAATATAATCTATGGAGGGAGTCGAACTAAAATGAGTAATTGATGGAACGAAGGTGGTGGAGGCTTGTCGACTAAACACGAATTAGCCAATGAAAAACATTGGCAGGTGTTGGCAGTGCAACCCATACTTAAACACACAAACAAATATGGTTGTCACCTGGTGGTACATAGGTGATGTAAACATATATATAATTTGGTTGTCGCACGAAGTGAGACACAAACGACAACACAAATGACAATAAAAAACATGGAGGACTGCACCTAGTAAGATGGATGCCTCCCAACATGACAACCTCCAGTAACATATATAAACAAATGATGAACGAAAAACAAACATAGTCGCCTCCAGTAACATATGTAAACAAATGATGTACGAAAAAAAAAACAAATATGGCCACATCCAGTAACATATACACAAAGATGGCGGTCTCCAGTAACATAAACAAAGATGGCAGCCTCCAGTAATATGTAAACAAGAATGGTATCCAAACGAAGGCGAGAGTCAATCTGCAGTAGCATGTAAATAAATGACGAATGAAAAAATGAAGATTGCAGAATGAGTATAAGTGAGAAGAGTAGAGGCGAGGGAATCAGTCATCTCCTGGATTCGAACAGAGGTGAGTAATTGAAGGTGCGGGGAGAGACCTCCGGTAATGTAAGTTTTTTAACTAAATGATTTTTAAATAATATTTTTAAAGGGTTATTTTTCGGGAAAAGAGAAATTTTTTGGGAAGAAGAAAAATTTTGATAGAAAAATGGAAATTTTTACGGAAAAGGGGAAATTTTGAGGGATAAAAGGGAGACATGGCCACTGGGGTTAAAACATTTTAATAAAGAATTTTTTTTAATAAATTAAAAATAATTTATTTTGTATTTTTATTTTTTTAAATGATTTTTAAATTAAATTTGCAAATAATTTTTTATAAGTTTTGAAATCATGATTTTATTTTTAACCGATTTTCAAATAAAAGTATTCGTTATATTTTTTTTTAGAAATTTTCTAGAATCTTTTCGCAATTTATTTTGGTTTTTGAGCTCAGAGGTCACCAGGGTCAAGGTCAAGGGTAAAAGGTCAAGATCAATGACATACAAAATGGCGGACGGTGATGTAACAATATGGCGGCGGCTGTATCCTGCCATCCTATGCCCGATGCCCTTGTATTTCAGCATACCAAATCCTACTATTCATGTAATCTCTTATGGGAATGTAGGTAAACTAAAACTCGTTAAAACATTAAATAATTTAATTGATGATGTATGATGTTGGTGATTTGATTCGAACTAGCGAACTCAAAAATTGGATTCTTTAACTATTAATTTTCCATTATCAAAGAGCCTTCCGTTAATTTTAGTACCGTCTTGAGTAAAAAATTATGGTGAGTGGGAGTGGAGCACAATATTATCAGAGAAGAATGTCCATTTCGATCATTCCATTTATTAAGTTGCCAATTGCATATATTTCGAGCTTAACATAGGAATTAAGAGTTAGTTGATGTTGGCATTAATTAAGAAGTACGAAGTTATAAGGTTTCTGCAATAAGCTAGCAAATATTCGTACAATTTAACGATAATTGTACAGTCTCCGTAGTAAAATTTAAACCCCAGTCCGTCTAGTCGCTACCACACCAAACCGTTATCTTTATTAGCTGGAGTAAATGTAAGTACACGAATCATATATTTATTGAGAATACGTTTCGTGGGTATTTATTCGGGTCCAATTTAAACACCAGAAACAAATAGGGAAATTTTTTACCAAAATTTTAACACTGGAAAAAAAATCTTTTGGTTTCCTTTAAATTGTGAGATTCTGCTTTTTTCCAGAGTACTTTTTTGTTGTTCTTGTATGTGAAAAATAAAATTGACCTCAATAGGTAAGGCTGTCCCTACATGCTGAAAAATTTACTCTGTATCCCTTAGTCAATTCCCTTATACTGGGTGGGTGAGAACTCGCGAATACGGAATACGGCGTACGATTCTATGGGAAAATGTAAGGTTAAAATACCTTCAAGTTAAATTGTATCAGAGGCATCTGAAACAAACGACATGCAATGTGAGGAAAAACTTAAATGCAATTAGACACATACATACACACACGCTTGCTTTACAAACATTTACGAAATGTGTTTGAAGATAGACCTGCGCATTACTAAGCATTTTTCGGCATTTGTAATGCATGCACCCTGCACACAGCCCAGCATGGGGATGCCAACTGTGTTGGTAGCAGCATGTAGCCGCGCGATGATGTCCTCAGGCGACTGGGACGGGTTGCCTGGCTGATACAACCAGAGAATTTAGGTGAGGCCACACAAAGAATCCCAGAGGAGTGAGGTCTGGTGAAAGCGGTGGCCATGTATAGTAGTTCCAGACATGCAGACATGTCATGTCAGTTTCCTCAGAAACTAAGAATCAAATGCAATTTCACGCCGAGGTATTTTTTCATAACATTTTGGCATAGAATCGTATGTCGCATTCCATATTCGCAAATTCCCAGCCACCCGGTATACATATTATAGTTACACGGTGGTTCGAAAATAAATATCCCAAATGAACAATGTCTGCATTCAACTCTCCCTGCCTCCTATCGTATGAAATTAATGGAACCCATGAATAGTTCCCGTTTAAGATTTCAATAACAGGAAACGTTCATGTAACATGCAATCTAGCAGCAGGTGGTGTAAGAACTCTTACAGCACCATGTGAAACATCTAACAGCATATTTTCATGTAATCTCGTTGCCTGGGTACAAATACAGAATTACGGTGGTAAAATCTGATTGTAAGGGGAGTAGACAACACATCACAGCAGACAATGGGTGGCTGGCTTAACAATTTTCGTACTAGTGATCAAAGTGTCAAAGTTAAAGATGCGGGCCTAGTCACTTTGCTGACAATATGTACAGGCATTGCACAAATCGACAGTTCTCAATGGATGTCAACATTTTTACGTCATTACTAGAACTAGCATTTTCTGCCAGAAAATGCTGTCGGAGCACACAAGTTAACCTTGTTCGGTACCTGACAACAACCAAAAAAGGAACATTTTGAGGTATACTGTATACAGGTTCTTGAAACGAATGGAACTGTGTACCTAGAAGCTTCCGAAACATATTCCACTGACCGATGTCTATAAAACTGATGACGTTGCATAGAAAATTGAACATGGATCAGTGAAGTGCGAGTCTGTGCTCTGTTTACAGACATGTTCAGATTGCCTTCGCAGCGATTCACAGCGTGTTTATAGATTGTGAGAACGGGGGGTTGTAACAGTACAGTTAACTTACATAAAGAGGCACATTATGAGATTGTGTCCGTTTTGGTAAGGGAACAGCCTTGTGTTGGGCTAATGCACACCTCACTGTCTGTCTGACTGTGACTCTGTTACAGAACATATGTACAGAAATATTATCCTCCTATAGTAACCTAGGCATTTTATTAATTAATATGGGTGCGCAAATAAGTGGATGGCAGTGATCATACATTTTGTGGGATAATTGATGGGAGACTACTTGGAAACTGACATTGCACAATTTTCACAGACAGGCGATGTCCTGAGATCTCAGCAGTGTCGAACAGTTTTAGGTCCCAATCTGATATATTGCGGGTGTCCAGTACCTGTACAAACAGTACAGAAGCTTCGGGTTGTTTGTGGTGCAGAACTGGAACTCATCACCTAGTAATTGTTTGACAGTCTCGTTATCAGCATAAGAGCATTTTGTCGCTGTCCATGACGTGGCGGATATCTCAATCCCTTAGTACCAACCATAAACTCCCAACCCAACCTTTGAGTCTTCCCGACCAAGGACTCTTACAGGAAGGAATGGGAAGCATTAAATGATAAAAATCTCAATAAATGCCAAAAAGGGAGAAATTTTGACACAATTTTGTTTCCAGAATTGGCAAGGAAAGGAAAAATTATTTAAAAGACCAACACTACATGTAATGTTGTTAATTATAATTGTGGCCCAAATCTTTGTTTTCTTGCTATGCCACCCATTTAAGATACAATTATTCAACAACACTAACAATAAAACTTTCATAAAACAATTACCACATAAACTGTCATATATACCCATATACAAAATATTTCATTTAAAAAAATCACTATTCTTTCTGTATATTATTTATTTTACAGCTATGAATAAATATGAGAAAACAACTAAAGATTGTATAGTTGAGAAACTCGTCAAAAATCCACTTCTAGGTTCAGTTTTCCCACTCTCTTACACCTGATTTCCAACACAGCCTTCAACCAATCCAGAGTCGAAAGTACTCCACTCACCATGCACCCTCAGATGGAGGTAGTGCTCACTAGTCCACCATTCACTCATGCTATCACCTTCTCCAAAGCAGAATCTGAGTCCCATAATCCAGAACCCCTATATTGAGTACGCAGTGCCTCAATGTCCCAGATCCGTATTAAAACCTCTACTACAGTGTATAGACCCCGAGAGATAATATTTACTTAATCGTACGCTGAATTTAAGAGTCTTTCATCCTCAAAAGGCATACACATCCCTCAACTGATGACTTATGAAGCCTTATATTTACTGAAAAAGATACTCCGAACTTCCCACTACTAAGACACAATTATCTTCACTAGAGAAAGTTAGCCCCTTCTCTTGTACTTAATGTTTAGGTGAGGCATATATATATATATCTCTCTCTCTCTCTCGCGAACACATCTCTTTCAGCGCAGCTGCTGGTCGGCGTCATTATGAGCCGCAGGAACAAGAGGCATCGTCTGATTATCGTCGATTGACTCCCTGGTCGTCTCTCCGTGTATCACCTCCGCCGAGCTCACTCGCAGTACGAATACTCTCACTTCGTCCACTCCTCGTGAACTTTGTACATATAGCTGCTTGAAACAGGGAACGAGAGCAACCAAGGCTAATTTGGAACCAACCTACAATAATGACAACACTTCCAGCCAATCATGAATATGCTTCAAGGTCGATTCGTTTGGCGCAACACACAAATTAACATGGAATTACAACCACCTTGAGATTTTGACTGCAGCAACCCTCAAAGAACCCCTGCTTTACAGGTATAGGCGCAACCAGTCCATGTAACTTCTGTAGCCCTTTTCTAAATTGAACAGCTAACTGGAGCAGTATTTCTGTTTGTTTCTAGCAAATATCCTGTCACACAAGCTGCAATATGAAAAGCAACACACTTCAGATGACATAATAATATGTCAACGTCTATATGAAAACTCATGAATCCAGATGGAACATGAAAACAGATGTGATTATGTACATCCCGTCATAAAGGTGACCAAAAATCGTATTTAACTCTTTATTTTACTTCGTTTTTATGACGAGGATCGTGCCAGGAAGTTGTGTTGTACAATAATGACATCTTGAATTCTAAATGCAGGGATGGAAATAATGCTGATAATATTATAAATGCGAAAGTTTGTATGAGTGTTTGTTACTCAATCATATCTTAAAGGCTTGACGGATTTGGAAAAAAAATTATACAGTGGTAGATTATATTCTGGATTAGCACATATGGTACTTTTCATCCCGAAAAAATGAACAGTTTCTTAGGGATTATATAAAATATGCCACCAACCACTACGATAGAGCACTTGGTCATAATTAAGGTTTGATATTTCATGCGGGTGATGCCGCAGGTTTGTTATAAGTGACCCGGATATGTTGTTGAACGAAAGTGATATATTTTGTTGTGATAGTAGGCGAAAGTACCCATAATTTACCCTCATATTTTTGTAGATAAGGTTATTTCATACATATCAGAGTGTGACTCATTTCGGAGCAGGAAATATAACTGTCATAAGATTTTATTTATAAAGTGGCTGCCAAATTGTTTTTGGAATGAATATACCTATACAACATTTCAAACCTTCAGCTTAGATATATTTTAATTGTTTTAATTTATGATATTATACTTATTTATATTTCATTTTTTCTATAAAATATTATAAGGACAACAGCTTAAAATGTGATCTAACATAAATAACAGCACCACATACTTTTGTAACTTCTGCGGGATTAAATTCAGAAGCCTTGGAGTACCATTACATTTTGTATAAATAATAAATATTTCATTCCTTTGTGTAATTGGGGGAAAATTGAGTTGTGTTGTACTGCTCAACATATATTATATTACAAAATTGCTAGATTGATATTTTACTTTAAGAAATAGAACTTAAAATTTCTGCTTATATATTTTCATTGTGTTACTCTATATGAAGAACATTTGCGGTACAGATGTTTTTTAGTAAACACTTTACTAGTGCCATTACGAAAGAATGTAATGTGTTACATATCATAGTAAAATGATGTGTGAGCAATCAAATATCTCAAATACACTAATTATGTATTTGTATAGTTTAAAATGATATGTCTTACGTTTACTGAATATATCAAAAAATTCCTGTTTTGCAATACCTCAAATGTTTCAAAGTTATGATAGTTATGCCATACACTATACGTACAAATATATATATATATATTTTACATTTTAAAAGTGTATGATGAAAATCATGCACTTCATTATCCTGTATTATGAATGTTCCACATTACATACATCCCTGCCTTCAATAGCTACTCAGCATAGCATGTATTATAACTTTCACTAGAATTTAACGTATTCAACGTATTACTCAGTAATAAATAATGTAATATCTTCTTACCATTAATTTGCGTCATAAGTTACAATTTCAAAAATATGTATTTGTCCACAAAGTCCTATTTTAAATAGTGACAAAATTATATTTTAAACCCAATTTGTGATTACAGAAACTGCATTAACGTTAAATTCGTATCGAACTTTTAACACGTTATTGCTTCTGCACTGAGTTAGCGAAGTCCTGTTGCTAAATTTATGACCAAATAAAGTTTTAAATCTATATATTCCTACGAAGGCAATTGTTAGGTGAACTCAACTACTTTTATTATCCATTTCGTAGTAGTAGTGTATTATAACTGAGTCTGGCATAATGTATTTTAAATGGAAGCCAGAGCGGCTTGTGCAGCTGGTCGGCTAGATGGCTTCGGCTTGTCTCGGACGAGCTCGGCAATCTTCGGCTCGACTCACGGGATGCTCGGCAGTCTTCAGCTCAGGTTTGTCGAACGTATCCGAAGCAGTTACGTCCAATAATTTTCTTCAAGTATATATGTATATTTCTGTTAGCCATATTGGTTTTATAGGCATAGGGTATGTCAAGTCGTAAATCTGTATTTGTAATAAATTTTAAAATTTATTTTTTAATAAAAATTTTTATTTTTTTTATTTTGTGTCGAAATAGTACATGGAGTATAGAAAAAAGTTCTCTCAACTACATTTCCAAACCCTCTCTTTTGTTTCTCTCTTCCCGCCTCCCTCATTCAATATCTTTATATAATTCCATCTCTTTCTCTCTCTCTCTCATTCCAACCCTTTCTCTTTCACTCTCTCATTCCATCTCTTTCTCCATCTTTCATTCCATCTCTTTCGTCTCTCTCTCTCTCTCTTGCCTCCTCATTCAATCTCTTTCTCTTTCATTCCATCTTCCATGTCTTTCATTCTTTCATTTCTCTTTCATTCTCTCTTCAATCTCTAGTCTCTCCCTTCTTTCTTTATTCCGTTTCTTTCTTCCTTTCCGAGGTTTTTCTAGGAACCCTACCATTTTTGTTGTTTCGTTTCTCTCTTTCATTCCATCTTGTTTTTCACTCTACATCTCTTTCTCACTGTCTCTCTTTCATTCTTTAGTTCCATCTCTTTCTATCTTTCGTTTATCTCTTTCTCTATATCAGTCCATAGGTTTTCTCCGAGCCCTCCCATTTTTTGTTTCGTTTCTCTCTTTCATTCCATCTTGTCTTTCACTCTACATCTTTGTTTACATTTAGCTCACCAATCATTACCAAAGCACTGCAGGCACCGCACTTAGCTTTGCTTGGAGTAATTTTTTTTTCATTTTATAAATTAAAGTATTTTTTTTAATATCATGGTAATGTGTACCTATGGAGCTATGGAGCGAGTCACTTGGTGTTATTTGGAGATATTGGGGTCATTAAAACTCAAGTAGGGGTCATTTAGTGACGTTAAAGTCATTTAAGGGTCATTTAGTATCACTAGGGTCATTTAAGGATCATTCATGGGTCATTAGGGTCATTTAAGGGCCATGTTGGAATCATTATGGTCATTTTATGTTCATTTATGTGTCATGTTGGGGTCATTTATGGGTCATTAGGGTAAATTTAGAGTCAATTTGGGGTCATGCAGGGGTTATGTTGGGGTTATTTTGAGGTCATTTGACGTTAGCATCACACTTGGCACTGCAGGCACTGAACTAAGAAATCATTAGGGGTCATTTAGGAGTCATTTGGAGTAATTTGGAGACATTTGATCGTCATTTGAGAGTCATTTTGGAGTCATTTGGAATCATCAAGGAGTCAGAGTCAAGTCAAGTGTCAAAGGGTCAAGGGTCAGTCTGCAAATTGAAATATTTCGGGCTCTTTGTGTAGATGTGTGCGCGCATTGTGTGTGTAGGTGAGTGTATGTGTTTAGGCACTTGTATAGGTATCGTATCTTCGTTTTTCTGAGTGTCTGACAACAAGCAATAACATTACAATCACAACACACGACAAGGTTGTATTGTTCCTACAGTTCACCTTACAGGTGAATGGGTTTTTGCGGTTGTTGGACCTAGTGTGTATGTGTATAAAATTTTGTGTGTGTGTGTAGCTGCGTGTATGTGTATAGGTACGTGTGTAGGTATCGTATCATCGTTTTTCTGAGTTTTTGAAAACAAACAATTAAATTACACACCACAAGGCTGTATAGTCCCCACCGTTCACCTTACAGGTGAATGGGTTTTTGCTGTTGTTGTTCCCAGTATGCATGTGTTTAACATTTCTTAAGTGTGTGTCACATGATGATCTCGTGTCATTGCTCATTCATTGTATATCATTTGTCATATGGCGGTCACGTTACATTGATCGTTCATGATTGGCTGTTGCTCAAATGACAACTCAGGCTCTGGGGGAATATAAGGCTGACAGATTCGCACATCATCTCACTTATTCGTCTAATGCGACATGTGACGGATTGTCTTCTCTCTCCTGACCTTCTCAGCATTCTGATTGGTAAGCATTTTTATGACCAGCTTTTCCATACTATTCTGTAGGGAATTATCGTTCATGCTCGTAAATATACCTAAGTATATTCCATTTTGTATGATACAGATCACTTACACATTTATATTATCTTCGTATTCATAATTAAACCTATATCCCATTTTGTATGATGCATATCCCTTATACCTTTCGATTATCAGCTGTGTTAATTCTGTTAGTTTTTATTTCTTGCGGAGATCAAGATGAAGCGTGCATTTAATGGTGTGCCTGCAAGCGACGTCTCGACCTCGTCTTTGGCTGTACGATTAGCGGCACCAGATGAGTGGCATATATCGCCATCGATGTCGTTCGTGGTACCCTCGGCGACATCTTCAATTACATCGGTGCCCTCTACTGAACCACAACATTGTCATTCATGTCGCCTCTGCGATAAAACTTTCGTGTTCAACCGCGATGCACGAAGGCACTAGAAGTATGGCTGTGCGATGAATACAGTTTGAGTGGTACACAAGTGCACGGATTGAGGACTGCCATTTGTTAGACGCGACAACTTGCAGAGACATACGAAAACCTGCAAAGCTGTAGGACCTTCACCTACCAAAATCACTCGTGTACAGTCTCCTTCCCCACAATGGATGAGTGTGAATTTTGCAAAACCAATGTTTCAAGATGTAAACCACCTTCGTAACAGCGACCATCGCGTCCAAGAATCGTCGCTGGCTCTGGGAATGTTTATGCCAATGGTTTCATGGAAACTGAAACTGCTTTCCGACGTAATTTAAGGACATATGTGGCTGAAAACGTAAGTGGTTCGTCAAAAGATATTTGTAATTTTTTGGCTCACATAAAGAAAAATATCATTGACCAGCTCACCGACGAAGTACGAGAGCAGGGTCATATTAAATTTAATGTGTGGCTTGAGTGTAACTATACGAAGCCAGAACCGTTCGACAAAGGAACAGACAAGAGAGCTTTCAAAACAAAAAATGTAGCAGTATGCAAGACTAGCGATATTGAGAAGGTGGTAGGAAACAGCTTAGAAAAAACATGTGAAGAGGAGGATGCATACAAAGAGCATGGTTCGGGCTGGACACTGTCGTCAGTCAATCACCTGCAGCTCCGCATAAACAAGCTGGACCCCCTTCGAGTATCGTCTTACATTGACTTGTCAGAATCTATCGAGAATAAGAAGGCTGTGATTAACCCACATAACACAAACGACCACATGTGCATTAAATGAACCGTTCTAGCAGGTTTTGTAGAAGGGAAAAACTGTGAGCAAATTAACCACAGCTACAAAGTTCTCGAAACCAAATTTGACTTTTCATGCCTCGAGTTCCCTACACAACTACGGCATATCTCAATTTTCGAGAGAAACAATGCGTCAGCGTCAGTGTCTGTGAACATTTATGGTATAGGCGAGAACCAGAAAACGTATCCCATACGAGTAGTCGAAGAATAAAAGCACCAGCACACCGACCTCCTTCTCCTTACCACCGATGGTAGGAACGCTTAGCATTGCTGTATAAAGAATTTCGAACGTTGGGTAAGATCGCAGATGACAGCCCATGGTAACAAGATCCACATATGTAAGAGCTGTTTCACGTATTTACAAGCATGAATGTTAATTCGCTACAGAGTTTGATGGAAGAGCTGGTCATTAAAAAATGCTTACCAGTCCGAATGCTAAGAAAGTCAGGAGAGAGAAGACAATCCGTCACCTGTCGTATCAGACGAAGAACTGAGACTATGTGCATATCTGTCCGCCTTATATACCCACAGAGCCTGAGATGTCACATGAGCAACAGCCAATCATGAACAAGCAATGTCACATGACCGCCATGTGACAAATGATATACAACAAATGAGCAATGACACGTGAGCAGCATGTGACGCACGCTTAAATAATGTTATATGCATACATACTGGGACCAATGACAGCAAAAACCCATTCAACTGTAAGGTGAATGGTAGGGACAATACAACCTTGTGGTGTATTGTGATTGTAATTTAATTGTTTGTTTTCAGACGCTCGGAAAAACGAAGATACGATACCTACACATGTGCCTAAACACATACACATACCTAAACACACTTGCGCACACACATCTATACACAGAGGCCGAAATATTTCAATTTGCAGACTGACCTTTGACCCTTGACCCTTTGACCCTTGAATTGACTGTTTGATTTCTAAATCACTCCAAGTGACTCCTAAACGATTCCTATGTGACTCCCAAATTATGCACTAATGACTCCAAAATGACTCCCAAAAGGATCCTAAATGATTCCTAAATGACACTTAAATGACTCCCAAACGACTTCAAATGACTACAAATGACTCCTAAATCACTCCTAAATAACTCTCAAATAACCCCAAATAACTCCAAATGACCCCTAATGACTCCTAATTGCAGTTCCTGCAGTGCTAAATGCACTGCTGTCCTCAAAATGACCCCAATATGACCCCTGCATGACACCAAAATGACCTTAATGACCCATAGATGACCCCAACATGACCCATGAATGACCCTTTAAAGACCATAATGACCTCGACATGACCCTTAAATGACCATAATTATCCACACATAACCCTTAAATGACCCTAATGACCATAATTTACATCAACATGATTCTTAGATGACCCTAATGACTCCAAATTACTCTCTCTGTAGTTCTATAAAAGCACATTTCCATAATATTAATAAAAATACTAAAAAAAAATATAATAAAAAAATTCCAAGCTGTGCTAAGTGCGGTGCCTGCCATACTTTGGTGATGATTGGTGAGAGATAAATGTAAACAAAGATGTAGAGTGAAAGACAAGATGGAATGAAAGAGAAACGAAACAACAAAAAATGGGAGGACTCGGAGAAAACCTACGGAATTGATATAGAGAAAGGGAGAAGCGAAAAAGAGAAAGAGATGAGATGAGAGACGAGAGAGATGGAGATAAAGAGATGGAATGAGAGAATGTTAGAGAGATACAATACAACAAAATGGGAGGACTCGGAGAAAACCTATGGACTTATATAGAGAAAGAGATAAACGAAAGAGAGAAATAGATGGAATGAAATAATGAAAGAGAGAAAGTGAGAAATAGATGTAGAGTGAAAAACAAGATGGAATGAAAGAGAGAAACGAAACAACAAAAATAGGTGGGTTCCTAGAAAAACCTCGGAGAGGAAGAGAGAAACGGAATAGAGAAAGAAAGGAGAGACTAGAGATTGAATGAAAGAGAAATGAAAGAATGAAAGACAGAAAGAGAGGGAAACAAAAGAGAGAGATAGAGAGACACACAAGAGATGGAATGAAAGAGAAAGATATTGAATGAAAAGTCAAGAGAGAGAGAAACGAAAGAGATGGAATGAAAGATAAAGGAGAGAAAGAGATATAATAAGATAAAGATATTGAATGAGGAGGCAAGAGAGAGAAATGAAAGAGATGGAATGAAAGAGAAAGGAGAGAAAGAGTTGGAATGAGAGAGTGAGAGATAAATAGATGGAATTATATAAAGATATTGAATGAGGGAGGTGGGAAGAGAGAAACGAAAGAGAGGGTCTGGAAATGTAGTCGAGAAAAATGTAAAATGTAGTTTAAAATGTAAAATGTAGTTTAAAAAATAAATTTAAAAATTGATTACAAATACAGATTTACGACTTGACATACCCTATGCCTATAAAACCAATATGGCTAACAGAAATATACATATATATATTTGAAGAAAATTATTGGACGTAACTGCCGAGCAATTTCAGATACGTTCGACAAACCTGAGTTGAAGACTGCCGAGCATCCCGTGAGTCGGGCCGAAGATTGCCGAGCTCGTCCGAGACAAGCCGAAGCCATCTAGCCGACCAGCTGCACAAGCCGCTGTGGCTTCCATTTAAAACACACTATGCCAGGTTCGGCTGTAATACACAACTCGTAGTCAATAATTTTACACCACAGGAATGTGTTCATTGACTACCCGTAGAAGCTCCAAGGTGACTATGACCTATCCACTTCGGACAGGAGTTCTTTTGCTCGAAGCCTAGTATTGCCATTACAAGCAAAACTTAAAAACTCAATCAATCTAAAAGTGTTGCAAAACACATACTTTTTTTTCAGACAAGTAATCGAAAGCTCGAAAAGAACTCAAATTAATACAAAGACATCCATTGGTACTCGTCCGATTTTCTCACCACAAATACATTTTGTATCTCTTTGTAATCAGTATTTTACTTTAAACTTATAAAAAATGTGTGTAATAAATCTATAACCTATCAAGCATTACTTGGAATCTAAACCAAATTTATAAAATATTAAGAGACACACTTCGTAAAAATAGTCTTAAATCATAGGTATGATAAGTTAGTATTGAATTATGTTTGTAACTAAAAACTATTATGGTAACAAACATAACTGCGATGCTGTGAATCACAGTTTCGTAACGTAGACGTGAAACTCAATTCACTGCCATTCACACACAAAAACATTTACGCATGTACGAGAATGGTTTTCAACTGTCGCTCGCTTGAGTTCTTCTCAAATATCCCCCCCCCCCCCCCCAGGGCTTGTCGCCTAAATTTAAAGTTGAAGTTCCGTGTCTTGAATGCTTTTGAGCGTGTTTTGTAAGTTAGAGATACCAGCGCCGCAGGAATGTACCCTCCGTAGCTCTACTAAACAAATTATGCATTAAAAAATTAAATAAGCAATCGATAATTTTGAATCAAAGAAGTTGCAACACTGTTTAAGTTACATATATCTTCATGACATGAAAATACACGCTTGTATAATAGTTGTTTTGGTGACAGTAAAATATAATACCTGTTATTAAAAATAAACATCGTTGTTTCGTGCGCTGATGCAAACATTGGGAGCTATCGTCGCTCTTCGTGTAACATGCACAGTCATCCATGCAGCGCCTGTGACGTGACATGCACAAAACTTGCCAGACGTGGTTAGTAAGTGATAGGCGCCTCAAGAAGTACAAAACAGCTGAATGAACAATTGATAACTGGATGATAGGACTGCAATAGACAGAGGGCCATTTGGACTTTAATTGTATTGGCAACAAAGGACGTGTGAAGGTACCCTTATATGCCGGATTGATTCGGGATGACACCAAAAAGGAGAACCGTTCGAGTGACTGACAGGCAAGAACAGAGTCTGCAGCTTCCTTGTCCATTATCCAGCGTGATGTCGTAGTTTCTCTAGCGCACCCTATCTCTAATAGTAACATTGTCATATATTTAGCGCAAACAAATATGCGATCCTGACGACACCTATGTGTTATCACATTAGCACATTTGTTAAATATGTCCTTTTTAATAATTTCACGACCGACACGTGTTTTCTTCTAGGGCGAAAGAGTATTTGGGTTTTATCAGATTGCCTTTGACCTCGACGGCCATGGAACCGCGACCTGCATCGTCGCTAACTGGTTGTAGCCAGTGCCGATTCTGCGATCGTGTTGAAGTTGTAAGTGCACGGTGGTGTGATCAAGGAACTAGCGTCTAAAGCCTGTCTGTCTGTGTGTGATATCCCAATGCCTTCATGCGATTGGCCAGCTGCAATTACTTGGCAACTCGGTGATTGACTGGTCGGTGCCCGAACAATGTATTAATAGTATAATACGATTGGTTCAAAGTAAATATGTTATCATAGGTCTTGCATACTCGTATATTATGTATAATCAGTAAGAAGGTCAGGTGAGAGGCTTAGTTTGGCAACGGCTGCCGTGAAAAAATACATCGTCTCGACTAGCTTCTACGCCAGGCATTCAATAGCTATTTACGTTAAAGTGTAGTGGATATTACCCGCTAATGGTTTCTTACTATCTATTTCTTCTTCGAGTGAGATGTCTCCTGTTTTACCAGTGCCATGGACTTCTTTAGCTGTGATGGCTACATCAATAGCAGCATCTAATTCCAATAGTGCAGCACGGTCATCTACAATGCAACAGTACCGACGACTTATTCAGGTGTTACATATACGTAATCTTCAATGGGGCAATCGAAATTTTCGGTTGAGGTACCTAGAACACCATTGTCGACGTTATTTGCTTCTTTAGCTCCAGAACCTACATTTACAACAGGTCTGTCAGTCTTCCAACTAATTTCTTCTCCTCCTATTCCTCCTCCTCTTCCTCCCCCTCTTCCTCCTCATCCTCCTCCTCGTTCTCCTCCTCGTCCTCCTCCTCGTCCTCCTCATCCTCCTCCTCGTTCTCCTCCTCTCCCTCCTCCTCCTCATGTGATGTCTCAGTGCCTGTACGCGATTGGTCAGCTGAAATAATGCTAGACATGTAGGACATGTGTGCTTAGGATTAGTATAATATTTATCTGGACTATGGTAGGTTATGTTAGATTATATGTGTTTTTTCTTGCCTTTGGTAGGTTAAGTTATTTTCGTTTGACAGATGCTAAGAAAGTTTGTGTTATGTGTTGGTCTGGACTATAAATTTCCTTGGTACACCTGTGTCAACATGGATGGTATGGTTGGTATGTTAGGTGATATGTATTCCAGTAAATCCATCTAGCAATTTTTGGTGTATATCGAATGGTGTGGACGTGAATGTATGTGTGTCGGTAAGTCCTGTAATGCTAAGGAATGCTTGAGTTATAGTAAGAGGTATGGGTGTTCAGTGTAATTTGATTGGTGTCAGTCGGCATGATGGATGGTATGAGAAGTCGATTGTCACTGGTATGGGCTGTATATGTTTGCTTTATATGGTCTGTGTGGACGAATGGTTTAGGTATGGTAGAGATATAGTGAGTGGTATGGTTGGTAGATATAAGCGGTGTTGGTTGGTTAAACAAGTAGAATGGGTGTTAGATTATGGGCTGACCTCAGCTGTATGTGAAAATTTGTGAAATTTGTGAAAATTTGTGAAATTTGTGAAAATTCGACTAATTCAGTGGAATTTGCCCTTCGGAACTTAGTTGTACTTATGCTGCCTCATTGAGCTAGCCATTATGACATTAGCACGGAATAATTCCGACTGTCATGTGTTGATAGAGCCCATCGTTGTAATGACAGTCTGAAATAAAGGAGTACAACTCTCGTGAGTAATAAGAAATAGATGAGTTGGGCACAAGGGAATTGGGGAAACGGATTTAGATTCGCCCGAACCGCCATATTGTTACGTCACCCGACCGCCATCTTGGATGCCATTGACCTTTTACCCGTAACCTGTGTGACTTTTGACCTTGACACCATGGACATTTAACCTCAAAAACACTAAAATACTTTTAAAAATTGCAAAAAAAATCCTCAAAAAATTCCAAATAATTCAAAATTTCTAAAAAATACTAAAGAAAAATCCGAGAAAATGTATTATTAAAATAATTTAAAAAAATCTTTTTAATTATTAAAAGGATCCACAGAAATGACCCATTTTCCCCAGAAATGCTGACAGCGACAGCGACTCCGGTGACTGGGATCAGTGACTCCGAGACAGGTGACCGGGATCAGAACCTATGATCTTTGACCGTGCCTTTTTTTTTTAAATGCCCAAATCCAAAAAAAAAATCTTTAAAAAGATTACAAAAATTCACAAAAACTAATAGATCGATTAGAAAATTGATAAAGAATTTATTATTAAAACTTTTAATTAAAAATTAATTAAAAATATTAACAAATCGTAAAAAAAATCTATTTTTATAATATTTTATTTAAAAAAATTTATTTAAAAAGGCTTTAACCCCGGTACCATTTTCCCCTTTTTCCCCTCGGAATTTCAGTTTTCCCCTAAAATATTTCCCATAAAAATTTATAAAAAAATTTAATTGAAAAACTTACATTTCCTCAGGTTTCCCCCCACACCACCATTACTCACCACTGTTCGAATCCAGCAGACGACTGACTGCCTCGCACCCACTCACCTCACCTATACTCATTCCACCATCTTGATTTTTTGTTCGTCAATTTTTTACATTCTACTGGAGGCAGTCATCTTTTTTATATGTTACTGGATGTCGCCATATTTTAGTTTTTCATTTGTCATTTGCTAATACATTACTGCAGGCCGCCATATTTGTAGGCGACCGCCATGTTGGTAGGTGACCACCATCTTGGTATACATCACACATCCACCATCTTGGAAGACAATGCCCAATAATAATTTACCTTTGACCTGTGACCTCGAAGAAAAAAAACTCTAGAAAAATACATAAAAGTCAACAAGCATAATACATTACAGACCACCACCACCATATTATATACAGACTATTTCGACCTTGACCCCATGACGTTGAATGACCTTGAAAATAAAAAACTCTGGAATAATACATAAAGATCAGCAAGCATAACACATTACAGACTACCATCACCATATCAGATACAGACTAACTAGACCTTGACCCCATGACCTTGAATGACCTAAACACAAAAACTCGAGAAAAAATGTATCTGAAGAGACAGAAGTTAATCGAGACGATTCACCTTCCACTCAGCTGCTGTCAAACTAAACCTCTCGGATTATATCCTTACTGCTTATAATATACAAGTCTACAAGCTTTATAGCGTCATATTGAGTTTGAACCAATCGTACTGCACCACAATACATAGTGCAGACGCCGACCAGCCAATCAACAAGTTACCACATGATTGCAGCTAACCAGTCACATGCGAGCATTGAGAAATCACACACGCAGGCAGGTAGGCAGACTTTAGATGCTAGTTTCTTGATCACATTACCATGCAGTTATACCCTCAACAGTTTCTTCCAGACAAATTATTCGCTCACCTATAAATCATGGCCACACTTAAAGTATACAACTGACTCCTATTGTAGAGCCGACCCCTCACAAGACTGACCCATTGACATAATGACCCCATGATCCATTAACCCATTGAACCCATGACACCGAATGACCTTGAAAACAAAAAAAATTTGAAAAAAATGCTTAAAGGTCAGCAAGCATAACACATAACAGACTATTCCCACCATATTGGAAGTAGACTACCTTTACCTTGACCCCATGACTCTGAATTACCTTGAAAACAAGAACTCTAGTATAAATTCGGAAAATTTAGCATGCTGGAGGCCAAACGTGTTGTCGGCCCTTATATTTATAGGTATAACAATACTTGTAAATTTCCACACTATTTAAAACAGTTGTTTCCAATCAGCTGTATACATACAAGCATGATGCGAGACTTTGACGCCATTCATAATTAATTAAATATATATTTCTAATTTAAAATGTAAAGTTTATCAATTTTAAAAACTTTTAAATTTAATTCTATAATTGCATATGTAGTACAATACTTTTTAGTAAAATTTATTTTATTTCTCTGCCTTTTAAAATGATTTCATTTCTCTACATTTTTAATTTATTTTATTTCGCTACCTTTTAAATTTTAATTAAATTTTGACAAAGTGAGAAAACAGTAAATAAGACGCAATTTTTTTCAAACATATTTTTTAATTAAATTAAATAAAATTACAATTTTCTTTAATATGTCTAAGTAAACTGTCGCTCCGACTGATCTGCTTGCGGCACCTATCACACAAATATGGCATGCAACAGAGAATTTTAACGCAATTAAAGCGCCCATGTCGCCGAGTATTGCTGCTGCCCGTGAACGTCTTTTCACAAAAGCGACACTTATAATGTCGGATTGGTTAAGCAGAGGCATTTGAACATACAGATGCTGCTGGAACAGAGGTCGATGGCCCAGTTGGCGATGCCGATGGAGTTGCTGTAGGTAGCCACCCATAGAAGTCGATGACATTATCGGTGTCATGTCTGATGTCGTCGATTGCTGCACTGCTGTAGGGGACCCATCCGAAGAAGTCGCTGGTGCTTTAGGTGATCCGACCGAAGAAGTAGCTGATGCTGTCGGCACCATACCTGAAGAAGTCGATGGCACTGCTGGTACCACTCCCGAAGAAATCGATGTAACTACCGTAGCTACCATTAGCTCTGGAGTACCCGAAGGCATCGCATATGTATAAGACTTTGATGCGAAGAGGCACAAGCTAGCCAAGACGATCCACCTTTCTCAGATATTTTTTTTTTTGGCGAGCCCCCAAATCCCGCTACACCAACGTGAGCACCTGCACAGTTCTGTGTGTTCTCCGGCATGCTTGTTAGTAGCTAAGACGGTTGGAGAATGGGATGCCTCTCAGGGCAATCCTTTTACGCTTTAGGTCGGGTTTAGTTATCAAAATGGGCGCACGTATCGCGGCTATAGCAAGGTTTTCTGGTGCCATGGCCGCAATTGTAGCCATGTGCACACCCCGAAAGAAGAAGGGTTTAGTAAGGAGCATGGCATACCAGGCAAAGCGGAGAGATCCTGGAAAATACTATGCGACAGTCGCGGAGGATAAATGTAATTAATTTATTGGATTAGGGCTGGAGAAAGTAGGGTGAGATTAGTTTGCGAAGATAGACTTTGTGAATGTGATGCAGGGTGAAATGAAATGAGGTCGTAGCTAGGTTGACAACCAGAGTCGTGCTATGAGGCCCTGGTGGTGGGGGACAGAACTGAGCCACCCACCCGACAGATGCCAGCCATCTTTCTGTAACACAGGAAAGAGTGTTAGTGTGTTGCAGACAATTACATGGAACTTAATACTAGAGGTAATATTTTTATAGGCTGTTCACGGTAAAGTGAGCACTTTTTAAGGCCCTCCTAACAGGCATTAACCACTAATAAATATAACTTATTGCAGCCTGAGAGATTAAATTTTGAGGATGGTGAAATTTATACACGTGTTTATTAGTCACATTGCAATGTTGATTCTAAAAAGCAGCAGGAAGTTGGAAATTGGATAAAAGTAAAACTCTAGAAGAGCCTTAAAAAGCGCTCACTTTACCGTGAACAGCCTATATCACCTTGTCTGTGACCTCGCGTGCAGCTGTGTTAGAGTTGTGCTAGTGTGTGTCAATGGAGGTGTGAGTGAATGTTAGTGTAGGTGTGCCACTCCACCACCCTTACCAGCAGCTGCATAGAGCACCCTACGCCACAAGCCATCTCGCTGCTAGCCAATCTCTGGAGTTATTGCTATATAACTTCCAGAACCTTTATACCGCTGTAGTGCTGTGAGTGACTGCCTTGGAATCGGCAGTGGTGACGGACCATACATACAGACAACTGTCGGATGAGAGAAGCTTTGTAGCACATATATGTGTGTGTGGTGCAGTGTGGGTGCAATGTGAATCACAGGGCCATCTCCGAGCCAGAGGCTGCACAGAGCCTGCTTCGTCTTGTTCTGTGATCACAAAGTGCTTCGCTAATGTGTGATAATTATTTTGTCAAAGAGTGTATTTTGAAGTTAAATATATTGCAGTATTACGGGTTTCCGGGATTAGTTAGTAAGTCGGGGGCAAGGCTGAGGGCCTGCATTTCTAGCTTTGGTGTTTTAAGGCGGTCTGTGAGATAAAATGATTTTAGGCCACTTTTATTTTTGAGTCTAGTCGGGGTCATAATCGCCAAGACCAGATATTTTCGGGTTTTTCCGCCATTTTGACGAAGTGCTGTTCTAGTTTTTCGATTTAGAGTTCGTTATGCAGATCTGTAATGGGGCAGTATCTAAGTGCGTCTGCCGCAATTCGCAGGAATTTAATTTGCATAATCTGCAGTGTCTTGATATGTGTTTTAGCTGAATGGGACCATGTGGGCGCAGCATTTGTTATAACAGGACGTATGAGCATGGTATATAGCAATACTGCTGCGTTTAGTGTTATGGCACTTCACCTATTAAGTATAGGGTATAGGGAGGAGAGTCTGGCGTACGCATTAAAGCATTTGGCGTCTATATTTGCTTTCCAGGTCAACTTTCTGTCCATATGTACGCCTAGATATTTAACAACATCTTTATGGGGTATGGGTTCGCCAAATAAAGTGATATGCGTACGATTTGCATTTTAGGTAGTGCCCTGAGCATAAAAACGGTAGCCTCGCTTTTCCCGACATTGATTTTAATCCGCCATTTGGTGTGATATTCTTGAAAGGCTGTTAAGGCAGTTTGTAATCGTCGTGTTGCTAGGCCGAGGTCGTGTGAGCGACTAAATATGACAGTGTCATTGGCATAGCAACCGGATTACACCAGTCGATGGTCTGGTTTCAGTAAATCGTGTATATAAAGATGAAATAAAACTGGGCGAATTATACTGCCTTGAGGCACTCCAGCATAAATGGTTTTACTCTCAGATTTCGCCCCTTCGCATTGGACAGAAAAGGTCCTGCGATTGAGGTAGCTGGCTAATAATTTAATATAGCACTCGGAAAATTTTAATTCATATAATTTATAAATTAATCCAGAATGAAAAACTCTTTCAAAAGCCTTTTCAATATCTAAGAAAACTGTGACTACATAGTCTTTCCAGTTAAAGGCATGGTTAATATATTCGGTGATTCGAACCAATTGGTGTGTTATGGAGTGCTTTTGTCTAAAGCCAAAATGATCTTCGGGAAATAAATTATTATTACTTATAAACTAATTAATCCGTCTTAGGATTATATATTCGGCAACTTTAGAAAGAGTATTTAAAAGGCTAATTGACCTATAATTTTGTGGGAGTTTCTTAACCTTCTCTGGTTTGTGAAGGACAATCAAATCGGCAGTTTTCCATTCGTTTAGGAAGTATTCCAGCTTGAGCATAGCATTAAAGCATGTAGCTAGGTACTCAAGGGCCAGTTCGGGCATTTTCTTTAATACAATAGCCTGAATTCCGTCTGCTCCTGGAGCTTTTCTGGAATGCATGCGGTGAATTGCCAGTTTTATTTCGTGCGACTGTGTAAATTCAGGTTCGTCTTCAATAGGTTTTCTTTACTTTATTTTAATTTCGCGATAGTTGTGAAGATTATCAGCTGACCTCTCTTCTGCTTATATACGAGTATGCAAGTCTTATGACGTAATATCGACGTCGAACCAATCGTATTGAACCATTAACACACATTGCGAACACTGACCAGTCAATCACCGACCATCTATTCACCGAGTTGTCACGTGATTGCAACTGGTCAATCACGTACAAGCACCGAGACATCACGTGAGGTGTAGCAGGTGGTAGGACTATACATAATTATATATTCATAAGAGATAGGACTATACGTATTATCGTATAAAATAAATATATAGTTATATTAATATGTACATGTATAGTTATATATAGTTACATGTAAATAACTATGTATATATACATATAGGCATATAAAAATAAAATCCTTTTCAATTTAATTTATATATAGTTATGAACCTATGACTATGTAAATATAAAATTAATTTAAATTTACTTTATATGTATAGGTATAGGTTTTTTAGTATGAATGTATAAAATTATTTCCAATTTGATTTATATATAGTTATGAACATATAACTATGTAATTATAAAATCAATTTCAATTTACTTCATATGTACAGGTGTAGGTATATAATTATGAATATATAAAATAATTTTCAATCAAACTAATATATAGTCACATACCTATAATTATGTAAATATAAAATTAATTTCAATTTAATTTATATGTATAGGTAAGTGAGAATATATAAAATTGTTTTCAATTTATCTTAAACATAATTCCGTACATATAAAAATGGAAATATGAAATTTTTATAAATGTCTACATATAAGTATGTACATATAAATATGGGAAAATAAAATAATTTTTAATGTTTATATATAAGTATGTACATATAAATATGGAATTATAAAACTAATTAAAAAATATATATATATACATATATATATATAAACCTGGATAAATAAAACCACCGCCACAACCACCACCACCTCCTCCTCCTTAGGACCCAGAGCCTGACTCATGCACGTGTTGTCTCAGTACTTGTACGTGATTGGCCAGCTGCAATCACGTGAAAACTCGGTGAATAGCTGGTGGGTTATTGGCTGGTGGGTGTTCACACAATGTATTAATAGTTCAATACGATTGATTCAACGTCGATATGACGTCATAGGAGTTGCATACTCGAATATAAGCAGCAGGGAGGTAAGCTGAGAATCTTAGTTTGACAGTAGCTCCCGTGAAAGGTGGATCGTCTTGGCTAGCTTGTGCCTCTTCGCATCAAAGTCTTATACATCTGCGATGCATTCGGGTACTCCAGAGCTAATGGTAGCTACGGTAGTGACATCGATTTCTTCGGGAGTGGTGCCAGCAGTGCCATCGACTTCTTCATGTATGGTGCCGACAGCATCAGTGACTTCTTCGGTCGGATCACCTAAAGCACCAGCGACTTCTTCGGTCGGATCACCTAAAGCACCAGCGACTTCTTCGGATGGGTCCCTTACAGCAGTGCAGTCATCGACGACATCAGACATGACACCGATAATGTCATCGACTTCTATGGGTGGCTACCTACAGCAACTCCATCGGCATCGCCTACTGGGCCATCGACCTCTGTTCCAGCAGCATCTGTATGTTCAAATGCCTTTGCTTAACCAATCCGACATTATAAGTGTCGCTTTTGTGAAAAGACGTTCACGGGCAGCAGCAATGCTCGGCGACATGGGCGCTTTAATTGCGTTAAAAATCTCTGTTGCATGCCATATTTGTGTGACAGGTGTGGCAAGCAGATCAGTCGTAGCGACAGTTTACTTAGACACATTAAAGAAAATTGTGGTTTTTTTTCCGGGTGTTAGCGACTGTAATGAGTTAACTGAATAAAAAAATGTTTGTGATTAAAATTGCGTTTTATTTAATGTTTTCCTACTTTGTCAAAATAAAATTTAAATTTAAAATATTGCGAATAAAATCAATTTAAAAGGTAGAGAATTAAAATAATTTTTATTAAAAGTATTGTAGTATATACAGAATTATATAATTAAATAAAGTTTTTAGAATTGATAAACTTTAATTTCTAAGTAACAAGTATATATTTAATTAATTATGAACGGCGTCAAAGTCTCGCAGCATGCTCGTGTATATACAGCTGATTCGAAACAACTGTTTTAAATAGTGTGAAAATTTACAAGTGTTTTTATACCTATAAATACAAGGGTCGACAGTACGCTTGGCCTCCAGCATGCTAAATTTTCCGAATTTATACTACAGTTTTGTTTTCAAGGTCATTTAGTGTAATGGGTTCAATGGATCATGGGGTCATTGGGTCAGTCTTGTGAGGGGGTCGGCCCGACAACAGGAGTCAGTTGTCTACTTTAAGTATGGCCATGATTTATAGGTGAGCGAATAATTTGTCTGGAAGAAACTGTTGAAGATATAACTGGATGGTTACGTGATTAAGGAACTAGCATCTAAAGCCTGCCTACCTGCCTGAGTATGTCTCAATGCTCGCATGTGATTGGTTAGCTGTAATCATGTTTTAACTTGTTGATTGGCTGGTAGGCACCTGTACAATGTATTATGGTGCAGTACGATTACTTCAAAGTTAATATGACGCCATATGGCTTGCACACTTGTATATTATAAGCAGTAGGGAGGTAAGCCGAGAGGTTTGGTTTGACACCAGCTAAGTGGAAGGTGGGTCGTCTCGACTAGCTTCTGCCTCTTCACATATATTTTTTTAGGTGATTAATGGTTATGGGGTCAAGGTCGAGGTAATCTGCATCTAATATGGTGGTGATAGTCTGTAATGTATTATGCTTGTTGACTTTTACGTATTTTTCTCGAGTTTTTTTTCCAGGTCAGAGGTCAATTACTATTGGACATTGTCTTCCAAGATGGTGGACGGGTGATATATACCAAGATGGTGGTCACCTACTAAGATAACAGTCGCCTACCAATACGGTGGCCTGCAGTAATGTATTAATAAATGAAAAACGAAAAACAAATATGGCGGCATCCAGTAACATATAAAAAAAGATGACTGCCTCCAGTAGCATGTAAACAAAAGACGAAGGAAAAAATCCAGATGGCGGAAGGCGTATAGGTGAGAGGAGTGTGTGTGAGAAAGTCAGTCGTCTGTTGTAGTCAAACAGAGGTGATTAATAGGCGGTGTGGGGGGAGACGTAAGGAAATGTAAGTTTTTTAATTAAATCTTTTATAAATTTTTAAGGAAAGTTTTTAAGGAAAAAGGTAAATTCCGAGGGGAAAAGGGAAAATGGCGGGCTGGGTTAAAGCCTTTTTAAACGACATTTTAATAAAAAGTTTTAATAATAAATTCTTTAGAAGTTTAAATCTATTTTTCTATTTTTGTGCATTTTTTGTGATTTTTTTAAATATTTTTTGGGATATTTGCATTTTCAGGGCAAAGGTCAAGGTCAAAGGGCATATCTCCTGATCCCAGTTACCGGTGTCTGTGATCCCTGTCAGCACATCTGGAAAAATGGGTAATTTGTGTGGATCCTTTTAATAATTTTGAAAATAATTTTTAATAATTTTACATATAATTTTTTTTAGAATATTTTGAGGATTTTTTTGGAATTTTTTAAGTTTTTTTTTTTTTTGTTTTTGAGTTCAATGATCCACGGGGTCAAGGTCAAAGGTCACACGGGTCAGAGGTAAAAGGTCAATCACATCTAAGATTGAGGTCGGGTGAATCCGAATCTGAATCCCCAATCCCCTTCTGTCCAACTCATCAATTTCCTACTACTCTAGTGTAAAATCTGTCATCTGTGTATGTAGTGTGGATTACAGAGAAAACGGCGATGACCTTTAGTAGGTCTTTATTAAAAATTTCCAATGCCATCGACACTCGTTTACTTAGTTTTCCAATCTCAGTATGGTTAAAGCGTACAGTCACATAATCTAAAATCTAATGTTATACCCTATCAGGTGTGCTGACCATCTCTCAGAAACACTACGCCTGGTCTGAGAGGGCTCGGCTTTGTAGGACTTACCCCAGGACGTTCACGTCGGGCAGGAACACAAAATAGTACACAATTCAAGAGAAAATCTTAAGCTATGCAAAATAATAAGTCGGTAATAAGTAGAAAACTATGTAAATAGCACAGGAACCAGCAACATAAATAATGTTAACGACACCAACGGGATATATATTTTGTCCATTTACTGTATTGAGGTACTTATTATTTTCAGATTTATTTTATTTGCAAAGCTAAAATGAAACAACACATTCCTAGTTACAATGTAACTGGCCGTACCTAGCCTTAATTTCCGAGTCACCTAAAATCATGTTCAGTCACTGAAGTTTCAAAACTAGAAATATTAAGTTTAAAAAAAAAATCTGTTCACTGCAAAATATATCTTCAGTGTGCCTAGCTCGCGGCGATTGAGAAAATACACTCTGATTTGCCGTATGCAAAAACTTAACACAGCTGGTTCAAATTGTATAGAAAATTTAAGATGGCGTCGCCAATGAAAAAATTAACCGTTTTAGAACTAGTCTGGGCGGACGCTAAAAGAAAAAAAAATAGTACTTCTGTATTATTTACTACACTTATCTCAGCAGGTAAATGGTGCTCTCGATGTTCACCGGCCCTAGAACGTGCAGATTTAAATTGGACTGGTAGATCTCGTAGCTGTAGGGTTTTCAAATCCAAATCTGTGCGGGTCGACGTGGAGAAATGCCGTCTCTCTCACACGTACGAATATAGCTATCTCCTATCAATCTACTTTGCAATGGAATTCTTACGGCACTCGCTGATTGCTGGTCACAAACAATATTTACAATATTTTAGAAAAGCTAGATTGGACATTTTAAGGGGAATGGTGCATGAAAGCATAATATTTACACGATTTTCCATATAAGTCGTTTTCCAAAGTGTTTATAGAAATTTTCTGCTCGACAAGACGTAAATTATAAATATCAACTCCCTTTTACGTTGTTGTATAGTCACTGCCTTCATTATTCTCGGAGCACTGATGGAAGAAAATTAATAATTTATTTTTCTTACTTTCAAGCAGTGCTCCGAGAATAAAGAACTCAGTGAATTTGTAAGAATGTAATAATGTTATTTACATCTTGTTGAGCTAAAAATTAAAAAAAAAAAAAATCCTTTGTGAAACAAGGTATGACAAAAATTATGAAAATATACGGTTTTCGTGCACCATTCCCCTTAAAGGGACCTAAACGTTCCAGCCAATGGGAGGCCAGGATTTAAACCTGGGGTCCAATAGGGATTAATTAAATACCTAACACCCCCCCCCCCATGTACGTTCCTAGTTACATGCCCTAGCTATCCATTAAGAAAAATAGCATAGAATAATGTGGTTTCAGCAATTAATTCAACAATGAAATAAAAATAAAAAAACAGGAGTGTTTTTACAAAAACAAGACCTAAAATTTAAAAGAATATTATTATTTTAAAGTAACAATAAAATATGATGAATAGCAAAATAAATATCATTAAACAAGAATAAATTGCCACATTACATAAAAGAGAAATATCTTAGCATAGTAAAATAATAATAAATAATAAAACATTAATTCATGTGTGGAATGACGATTACATTAAAATAACATATGCGACAAATGTTGAAAACATGTACAACAGTGAAGTGACGTAATATCGCAGTATGCAAATACAGAGAATCAGCATCAGATATTCATAAAAGATAGTGTGTATAATGTTCATTTTACGAGGGTTACACTTGGTACACTTCAGATATGATTGATATTGTGCTTTGTGTATTGGGTGGCATGGTTGAATTGAATTTTTTTAGGAGTTGGGGTGTTGGGTTGTCTGGTATGACTTGGGTTATATAATGGATGGTAGGTTGGTATGGTTGTATAGTGACTAGTATATATTTTGGCTGGTGTCGAAAATTAGAGCAGAAAGCATTAGCAGTAAGTAGATTTTTGGTAAGATCAGTGTGGACTGAATGGTTGAGGTATGCTTGAATTATAGTAAAAGGTGTGAACGATGAGTATATTCTGTCTGGTGTGTGTTGGTTGGTAGAGCATATGGCATGCATGAGTTACAGTGGCTTGTGCGGCTTGTTTATATGTGTAACTGGTAAAGTTAGATTGGCTGAAACGGTCGTAAATATAGTTGCCTGTTATGATTAATCAGTAAGTCTGAGGTATGGTGGTTGAAATGGTCTGTATTGTTAATAGCATGATTGAGGTATGCTTGGGTTAGAGCGAATTATATGGTTTGGGCTGTATGTTTTGGTTGGTATGGTTATTTGCTGTGGGGGTTCGTAGATATATTCAGATGGTATAGTATGTTGGTATGTTCGAGGTTGTCACCTAGCATTTTATGGTTGGTGTGGTTAATGGATGGTGTGGGTGGTATGAAATGAGTAGTTATTATGCTGCACTGTATGAATACAATGTGATCTGTGTGGCATGACTGAAGTATACTGGGTTATGGTTGGCATATTACCCAGTACTCCTGGTAAACAGGGTTACTAATATTTTGTTCCATATGTCTGAAGTGTGGTGGTCAGCAATTTTATTGGTATGGATGGTTGGAATAATCAGGTGATTTGTTTGATGGGCGGTATGATATTTGGCTGGTGTCTGATGGTAATGATGCCATGACAGACATACTGGGGTCACGATTTTTGGTATTTTTTTTCTCAAATTATTTTTGTGATTTTCATTGTTTTGTAGTATTGGAAGTTGGGTAAGCAAGGGTAGGGGTTGGTTTTTATGGGGCTGGGATGAGTGTGAGGTTAACATGATATGTTTTTAGATTTGTAAATTTTTTTTTTGTAGTTTTAGAGAATTTCTTCAAAAATTTTTCACAATTTTTTGAGAATTTTTAAATAATTTTTAATAATAAATTTTAGGATAATGTTTAGGGAAAAATTGATTTTTTTTTGGAAAAATGCTTAATTTAAGGTGATTTTTTTTAGGGAAAATGGGAAATTTTTAAGGAAAAGAGAACCTTTTTTAAGGAATTGAATCAATTTTTAAGGGAAAGAAGGGAAATTCGAGATGGCGGCCAGAGCCCCCTGAAGTAAATTTCTTGGGGGGTACTTTTTTCCAGCTGGGTAAAGGAAGAAATTTTTAAGTGATTTTGGGTAAAATAATCTATATCTGAAGTGATTTTGGAAAAAATACAGATTTTTGGTAAAAAAAAAAAAAAAACTAGTGATTTTTTGGTAAAAACATTCGATTTTAGGAGAAAAATTCTAAAATGGTGGAAACCGAGATGGCGGCAAAATCACTAGATTCTGGATCCTGGACTCTGCACCAGCCTCCCCTATGCCTTACTACTTACGTCGTTCATCCCACATATCACGACCTTGCGGTGGTGGCAGTTAGGTCTTGCAACTGTGTACAGTTCCTTGGCGATTCCCAATCGACTCATTCTAAGAAGCCTCCCTCCTTCAGTTCTTCGATTATTGTAATTATATCGTTAGTGTGGCGGTAATTTCCAACCCTTTATGAAGCGAGCAGTAGTTCCCGCCTGTCAACCAGCTCAATCGGGTCGTCCCAGAATACATAGAATACATGCGATGCTGTGGTCAATGCGGTGGTAACTGCGCTGAATGTGGTGCTAGCTGCAGTGCTAACTGCGGTGTGTGTGGTGCTAACTGTGGTAATGATTGTAGTTGCAGAGAACCAGTGATACAAGTTTTAGAATGTGTCTTCAAAATAGCACTCCGAGTAAACTGCCTCTGGCAGAATTTGCACTGAAATGCCATACTTGAACATTTCATCCTACAGGTCGTTATTTCATATCCACAAATACTGCGCAGGGTTGTAAATGGTTTACCACATAAGCGACAAAGCAGATGGATCATTAGCATTTCGGGAGTATAAAAAATATTTGTAATTATATGGTAAAACCTAATTATTTTGTTATTCCGATATACTGAATTATGTATTGAAATTGGTGCTATCATTAATTTACAACTTATTTTGAGCTATTCACATAAGCAGTTATTCAGAGAGGAAATTAACTGTGTTGTGTGTTTTAATATTTATTTTTCAGTGACTTAAACTATTTGATAAGCATGGATATTACAAAACCTCTAAAATAAATTTCTACGCATAGCTTTTTTTAGGAGTTGTTTATCTATTAAGCAAAAAAAAGCTCAGAAATTTTCTTCAAGTGAATTGAATGCGTTAAAGTAGGTCTACAATGCTATCGCAAAAAAGCAATAACAGTAAAGAGCATCTCTTTATTAACAGAAATTCTTATTTAATAACTACTGAATATATGTGTGACAAACTTAATTTTTTCTATATCGGACGTTATAAGAAGACCTTAAATCGTACTTTATTTTGCTTTCATTGTGAACATAATATTAAATATCGAATAGTCTATTTTAATTTTTGTTTATCTTTGTAAATATAAATTAAGTATATTAGGATGTGACAAAAATAATTCAATTTATATATGTGTGTATATATGTATATATAAATGCGTGTACATATATACATATATATACATATACACATATACACACATACAGTATGTATCTAAACTATACCGACAAACTTGGGGAGTAGGTTAATCACGAAAAAAGAAGTTGAAAACATTACGACATATGACCTAAAATTAATTCCAAGTAAGGTACACATTTTTGAAGTTGTTGTAGAAGAAAATGTTTATTAAAGTACCGCTGTAATGTACCCCTCTCTGGAATCTTTCCCTCCCTTTAATATCCGCAAAAGTGTGTTATTGGGTATCGTGCGTGCCCCACCTGCCACGTATTGGTAAATATTAGTTTGAAATAAAAACACGGATTAATCTAAAACGGTGATGTTTAGGATATATACACCAAGTTACGTATTACGTATTTGTTAATTGTGACATGAGGATTAGTGATCCATCCTTTAAATCCCGAATATGCTACCGCAACATGGATGTTAGTTGGAAATAGGAGTAAGTAGCTAGTTGGGCTTAACGTCTCTTCGACATGCGATGTCACTAGAGACGGTGCAAGTTGCACAGGGAAGAGGGATTGGGGAAGGAATTGGAAGGAAACGGCAATGGCCTTTTGTTAGGGACCCGTCCCAGCATTCGCCTGAAGGGATTTCGAAAAACCCTGGAAAAACAAAATCAGGATGGACTGGATTAAACCCGGGTCCTCCCATATGCGAGTCCAGTGAGTTACCACTGCGCCACCTCGTTCGGTCGAAACAGTAGTACTAACAGTGATTATTATTTTACATGAAATAATTTGATGACAGCGACAAGTGTTGTAGTGTTTGAAAACCTTTGTTCAGTTAACCATTATCCAGACAATCGGTCTTTCATCTTAAATATTATCTTCCATATTTGCAGTGAACAAGTGTTCCAGGTTTAACTTCAAAGATGTGTACCACCCTTAGTATTCACTTTAGACCATAGGTTATATAAATGTTTCAACTTATTTTTTCGTGATTATCCTAAAGCCGAAGTTTGTCGGTCAAATTTAAGTACACATATATATACAGGTATATCATATGCATACAGGTATATCATATGCAGAGTGTTTCTCAATTAGACCAACAAACTTCGTAAGGCGAATCCTTATGTAAAAACAAGTTAAAAATATATAGGACTTGTACTGCCTAAACCTAATATTAAGGGAGTTGTAAGCCCTTCAAAAGTGAGATTTTGAAATGTATTTTTGCAATATATCGGAAACAAATTGAAATGAAATTACAGTTCTCTGATCATTCTTCTATGTTAATGGGATCTTCAACTTAAGATATCACTCTCATTTATACCTTACCTCGTACAGGAAATAACCGGGGTGGCCACCGCATGTTTCCTGGCAACTATTTTACAGTCAGGAATTTCGAACTTTTTGTGAAGAAATATTAAGCAGAATGGCCCAAGTAACAAAATTTCTCCTCTTATCACAACTACCCAGGAGCCACCGTTTACGTGTAAAACGCACACAAAGATTAGTCTACAGAGATTCAGTGCCTAGCAAATAGGCAATACTATCTACATTCGTGTACCAAACGCTGTGTGTCCACTGCACAGACGGCTGCCTATTTTTTTCTGGCTACAGTTTGTTTGTATTTCTTGTATTGTAGGTTTGAGTGGTATTTTTGCAAATCACAAAATAAATGAGAAACATAATTAAATTTCTTTGAATAATGTGTTATGTGACTGGGAACTGCAACCTAAGAGCAAACCCGTATTAATACCTTCCCTTCCCCCTCCTCAACACGAAATGAAGGTAACAGGGGTCACCCTCTTGTTTCATACAACGATTTTACCGTCAGGAATTGTGAACGTGTGATGATTGTTTATTGAGCAGTAACACCTACGTAACAGAAATGGCCCTCTTGTTGCAAAAAACCTAGGGCCCACCGTTTTCAAGATACCGGAAGGAAAACCGATGGGGTGAGTGATAATGCCTGCTGGGTAGGCAGCAGATTTTTAACAGGTACTTGTACAAAGGCACCGACACAAGGGAGAGTACCCGCACATATCGTCAATACTAGCGATAGTGCCTAACAAGTGGCCACCCCTGATATCTTAACTATGCAAAAAAATGGGGGGGGGGGGCATTAATACGGGTTTGCTCTTAGGTTGGCGTTTCCGGTCACATAACACATTACTCGAAGAATTGTAATTTCATTTCACTTCTGTTACGATTTACAAAAATACCATTCAAACATACGATACAAGGAATACATGTGAACTGTGGCCAGAAACCAATATGCAGCCGTCTGTGCAGTGTACACGGAGCATTTTGTACACGAATGTAGATAGTATTGCCTATGTGCTAGGAACTTAATCGCTGCAGACGAATCTTTGTGTGCGTTTTACATATAAACGGTGGGTCCTGGGCAGTTGCGACAAAGCGACAAGTTTTGTTTCTTAAGGCACGCTGCTCAGTAATTCATCATCAAAATTTTGACATTCCTGACTGTAGAAGAGTTGCCAGGAAAAATAGGGTGGCCACCCCTGTTATTTCCTGCACAGGAAATGTATTAATGTGAGTTGAAGATCCCATTAACATAGAAAAATAATCGGAGAATTGTAATTTAATTTCACTTTGTTTCCGCTATATTGCAAAAATATAGTTAAAAATCTCACTGTTAAAGGGCTTATAACTCCCTTAATATTCAGTTTAGGTAGTATGCGTGCTATATATTTTATATTTTTACATAAGGAATTCAATGGGCTAATATAAACGACAAATACTAGTAGTAAAATATTCGGAAATTTCAACTAGTATTTTTTAATTGAAATTGGAGTTATCAAAACATAGCCGGGAGTACGCAATTTCACGTACCTGCGTCCACAAGTTCCATATCACTAAGGCAAACGGGGCCGCGGTGGCTGAGCAGGTAGCCTGCTCGCTTCTCACCAAGGCGATCCGGGTTCAATCCCCGGCCGGGTGACTCCTGATTTTCGAATGTGGGAATTGTGCCCGACTATGTCGTTGGTCGCCCTTTGATTTCGGCGCTGCTCCGTACTCACCTCAATCACCTTCATCGGCTTTCAAGACCTCGATGTTAGGAGCCGTCCAAATCTCTTCACTCACGAAGGCAAACGGAACTAGCACGTCATGCGGCGAACGCCTGCATATAGGCCACCATGAAAATTACTTGCAGGACTTACATCGCCAACAATGCTGTTTGTGTGTTGTTAAAAAAATAAAATTCAATCTCTTCTGGCAACCTTTACTAGTCAATTGCTAATCCCGCATGGTTCATGAAGTTTAGCACACGTGTGCGAACAAGCAACAATCAGCATCGTCTACGTACCTTGAAGTTATGGTGTCCTATGTGCAGGCGTTCACCTTCGTGATATGCAACTTTTAAATTTGAAATGTTTTTTTAGTATTGTTTATAATGAACATAGTAAATGTTAATGTTAATATATTGGTTTCAAATGTAATTAATGTGTCAAATAAGAAATGAAAAACGGAGATGAACTCTGTGACTATCTTCAGTAAAGTTTGCTTGTTTCAGTTTCGGTGGATTCATCTTGGACATAATGATGTCCAAGTACAGTGGCATAGCAGCTTTCCAGCCAGTGATCAATGGAGTTGGTGGTAACCTTGTATCTGTGCAAGCTAGCAGACTGTCTACTGCACTTCATCAATCTGGTCCTCTCGGAACTTTGCCACCCGATGCTAAAGTCTGCATCAGTCCAGTCAGTGCATTCTTTTCCTCAAGTAAGTATTTGCAACTTTTATGAGTAGTAAAACCCTGATTCGCCAGTTTTCCAGCGATTTCTTCAACTGATGGTCTTTAAAATCTCGCATTATAGTTTTCACTAACACCCGGCATTAATACAGACTCTGATATAATTAGACTTTGTAATGTTACCAGATAACTCCAAAAATAGTAAGCAGAATTAGAACTGGTATTTAGAATATGGCGATGAGGATTTGCTTGTAATCACTTTTTATTTTGCCTTTATAACCAACAAAATATTTTCTATTTAGAGTGGTTCTAGCAACCTTAACAACCTTAAACTGTCATCAGATATAGCACAACTATTCCCCCAAAGTAGGATAGAACAGGAATTGTAAAGTTTTGTACTAACGCAGGAAACCACGAGTGTTAAAAAAAAATTCCTATATTTGTTTGTATAACGGACCTTAACGAACTGTTTACTTTGACTCACTTTCTTGGACATTTCAGGTTTAGTTTATAACAGAAACGTAATTATAAATGCAATTCATTATTTTAAAATCGTACCACATTCAGTGTTATCTACACTCTAAATTCTAATAGGTGGAAAACCACTGATTCGAATTTCGAGTGCACGCGATTTTGCTTCTACATGCACTTCGCGCTTTCCATATTTCGGCACCCTGCAGGCATTTTCCTTATTCACTTTATATATGAAATAAAAGTTAATTTTCTTGCAATTAAGAATAATATCAACATTATCTCTTCAGAAAATACAATCATAATAGTATAAAATTTAAAATTCACATAAAAATTTGTTGAGATACCTTATTTTAGTAAGCCCATATTTTTTTGTCTATCAGATGAAAGAGTTTCCGTATTTCAGAACTCTTCCATTATAAACACAAAGTTTTACTTCATTTATTGGGATACGCCATGCTGATTAAGTCTGTTACATCAATGTTGATAAACACACTACAGTGAAAAGAAACAATGTCAAAACACAGTTCCTACTTTTCAACATATGTTGCGTGTACAAGAATTATTGATTTGAAAGACAGAAAAGCCAAAGGCCACAGTTTACTCTGCAACAATAATTACATGTCTTAAATTGCACTGACTAATATATAATGAAACCTGCACATCAGCAATCCGCAGATGTCTTGCAAAATTGTACAAAAGTTATTTTCCCATAAACTGCAAATGCAGGAAATTTTCTCTAATAACACTCTTACGATTACTTGCACCCGGAAAACAGCAATGTCTGCCAACAACACTCAACGCGCCGATTTATACTCTTCTTGCCAATGAACTTAATCTAAGCGATCATGAAATGACATAACAAACAATTTACTCGTGTCACCAAATTTCCGAATGCAATTAAACCGCTGATGTTATACATAAGAGAAATGTAGGAGTGTTTAAACATCGTACAGGAAAAATGAATGACTGAGCCCAGCTATAGAAAGAAATTAAATGATTTCAATATACGTCTTTGGGTTTTTGGAGATCACAGAATGAATTACTAATAGCGCGTATTTCTGGGAAATGAAATATACCCTGTCTGATTAGATATGCTTTTAAAAATCAATTAATTCAACTGCTAACGAACACGAGTAGGTGGCTGTCACTAAACGAATTATGGAATCCAGCTATCCTGTTTTTTTAATTAATGAAATCGCACAAGCGCCTCTGCCAAAACACGTCTGTCCGGCTGTGAGTTCAGTCAAGGAATGACTTATACGTGGAGCATGAGGCCGAGTTGAAATTACGGCAAAAACTCGGAAACATTAAAGATGGTTATGAAATAGCAATTAAAAGAAAAGATACTTGAATACACGATGTCCTACAATAGACAACGAAACGATTTACACGCTACTCATTTGCATTCTGAATTATATCTAGAAAAAAAGGTATCCCTACCAAGCTACTATTAATGACATGCAAGTTAAGCAGCGAAACACACAGACAATTTTTCACAATACGGAACGATTTAGCACTTCCAGTTAACATGGACAAATAAAGATTTCCAAACTCGCATTTTGAATTATACAAATTAAATTTTAACCAGACACAATAGCGTAATAGACATACATATATGTCTCCCTCTCATTTGTGCATGTACCTTAAATGATTTTAAAACATGTCCATTCATTGTGGACTTATAAGCTATGTGTCGAGTGCCTGAAATTAGATGCGGAGCGTGGTCGGCGTTTGGCAGCAACCGAGTTGAAATTACGGAAAAACTTGTGAATGAAGGAAACATTTTAAATGTTTATGAATAGCAATTAAACAAAAAGATAGTTGAACACATACATCTATGGGAATGGACAAAATTTTTGTTAATGACACACATACTAATATATATATTATGCTACTTGAATTAAAATAATTCTCTCGCATTATTTAACGTGGTATCCAGACAACTGGTTTCCTGCTGCCAATAAATGTTCCTATAGTAAGAAGAATATTAAGCGATAGAGTTGAATTTTATTTTTAATGCAAAATTATGAGTGAGTTTAAGTAGTATGCTGATTCTCAGCTGAAGTTGTAATCTGTTTTGTGTGATAAAATATTTCTGTTAAAAGTTGGTGAACTCCAACTCTCGCTGCTGTAGAGTCAGTGGGAAACATTCTTTCAAGTGTGTTGAAAGGAGCTCTTCCTACCTGGTTCCTGAGAGGTATTTATGTCAGCCCACTCTCCCTTTCATTGTGTCCCCCAGGGTCCTTCAAGTTCAGCTGTGGCAACGGAGGTTTCCTCAAGATATTACTGTTCCCTCTCATTTTGTTTTAAATTCATTCATTCAGACATTCGATTTTTTTTTCATCACTTTTGTTATTATATTTCCCCTCATCCATTCAAAGGTTGTTATTATAAAATTCCTTAGTAAAATTGTTCGTTTAATTTATAAACAAAAATTGTTTTCCCTCCCTTATGAAGAAGGAAGCAAGAAACTTATATTTTCTCAAAAAAAGCATCCAGTTACCTGAACTTGAATACAAACCAGACCTGAAAAGCTTACTAGTAGTGATCCAATCGTTTCAAAGTTCTCTTTAGTAATATTAAATGTTTGATCCGCTCATGATAATCAAATTATTTTATAATGACACGAGGAATGACAAACTAATAAATAACAAGTCACACTCCTCCTTTTCAACATAGAAAAATTTCATTTCAAATTTTCTTTTCATAAAATCATCCTTAAAAGCAAAATATTTACAATTGCTCATACAACAAACATTTCTTAAATCACTTTATAATCCAAATCAAATGAATATATTTAATAATCATTTACACACTGAAAGACATTTTACAACAAGCATTTTACACTTACTTTAAAACAAATATGAAGAAAATTAAATTTACAACAAACATCTTACAAACTAAATCACCAAAAAATTTTTCATGCACATTTATGAGGAAAACCCATTCAATATCTACAACAAAATACCTATCACTGCATTTGCAATATCCAGTTCCAAAGTTATGTACATCTTAACACTATTACTGTTAACTACAACTATTCCAAATCTTCTTACACAGATTAACCAGAAAAAAATAAGAACAGAAATATATACAAAAATGATTAATAAAAAATGTACAAACATACTACATCGATATGGAGGTTGTGCTTTACCTAAAACTATCTATATTCATTTATTTTACAATGATGTCACACACTTATCACGTTCATTTGTCGTATCTGGGAATATATTTTCCAGACACCTACACACACCAAATGACTGGTTTCAACATACACACAGTTTCCAGATGATATTACGTCACACTGCGAATCTTCTTCTTATTTGGAAAATACTATGGGGAAATGTATCGAAGACAGTTGTATCAAGAGAGTCGATACTGAAATTATGTCATGCCTTACAGATAGGCAAACAGCATTGATGGTAATGCAATAGGTGAGGCAAACAGTTGTAGAGATTGCAGCCAGCTGTAGGTAGATGTGATGTTGGCTGTGGAACAGGAGGTGTGTGTGGTAGTGGCAGATGGACATCATTGGCGGTCTGGTGCTGGCAGTTGTGATGTCGTGGGTGGGTGGCATTTATTGTGGTGTTGTAACTATTGTGGGGAAAAAAATTATTTAGGTATTTTGTAGTGCCCCCAAGATAAGGTCGATACTCCATCTGCCTCAATGTACCGCCTATCGTCCATACCTGACAACAATACCTTGGTTACATGTTCTGTAGACATCGTGGGCACGCATATAGAACTGATATTGGGTTCCCAAAACCCTTGTGCAAAATTTTCGAGTCATTCTTGATAATCCTCGTACCTGAGCGATTGCAACATACTAGGTTTTACACCCTTTGCCTTACATATATATAGCTTATTCGCAACAACATATGCATAAAGCTTGGGATGTAAAATCACAAAGTGTGAGATGATGCGACCAGCACATTCATCTTTCATCACCCTTGTATGGCTTTTGTTCTCGTGGGGGAATTTTCGCAGGTTATCGAGCGCATAGTTGGATGTATCAAGCCACACCTTTAAATATGGGGTAATTACTTTATAAAGTAATCACAAGCAACAGAATAGACCAAGGAATCGTTGCCACAATAGAGGAGGTGTAAGGCTGGTTGAACAAATTTTGTACAAATGTACTGATGATGGAATTCGTAGATGGTTAATTTTGAAAGATCAAGAATGGCAACACCATTGTACAAAGGTTTGTTGAATGCAACAGAACACTTTGTCATCTTGATAATGACCAAGTCTTCATAGCTAATCTGCCTTGCCTGGAATGTAGGATCTCCTGTCAGCGCTGCAGCCCCGTATATCGTGCCATACCTCGAAACGACTCTTACGTCCCTTTCCTGGCGGGCATTCTGTAATATTTTTCCATAAACGTAATTATTCATTAATTTAAAAAACGATTTTTCGAATTCATTCGCAGCCTGAGAAAGTTTCTCAATATTGAATTCGATGTACAGCTCCATCCATGCCTTCTGCTCAAAGTGCAAAATGTGATGAACAGAGTCAAGTTTGTTTGCCTCGTACATCAAATAGTGCTTCAGTGTTTCACCATATATAATATATTCCTTATGTCGCACGAGTGGTAAAAGAAGTTTCTCATGCGAGTCATTCGGGGGTACACCATTTTCAGCAGCCAAAGGCAGATCAGATAGTGCATCATGACATTCTTCTGGAAGAGACAGATCCACTTCCGCGAAAAAAAGTCACCATCATTCACCGTGTTTAAAAAATCCTATGATGAGAAAACGTCAGCCTCAATACACTCAAAATTGCCAATCAGAAGCTTGGATCGCATCATATGACTGTACAGCAATTAATGTCGAAATAGCATATATATTTAAATGCCGCACTGGGTTCTTAGTCCTCGCCCATGTAAATATTGTTGGCTTCCACACACATTTTTGAAACGTGTTTAATGCCGTACCTAACCCTGTGTTCTACAAAAAGATACATGTCTGAGTCAGTCAACAGCTCTAATCGTGCACATGTCATTGAAAATAAAGTGTCCCATGAAAGAGGCGGAGCTGTGACATGCATGGCGGGGCCAAGACATTAATGAGCCAAACATATGGTCCTCAAATTCTCAAAAACATCTTCCAGCAAACAAGTAGCCACACATAAGTAGTGAATGGCATACTACAGCAAGATTGTGCAGTTGAACACATCCCATGCAGCTTCGGTACGAGCGTAATCCTCATCACATTATGAAATGCATCTTTGGTTGGAGTGAGTTGCAAATCAGACTGTCTGGCGACTTAACAAAGTTATAAGGAAAAACTCCCTTCCGTTTTGCCGATTCGAATTGGGTATTGTCTGTAAATATCAAGCGGGTGATACTCAAGTGCGCAGATATTATATTACCTGCCAAAGTTTCCAGAGGGGCACTCATGAATTGGAATCGGTAAATAAAACGTAATTTGAAATATTGTGCCATTCCATTGAAATCAACCCCATTGTGGATTTGTTTGGTAATACATTTGTATTTTTCAAGGGTCATTCAAATCACTTGAATTTTACTCGAGTTTTCAATTACCACGGTTATGTCAGGTTGTGTTACTTGACGTTCAGCCAAGGGCTTTATGAGAAAGTGAGCATCATAGTTTTGCAGGTTGTCTCTTGGCCAGTCTGAAATTCAAGTTTGCACTTATTATGCACGCGACCTCTGATTTCGCCCATCAGATGGCCATGATCGACCACAAAAGGATCTGTACCGAACAGTTCCTTACAAATGTGATGACATGTATGAACTGCCAACCTAGTATCATCAGCAGGGGTTTTTGGCTTCATCGGAACAATCACCCTGTAAATTCCTGCAACCCACTTTGTAAGTTCAACTAATTTATCTACTAATTGGTACATACAATCAGCACCCACAAACTCAAAATAGTTAGACAAACTTCGATTGTCTGAGCAGACCAACAAAATGCTACAGGGACATAGAACATGTTGGTTGATGGTAGTTGTATTCTCATTTCATCATTAGGCAAGCAAGTGGACATGAGTTTCAGGTAACTTTCAACATCTCAATAGGTGACGAAACCCAATCTTTGCTGTTTGCTGTAATCTTTAAATTCCACGTACTTGCTGTTCCCAGTGGGGAAAGTACTGCGATCAGCCATCTGTTGATGGCAAAGAATAGTATGACTTGCAAGTTTCTCCTCTGTTCTGAAATACTGGAGACAACATTCGAAACAAATTTCCTGTTTTTCTCTTTACTCAGCTGACTATCAACCCGCTGGGACAAATTTTTACTGCATAAAATATGCAAATGAGTGGTATTTCAACACGTTAGAATCTCCAAAATATTCACATGTTTTTCATGATGTACAGGAGAAATACGCATGGGTACGACAACCCCACCCTTTTCGCAAGTTTCGTCAATTATATTGCTATCTTTGTCTACCACACAGTAGACATTGATAGAGATATAAATGTTCTCGAACTTACAGATATCCTGTATGACTACAGGTGTCGACAGACTTTCAGTATTAAAAACCTCGTGAGGATTTGGATATGACATAATTCTCTTGGCATGTCGTGTGGAGAAAACAAAGATGTTACGACGACGTAGTGGAAACACATTCCCTCCGGGCAGTGTACATCGACACAAGCAAGATGATTGGCAATAAACTTTGGTAATTTAGTGTGCACAGCACCGATGGTGAACACTCAGTATTGAGACACATATACATGCATTATGTCAGAACTTACAGACTCCAGCCAGATCCACATGCACCAAACTCCTCAAGTCTGTTAGTAAGATAATGGACTATGTCATCATCATAGATTACACCCACATCAGATAAATTTAGGATAGGGAGGGCTTTGCTTTTAAAATAGAAGGTTTCAGTAGCACCATCTTCTGGAATGAAGGATTTCAAGTACTTACCCACTATGGTAACTAACACTCTAACTAGCCAGGGTGATGCCAATACTAAGTTTAACAAAATGGATTTACACCTTACAAAAAAACGAGAAAAGTCTGCATCACTGTTAAGCCTATCGTTAACTATCCACTCGCCATTTAGCCTACCTGTGAGTGCCATAGTTAAAAGCTCATATGTCAGTTCTGACAAAGGCTCCACTGAGGCTGGCGACCCGGAAATCGAATTATTTCTGCCTCCCTATATTAAATATCTCTAATTGATTCAAAAGTCAGCTGTGAAACGGACAGAGCACTATCTGAATCACAAGAATTTTCCGAGTCAGATAGAAATAAATAATCCATAAAAAGATCAACATTTTCTTGTTTGGGGGAAGCAGACACATGCTGGGGGACCCTTCGGAAATGTAAGTTTTTTTTAATTAATAAGTTTTTAAATAATACTTTAATCGTTTTATATTGTTTTTGGGATTTTTTGTCATTTTCGTATTTTTTTTTTTGCATTTTAAAGGTCAAGGATCAAAGTCAAAGGCAATAGGTCCTGATCCCGATCACCTGGCTCCAAGGTCACTGGAGTATCAGATCCTTCTCGCCTGTTCCGGTGAAATTTGGGATTTTCTGAAGAAGCTTTTAATAATTTTGAAATAATTTTTAATAATACATTTTTTATGATTTTTTCCAAGATTTTTTGGAATTTTTTACGGTTTTTAGGGTCGCAGGTCCTCGTGGTCAAGGTCAAGGGTCATATGAGTAAGGGGTAAAAGGTAAATGACATCCAACATGGCGGTCGGGTGACGTAACAACATGGCGACTCCCCCGAATCCAACGGCGACTCCCCAATCCCTTGGCCACCAACATACATTTCCCTAATACTTACCACAGTAGTGAAATCCGCACGAAGTTTTGTTTTGTAAGGTTATATTTGTGTGTGTTTTTTTATACTGCGAAGTACGCCCATTCATCAGACGCCGACGAAAGTAGAAATAGAATCTAGTTTTGTCAGGTTGTCAGGGCTGCGATTTTGTCTGGGTGACCTTGCTCCTAATTGGATGATGAAAAATATTCGTCGGTAGTGGTGCTGTTTTGTCGGAGTGTCGGGTCATTGCAATTTCAGCGTAACAGCTTCACAGTACGCCAGCAGAGGGAAAATACAATGAACATCATGTGCATTTGCTCATCTCTGCATGCACATCAGGAAGGAAGGTTATTCCACCTGGCAGTTGGAATAATTCCAAACCCCTCTCTCAGCAAAGCTAGTCCAAGGAACAGAGACAAACAAGTTAGTCCTGTACACACATCCAACAGTGTGGTTTTATGTGTGTGCCAATGTGGAATACTATAAATCTCTCTCATTGTGTGATGCATTTCATTTTTATTACATACCCTCGCTCGCCATAAATGATTATTATTCCAATAGCTACAATTTGTAAATTAAATGACAAATTGTTTTTATTATTGTATTAATTTTAATATAATTTCTGAATTTTTAAAAGTAATTACATTAAAAATATTTAGAATGTACAGACACAGAACTTATGCGAGATCACAACCAATTTGATTTTACACTGAAATCTTGAAAACATTTAAAAAGCAGACAACATGGACAAGCCCTGCACCCACAAATATATTGATATATTCTTATAATTCTCTACTGTTGTCTAGTTGGGTCAAAAATTAAACTAAATAATGTATAGAATCCAGACTAAAAAAATCAATTACGAAAATTGTACCCGATAAATGTGATTTTTTTAATTTATTTATTGCATTGCTTGCTTCGGATTACCAACTTGTTCGGTGATAGATAATCACACAGGACACCTTAAAAACATTTTAGCCAAGTTATGACAAGCAAGGTATGACGATTGATTATCTCAATTTACCAGTATCTGATTTTCATAATTATACATAAAACACAAAGTTCGTATACCAACCACTCTTAAAATTTCAATATGTAAAAAATATGTCACTTACAAATAGTATGTAGAAATAATCCTAAGCAAAGAAAATATTTTTATTTAGGAGATAATAATTTCCTGATTAATTATTTGGTTTTTATTTAAACACTCACTGCGTTTATCTACATAACTTATAATTAAATATTACAATAGTTTCACATTGTAAAGGTGCTATATAACCGACCATCATACCGACAATTACCCTAACAAATGTATTAATAACGGTAATTTTTAATAGCAACTACAAAACACTAGAATACTCATTTCTCTCCAAACCCATAAAAACACGTACCGGAACATTAATGACCATCACTTCTCGAATCCTGCACTATAAAAGCAAGTACGTACTCAAGAAGCTTAAACATATTTAAAAATAGGATGCAATTGCTAATTTGACCCACTCAAATAAAACAGGGACTTTAAAGTACTGTTGAATTTATCTCTCTAGAAATTAAGTGGGTTATACCAAGTTCGTTAAGTAATGGAGGTCTTAATCAAACAGAAGAGTTAATTATAATTTCCTTATTTTATTTACAATAAGTACAGCAAAATTCTCAGAACTTAAATTCGCACAATAAATTGATACAACTAATAACTCCAATTTAATACAATTCATAATTACTACAAAGAACTCAATTAAATTAAATAAGTAAAGATTAGTTCCAATAGAGAGTGTATCAACCTATTCAATTATTTTACAATTTATGCATCCATATTTATAAGTACATATATTTATAATACAATCAGTATTACACTTCCCTTCAGTCCCACCTCAGTTCAGTCCATCACCCACCAGTCGCAATGTTTCCTCCAAACGCCCTCACACACAGTAGTCTTCACTCGTCTGTTTCCCACCCTCTCGTCCATTCACGCCACGAACACCTTGCTCGCCATCGTCCGGTCGTTTCCCACACTTCTCTTCGCTCGCGCACACTGGCCAGATGGCCTCCGTCAAAGACTCCGGCCACTGGGTTGCTGCAATATATATATAGGTCTTAGGCCACCACCTAGAACCTTCCCCAACTTGTGTGATGCGTCGCGGAGGGCTGAGGTGCTGGCCAGTCCCACCAGAATATTCTTACATAATCGCTAAACATATCGGAAACCGTAGCAGGCGAGAGGGGGCCTGTGACGCCAGCAAGTCCCGCCACTGTCGGCATTCACGGGATTCCCAGAAGGGGGACAGACAACCATGAACGCATCGTTCCAGGAAGAGGGGAGGGCGAGATGGGTCTCCGATTACGGCCCAGGGCAGCGCAGTCCGCGCCAGCTGAAGCACATAACACTGCCCCCTCGTTAAGTCTGTTCGTCCCGAACAGACTCTACAGAATCAGGACCTTCGTACAGAACAAGTCGGTCTATGTGGACAACCTTAGGTTTTGCCCAAGAGCCCTGTCGGCAAATCCTATACACCACATAATTTATCCACTTCAAGATCCTGTACGGGCCTTCCCAAGATTTGTGTAGCTTCGGGTAATATCCCTTCTTCCTTTGAGGGTTGTACAACCACAGCAGTTGTCCTTGAAATAGTCTCCTCAGGTTTTCTTTGGTCATATCGTGTTTTCATTCTGTCACTGTTAATTTTAATGTGCCTCTGGACTAACTCGTGAATGTCGGTTAACTTCTGACGTAACTAACGTAGCATATTGTGGAGTGGCTGTTGCTTCCGCCACTGGACGTCCGAACAGTAGGTCACCAGGTAGGCGGAGCTCTCTCCCAAACTGCATCCTTGAAGGTGTTACCCTTGTTGACTCGTAGACCGCCGAACGACATGCGAGGAGAAATAAGGGTACCTTAGAGTCCCATTCCCTCTGATTGTCTTCTACGAAGATAGCCAGATACTGTTTCAGGGTACGATTTAGACTATCAACCATTCCATCCGACTGAGGGTGTAATGTTGTGTTTCGGGTTTTCTTCATTCCTAAAACCCTTGTTACTTCTTGGAAAAGAGTTTCTTCAAAATTTCCTCCTTGGTCCGAATGAAGTACCAGTGGCACTCCGAACCTGGAGAAAACATGCTCGACAAGAGCATCAGCTACTGTGCCTGCCTCTTGGTTTGGCACCGGTATGACCTCGGGCCACATTGTGAAATAGTTGTGTGCTACAAGAAGGTATCTATTTCCCCTCTCAGTGATTGGTAGGGGTCCGAGAATGTCAACTACCATCATCTCGAATGGGGCCCCAATATTGCACTTCTGGATGGGAAACATTGCACTTCTGGAGGGGACCGCATCCCTTAACCCTCAGACCCTTCCTTGTAGTACATGCATCACACAGATGGCACCACTTCTCAACATCCTGCCATCAATGCAGCCAATAGAATCGCATTCGGACTCTGTCAAGTGTCTAATTTACACCGAAGTGACCACCTGCTGCTGTGTTGTGCAGTTATCTTAGCACTTCTGGGATTCGGCACTCTGTTTGTACCAATTGTAAATGACTGTGTCACCCATCGTCACTTTCCCAATTCCTGTAAAGCACATCATTCTTTACAACAAGGGAATTCCACTGTACCCAGTATGCCTTGACTGCCATGCCTAGGCTAGATATCTCCTCCCATCTCAGTCGAAGCCCGGTTTCCTTCCATTCCAATATTGGATGCAAAGTGGGATCACTTAGCTGATCATTTCTTATATCCTTTTCATCCCATGAAGATGACCCATCACCAGATACAGGTTCTCGAATTCTTGTCCTCATTGCTTTCCACAATACACCGTCCTCCTCCTAGCATTCACAATGATGACATAATGGTTCGCATGGTCTCCTGGAGAGTGCATCTGCATTACTGTGAAGGCGTCCAGACCTGTGGTGTATTTCAAAGTCATGTTCTTGCAGTTGCTGTATCCACTGGAATATTTTACCTTCGGGGTTCTATAAATATAGTAACCAGAGTAATGAAGCATGATCAGTTCTTAGGATGAAGTGTCCGCCATAAAGATATGGATGAAAATATGCAATTGCCTTCACCACTGCCAATAGCTCCCTGCATGTCACACAGTAGTTCCTCTCGGGCTTGTGTAACACCTTACTGAAGTATTCTAACGGCCTCTCTTTTCCATCCTGGATCTGAGATAACACAGCCTTGATTCCAACATCACTAGCATCAGTATCCAGAATAAATTCACCCTCTGTACTTTGAATTTCATTTTTATCCTATGGTAGGGCTAGTCTCTAATTGTTTTGGTTTTCTCAGCTCAGAGTCTGTTTCAATCCCATGGGCTGATGCGACATGACCCAAGAAATTAATCTTCTTTTGAAAAAAGGGGGCATTTCTTGGGAACCAATTTCAGATTGGCCACAGTCACTTTCTGAAACACAGAATCTAAGCATGCCAGGTGCTCTTCAAAAGTTATTCTTGTGACCACAATGTCGTCTAGATACACCTGACAAATATCTAAGGGCAGAACTTTCTCCATTAGTCGTTAGAAGGTGACAGGGGCATTGCATAGCCCAAAGGGAATAACCTCTAATTGCCAGGTTCCTTTCCCCTGGACAAAAACGGGAGTCTTTTTCTTGTCTTCCCAGGCCACCTCGCACTGTCAATATCCGCTCTCCACGTCTAGAGTAGAAAACCACTGTGAACCTTCTAGGCTATTTAGGGTGTCGTTTATCCTAGGGAGTGGGTAAGAATCTTTCTTGGTTACATTATTAAGTTGGCGGTAATCAACACAAAATATAATAGAGACATCTTCCTTTTTAACAAGCAGAATGAGAGAAGATCATGGACTGACTGATGGCTCTATCACATCTAAATCCCTCATCTCTTTCAGAATACCATCAACAACCTCATATGAAGCTAGCGGTAGTTGCCTTGGTGGATGCTTTATGGGTGTGGCATCCCCTGTGTCGATATGGTGGCATACAACATTAGTTCTGCCAACGTCATTGGGCTCGCAGGAGAAAGCACTTCTATTTCTCTGTAACAATTCTGAAACTGCCCATTCCTGTCACCAGTTGATGTTTTCTTTTTTTTCTTGTCAGCAGTTCCCCCAGAGCATCTGGAAAAGTACATTCAGTAGGTTGTGACAGTGAAGGTTCTGGAACATTTGAAAGTACCTGTGAGACCTGCTTGCAAAACCCTATTGTAGCTCCCCCTTCAAGGCAGGTAGTATGGTCAGACAAATTAATCATCCTAACAGGCAAACTGTCCGAATTTAAAGAAATCAATTTCCTGGCTGCAATGACACCATCGGGTAAAATGCCACCTTCGTGGGCTGGTTAGATTATTCCCAATCACCTGACAAATTTTCCCTGGCATCTGCCTGGAATAACAACTTCTCTAGAAGCAGGGAGCACAGTTGACTGATTGCACACTACTGGCAGCTCATTGGCAAATATAAATCTCGTCGTGTTGACACTACCAACTCGGTATTACCTACACATAACACCCCCAGTCGAGTATAAAATACAGCATCCCATCTTATGTAATACATCAAGACCCAAAATGCATTCGTCCTATATTTCTGCAATGTATATAACATGCTCTATCACTAGGTTACCGAGCTGTAACAGTACCCTTCTCTTGCCTTTGACTAGTGTGGTCTTGCCCATTACTGTTGTTTAACAGCAGTGATCCATGTTCTTATCGGATGATCGCTGGAGGGAAGGCCCAAGAATGTTGGGTCTTACGACTGTTATAGTCACTCCTGTGTCAACGACCATCTGGCAAGAGACATCATCTAGGCTCCCCTACACCAATATGGCATTGAAGTCTTGTTTCATTGAGCACACTTGCAAAAGCATTGGGACCTTCTCTCCAGCCATCACCGACCTTTGCCCCTCAAGACCGGTGTTTACAAGTTTCCCAAAGACATTGCACTCTTATCTGTCCCTTGGTGCCTGCTGCTGCTGCTGCTGAGGACAGCTGGCTCTCAGGTGCCCCGGCTGTTCACACATCTAACATTGACAGTTTGGGTGGGGGACAGTGAGTCTCTGTAGTGCGCACTCTGGAGGCGATGTCCCTGATGGTTGTCTGCAAGTCCTTCAACATCCCCTTGACACTGTCGTTCTGCCCTTCATCAAACATCACTGCCAGCACTGGACGTCAGGGCATTGATTACCGCCGTGCTGACTCCACTTACAGTGCTCGGGCTAAGGCATCCTGCATGGTGTGAGGCGCAGCTAACCGCACAGCTTGCCGCACGTCGGTGTCAGTGATATCGTCGACGAAGAAGCCGACGGCGATGACATCTCGTGCCTCTTCCGAGCATCTCTCCAGAGACAGGTGTGATAGCCTTACGATGTCCTGCCACAGCTCCTGAAGTGGCTCTCCGGGTCGCTGGATGCGGCTTCGCAATTGGACATGGTGGGCATGCCTCAGGTACTGGTCGCCGAATCGAAGCTCCAAAGCCGACACCATTGTGGAGTATTCTAGACGATGTCGTTCCAGCAGCGACTGCAGTATGCTCAATGCTGGTCCGCTCAGTACAGTCACCAGGTAGTATGCCCGCTGCTCTTCTGTCCAGCCATTCAGGGTGGCCACGATCTCGAATCGGAGCTGGTACTCGCGCCAATGTGTCTGTCCATCTTAGGGGCGGGTTTAATTGTGACTACTTTATCCAGCCCTGGCTGGAGGGTTCCCACACTGCAGAACTGCGGCGCCTCCCATGTGATGGCTGCGCTGGCGGTAACCTCCACCTTCTCGCTGCCTGCACTCGTCGTCTCGGTGGTGACCAAACTCGGCTCCTCTTCCGCCCCTGCATGTCGTCTCCCCTGCTACTGCAAGAACTCCTGCCATTCCTTCTTAAGGGTGCTAACCTCTTGGTCCACTTTACATTCGATACTGTGTAACCTTTCGTTAACACTGTCCATCCTTTCATTCACACTGTCCCTTACACTGGCGGTTTTCATGTCCACACAATTAATTTTATTGCTCACTAATTCGCTTACACCTTGTATTTTTCGGTCTACATTTTCGTTCACACGGTCACTAACACTGTCTGTTTTCTTGTCTACAAGTTTACTAACAATATGTGCATTTTCATTTACTCTATTATCAGATTCACTAATACTTCTAATTTCACTATTTTCCCTTTTCATTTACACAACTAATTTGACTATTTACAGATTCTCTGACACTACGTATTTGGATACTCAGTCCTTCGATCAAGTTACGAAGTGCTTCCATGTCTGGCGACATGTTTCTGGTTAGCTTTTACAAATTTCTCCTGCAAGTTAATAACCTAATGGAATACTAATTAAAATTATTTTATTTTTATAAAATACATCCATCCCACTTCTGACACCAGTGTTACAATTTCTCTCTCTAGAAATTAACTGGACTATACCAAGTTCGTTAAGGAATGGCGGTCTTAATCAAATAAAATAATTAATTATAATTTCCTTATTTTATTTACGATAACTACAGCAAAATTCTCTGAACTCAATTTCTCACAATAAATTTATACAAATAATTACTCCAATTTAATACAATTTATAATTGCCACAAAAAACTCAATAAAATAAAATAATTAAAGATCAGTCCCAATAGACAATGTATCAATCTATTCAATTATTTTATAATTGATGTGTCCACATTTGACAGTTCGAATATTTACAATAAAGTTAGTATTACACTTCCGTTCACTGCCACCTCAGTTCAGTCCATGTCCTGCCAGTCGCAATGTTCTAGAGTCCTCCAAGCGCCCTCACGCATAGTAGGCTTCACTCGTCGGTTTCACATCCTCTCGTCAATTCACGCCACGAACACCTCACTCGCCGTCGTCCCGCAATCTCCAGTCGTCGTCCACACTTCACTTCACTATCGCATACTCGCCAGGCGGCCTCCCTCAAAGACTGCCGGCCGCTGGGTTGTGGCAGTATATATAGTGTCTTAGGCCACCACCTAGAATCTTCCCCAACTCCTGTGATGCGTCGCGGAGGGCTGAGGTGCCAGCCAGTCTCACCAGAACATGCTTGCGTCGTCGCTAAACGTATCGGGAACTCTAGCAGGCGAGAGGAGGTCTGTGACACCAGCAAGTATCGCCACTGTCTGCATTCGCGGGATTCCCAGAAGGGTGACAGACAGGCACGAGCGCATCGTTCCAGGGAGAGGGGAGGGTGAGGTGGTTCTCCAAATACGGCACGGGGCAGGAGTCGGCGCCAGCTGGATCTCGTAACAGTACTTCATATTTTCCACCCCGGCTATATAAATGTTCAGTGTTACAACAAATTGTTTAACCACAGTAAGTAGAGAACTCAACTAAATCGTGTTACTTTCAAAAGCGTCGGTTTACACAATACCCTTTTTTTTTTTTGGATAAAATATCCTATCCCAGAAATTTTTCCCTATTCAGTAATAAAGGCTAATGTGTTTACAAATGAAACTCGCGTAGTTTTTTTTAATCTTGTACAGTATACTCGAAAATGGCACAAAATTATATATGTATGATGTAAACACTGCAACAGTAAATATATTCTTATCGGATATGAGCAGAAAAAAATCGTCTAACGCAACATGACAGAATTTAAAGACATTCGTCTTGGAAGATGCAATATTGTGATGTAGACTTCCCAATAATTTGGTCTACTTGGATTTTTTTTTCAAACAATATGTTTTACCTTTGCATTGGACATTTCAAAGACATGCCTACATTAAGCTCAACGCCACGAGATAGTGCATGTTCTGCTTAAAAATTTCGGGGGAAACATCATGTAAAGGTCAGCCGAAGTTATTGACTGGCTATACTTGGGGAGCCTGGACCAGCACCCACATATCTATACTAAAGGTTTTGTTACCAAAAATACGTCTTATAAATATGTAGTGGTTTGACGTATGAAATATTTGGTAGGAATCGTCATGTATCTGAAATATTTTAACTGATTTAAAGAATTTTTTTCTAAAATAGTGTATTTATGGAGACGGTTGACTTTTTTAAATACTGTTGCGAAGTTACTTTCAGGTTTGCCGAAAATGACATGTCACAAAAGTTCAGGTTATTTTTACTACTTTCCTTACAAAGACATCTGACAGTAAGGAATGTCGAAGAGTTATGAAAAATAATTAATAATATTACATTTAAAAGACAATTATCTAGTGTCTAGGTTATCGAAATGCATTAAAATTATTGTAAAAAATTATATCAACTACTTATGCTCTCAACTAACTGTCACTGCAAATATTTTCAGTGCAGCATGTATTCGAAATTTATTTAATTCTTCCTGAGTCTCACTTGAATATCATATCCCAATGGAGTCATGTGTAACCGAGTATTAGAAACCAATTTCAAGTATTTATAAATAAATTTGTTTTGCTTTTTTTTCTTTAATTTGTTATAGATTCCATGCAGATTTGTGAGTTAAACGTACATGTTCTTTGTAACGAACAGGATCCAACTAGGTTTTGTGTCTGTCATAAGTTAAAATTATGTAATTAAGAAAGCAGCAGTATATAATATTGTATTCAAACTAATTAATGTAAATTTGAGTACTAAGAGAAGTAATATTTGCATCAAATTATTATGTCCAGAAAATTAATGCCTTGGTATAATTTGAATACATATTATTTTATTTAATACCACATTTATATGGTAAAACACTTGTATTTTACTGGAGTAGTTTAGTAGGTACTAAATCAACTTGTGGTTGGATGAGAACACAGAGACCCTCCTGGCCGGGTCACTGACAGTCACAAAAACACAAAATTTCCCATTTCCCTATAAAATGCTCTATTTTATCTCAGATTTCTCTGTTATCGTTAAAATTTCCATGTTCCCTGAAAATTTTATGTCGATAAAACATCAAACCACTCGAAGCCTCACAAATGACTGCGAGCCTCAAAACCTTAAAACACCACAACCGAAACCAGTAAATTGAGGCTTTGTAGGGGCCAGTGAATCATCAGCCATCTTGAATTTAACGGGCTATAAATAAACATTAAGTATTAAAATTTTTAATTAAAAATTTTGATTCGCACTTAAGAAATTCTTAATTCAATTACAAGGAAAATTTTACATACAGTCTATCTTACCCCATAAATCTATAAGTATGTATTGCCTTAGTTACATTAATTTCTAACACTCATACTTTTATTTAAAATATCTTTATATTCATCAGTGTAGTTTACCACACAGTACAGCTTACTATTAAACATTCTGTTCTTATTGCTTTGGTTATAAAATATTTTAAATCACTATTTTAATTAAAAACCTTTAATTCATCAGATTTAAATTAACTGTATTTTGGTATCCGTGAAATTGATTGTTGTATAGTAAAACCCAAACAAACATCCATTTTTTAATAATGTGCTTCTAAAGTTCATTAAATTAGTATTTGTATTGTTTTTTAAATACCCGATATTAAATTTGTTTCCCAACTAATGACAAATTGAAACACAGTGATCCATTTGTCATTTGTCTATTCTAGAAATATATTTATGGAATATTAAAGCAGGGCCAGAATTGCAGAAATTATGTAAGATCTCTCTCCACTATATTTTTAATGTACTTTAATAAAATCGTTCCTGACAGGCTCCTCTCGAACACAGAGGACCTAACAGTATTTTGGAAAAATGTTCAGCAGTCAATGCCTGATAATCTACTTGCCATCCAACAGCCGAGTCACAAAACCCGCTCCCATAACATCGCCCCCCCCCCCCTTTTCAATTGTGCGACCTTATTCACTTACATCAAAGGAACTACAGCTCAATTTCGCTTCTGTGTACTTGCCTACTTCGTGGCTCTAGTTTCTACCACTTCGCCGCCCACCTAAAACCCATCACCAACCAAGCAACGGCGTCCAATTTCTACCACCTCAGCAACTTGCATCCAATTCTGCCGCGTCTGCTCAACCTTTGCCCAAACCCCTCCTCCTACACTACCCAGTTAGCCAGTAATTGCAAATCATTTGGACAAGACCCTTAAAATTCAGTACATAGGCATAATTTACGACAACGAGAATGTAGAACGACATAATAAGCCCTGCAGTCTCTGATGAGCATAGTTAGGCACTATTTGCGAAGCGATTAAGATAGTCCCCCGAAATCCAGTACAAATGTATCATTTACGAACACGGAGATGTAATTATGATGCGATACGCATTACAGCCTATTTTAAGCATATTTGACTATAATTTTGAACCATCCATTGTAGTCATATTTGGTCACAATTTTCGAGACATTCAGGTCAAAGCCATGAAACTCAATACGTGAAAATAATTTACGACTCCGAGAATATAGGTTTGACACTATAAACCCTATAATATTTAATCGGTATAGTTGTGTGTAATTTGCCAACCAGTATAGTTATGTCATTGGAGTTTGGTAGTAGATATAATGTATGACCCAAATAATGAGAATGCATCACATTATGCTCTAAGCCAGTCTATAAACAGAGTTGCCCACCATAGAATATCAATTAGTCTTGGCCACCATGTTCATGTCTATATAACATTCGCGACCTCGAAAGACAATAGGACACCTCATAACTTAAGTATTTTTATAAGAATACTTGCCCACCATTTTCGATAAGGTAAAAATTATATATGCTAATTACAAATTGTAGGTACAACTCGTGATCCCAAACAGGTTGACATAATGCATTATGCCTCAGTTAAACTTGAAATCATTGCTGGTTCCTGTTATGCAATTACTGGACATAGATACACGGAATTCTGATTGCGGGTAATGCTTGTGAAGCTAAGCAGGACAGGCTGACTCCGAATAAGGTTGACTCCAAACAGGATTTACTTCAAACTGACTCCAAACAGGGTTAACTTCACACTTATTCCACACGAGGCTGACTTCATATGGGTCTGACTCCACAAATGGTTGACCCCACATGGGGCTTACTTCACACAGGACTGAATCCACACAAGTTTTTTCCACACAAGATTGACTCCACACAGGACTGACTCTGCACTGAATCTACACAGGACTAACGCCACACAAACTGGACTCCATACAGGACTGATTTCACACACGACTAACTCCACACATACCTGATTCTACTCAATATTGACTCCACAGGTTTTAATCCATGCTGACTCCACACAAATCCACACAAGGATGACTCCACATAGGGTTGACTTTACACAAGTTCGAATTCACACAGTACTGACAACACATAGGAATATCTCCACACAGGGTTGACTTAACATGTAGACTCCACGCAGCACTAACTCCTTTCAGGGCTGATTCCACACTGACTTCACTCAAGGCTGAATTCCCACAGGACTGAGTACCTACTGACTTCACATAGGGTTGACTTCACTTGAGTTCACACAAGACTGACCCCACATGAGGCTGAATCCACACAAGACTGCCTTAACATGGGACTCACTCCTGCCGAGATGGACTGTTGAGACTGACTCCTGCCATAGCCGACTCTCTCTGAGGTTAGAAATAATTATAAACACAATGAAATCTTCTATGCCAAGCACCATGTTTACCATTTGCGAACCATTCATTCAAGTATTGTAAGATGTCGTCCCCTTGAATCACTAATGCAAGCATGGTAACACTCTGAGGAAACCCATTTACCCTGCTCGCAATACTAGGAAAGCCTACATTGTAATTAACATATTTAGTAGTGTCAAATTATGTTGGTGTTTGTTCATCTTTGCTGACTTCATCTACCACTTAAAATTGCAAAAAAAAAAAATAACGAAAAATTTTGTGAAAAAAAATATTTTAAATGCAGAAAAAATGCCTAAGACATCAGGTGTCTGAATACGGGTGTTTTGCCCCAATTTTCAACTTTGTTGTTGACGAAGGTGAGAGCTTATAAACTTTTTCGGAGTTAAAAATCTTTTTCTAGTGAAATTTTATATTTTCCTTGGTTTAAGTGGTAGATGAAGGTAGCGAGATCGGACAAAGGTCAAGGTCGCATGACATTATTAAAGTTGGCAATTATGATGTTGGTATACCTGCCATTGCGATCGGTGTAAATGTGTTTCGTCAGAGTGCTCCCATGTTTGTATTTACATAATATGACAACTTTCTCTTCGCCTCATTTTCATTGATCTTAAAAATTTATAGTAAATGTGGCTTTATCTTTGTATTTTCTCTAATCATTTGTGATTCCTTCTCGCGTGAAAATTGTATGTGTATTTCCTCAGAGTTATCTCATACTTGATATTAAAATTTAATTGAATAACGTCTTCTGGGAGCAGTACCAGAAATGTTTTGTCAACTAGATGGGTCTTTTGCGATGTGTCCTGTGAAGTGATTCGATAGTACATTATCGTAAAATAGATTAGTTGTTCGCAAATAGGAAACATGGTGCTTGGCATCGAAGATTTCGTCGCGTCTGACATCAGTTCGATCTCCAGGAGTCAGTCTTGCTAGGAGTCAGTCTTGCTAGGAGTCAGACCCATGTGGAGTCAGAACCATGTGGAGCAGAACCATGTGAAGTCAGCTCCATATGGACCCAGGCCTTTGCGTCGCGTCAACATAGATTCAACTTTGTGTGGTATCATTCGTATGTGGAGTCGAGCTTGTGTAGTCAGGCACATGTGAATTAATCAGTGTATGGATTTAATCCAATATGTAGTCAGCCTTGTGTGGAATCAACAGAGTCATTGTGGAGTCAAGCCTGGGTGGAGTCAGTCCTGTGTGAAGTCAATGTGGAGTCAGTCCTGTGTAGAGTTAAAAATGCATGGCGTCAAGCCATCTTGCTTGGTGTCGCTAGCATTACCTACAATCGGAATATCGTGTCTGTATATCCAGAATGATATCAAACTATGTTTTTAAGAGGGCTTCGGACACAATGCATTATATCAGCCTGTTCGGGGTCAAGCGTTATACCTACAATTTGAATTTAGAATGTATAGCATTAACAGATCGAAATTATGCTTGCATATGGATTTTCAGAGGCCTAGCCAGAATGGTTAAAATTATAGTCAACAATGCTTATAAAAGACTGCTATGCTTATAGCACAATACCTACTTCCTTGTGTTCATAAATGATGCCTATGTGCTGAATTTTAAGGCGTAGCCTAAATACTTCGCAAATAATTGCTAATTATGCTTATAAAAAGATGTAGAGGTTGTCATATAATTCTTACATTCTTGTTATAAATTGTTCCTATGTAATGAATTTCAAGGGCCTATCCCAAATGGTTAACTGGTCAACTGTACCTATAAAAGTACTGAGATTATTGTGATCGCAAGTGTTACTTCTGATACGAATTTAGTGGCTGTAATGTATTTTAGTAGGCTATAGAGTGAAGGAAGTGATGGAGGGGAGGGGGGGGACTGGCGAAGGTCGAGCGGATGCAGCAGACTTGGATGCAAGCTGCTACTGTGGTATAAATTGAACCCTGTTGCTTGGCGGGTGATGGGTTTTAGGGTGGTGGGACGCGAAGTGGCAGAAGTTCTTGCCACGTAGTAGGTAAGTACACAGTAGTGAAATGGATCGGCATTTCCTTTGGTGTAAGCCATCTCAGTCGCTCAACGGGTGCGAGGTTCTGAGAACGGGCAATGTGGCTGAAACTGTTGGATGGCTAGTACGTTACCACGCACTGACTGGTGAACATCTATCCTCCATGTTGTTGGCTAATGACGCCATTTGGTTGGCGTTGGGGTAGGAGATCGTAGTACAAGCGGCTGTTTCGCCTCTGCATTTTTTAATACTCTGTGTTCGAACGGAGCCTGTCATGATCGGTTTCAGTGCAGTACATTTAAAATAGTGGAGAGAGTGCACTATATAATTTCTGCAATACTGGCTCTGCTTTAACACGCCCAAGATATGTCTTTTGAAGAAACAAATGGCAGATGGATCACAGTGTCAGAGTTTGTCATTAACTGGGTAACAAATTTAATATGGGATAACCTTTAAAAATTGTCATTATAATACAAATTTAATAAGTTTAAGAGACATAGTATTAAAAATTGAATGTTTATTTTTGTTCTGTCATAGTGTACCATAGTGTACAAATTTTTTCATTGATAACGAAGGAAATTGTTATTTAAATCGAATGAATATCAGGTTTTTAGTTTGAGTTCTTACATTTTATACCCAAAGTAACAAAAAACAAGAAGTTTAAAAGTTTTAAGCTTACTGTATAATCGATTGCTCTAATAATTTTTAAAAGATTCTTAAATCACACAAGTAGAAAAAAAATTTTAATTAAAATATGCATTTACTATGCAATGTTGCAATTTTATAACAATTGAAAGTTTTATAGTGATAATTTCTCTGGAAATTACAAGAAAAATTTCTAAAATGGAAAAAATTAAAAAACTGTTATAAAAAATTTTAAACGACGGTTTTTATTTATGCCTCGTGAAATACAAGATAGCTGATGACTCCCTGGCCCCAACAAGGCCTGGATTTGGTGGCATTATTAACATTTTCGATACTTCCAATAATTTTAGAGGATTCGAGTAATTTTACGTGTTATCAGTGCGACAGTTTGAGGGACAAAACTGAAAGTTTCAACCGAAACAGGGAAGGTTTAATGTAATATGATCATTTTGACAGAAAACGGAAAATACTGAGCCGATATGGCTGCCCGACTGGAATGACAGCGCAGGAGAAAGCATGTACTGTGTGTCTGTGACCCGGCTGAGAGAGTTCCTCGGTTCCCAGCCAGCCGAAAGTCGCCGCAGAATGTACTAAACCTCACTACTTACTGGTCACAAGTAAGTTACATTTATATGAAAAAAAAAACTTTCAATCGTTTTCAAAGATAAATATTATTTTCAGTTCAGATTTACATGTTAGTGCAATATTTTCTAGAATGTGTGACTATAAGAAAGGCGAATCGCTTATACTGAAGTGCACTGTGTGTATGAAAAGTTCCTAAAGAAATTTTGTCTGAAATTTTAGTGACATATGCGTGATTAAATTTGGAAGATAATTCCACATATTCTAAATCATGGTCTTTCGAAAATAGTGTATATCAATTTCAGTAACATAAAAACTATTTGTATATGGTGGATTATTCACAGTAACTAAAAATGCGTCTCTTATGTTTTAAGTAATTTAATAAAATAGCTGTATGATACTTTCTTATGAACGTAATATTAGTTTTCAACCTACTCTTTTATTTTCAGAACCATACGCGATGACTGCAAGAGTATTAATGACAATGGTGATTCCTGGCCATCTTGTATTTGCCTATGCAATTAACTACTTCCAAAGAGGAGATGTATCCCTGACTCCTGTGTTTGTGTGTTTCTATTTGATTGCGGCGTTTATTCAGGTAAGCATCGCTAAATATAAATTTGTTTCTTTAAGACACATAAGGGCGCAGTGATTTACTTTCGGACATGCATTCGAGACGACCTGCGTTCGAATCCCGGTCCGGCCATCCTGATTTCGATTTTCCATGGTTTCCCGAAACTACTTTCAGGCGAATGCTGGGATTGTACCTTTCTACAGGCCATGGCCTATTCCTGCCATGTTTCTGACTCTCTGAGCAACTTGCTCCGTCTCTTACGACCTCGCTGTCGACGAGACGTTAACCCCTACCTACCTACCTTCAACGTACGTTGCGCTCACTTGAGGACAAATTTAATAAACAAAGTTGTTGTTATTAATTTTATTTGAGAAGTGTTTCAATTCAAAATCACCGTAAAAATAAAAAAAATCTAATGTAAATTTTGCTATTTGAGCTTCTGTGCGAATGTTCGATGCAATGGTTAAAAATTAGTCGATATGTAGTAGTCTGCAAAAACTTATACGTAATTACCGATTCAGCTTAGTATAAACTTTGCCAGAGCCTTGTACACTTTCATGCGTACTCTCCATTATTGGCATAATTTATTATGACAGAGCTTCAAAAATTATTTCTCTTCTCATCCTATATGTGCCTGTTTCAGTCAAATGAAAACTCCTACGTTTCGTAAATTAATCCAAAAACCTCTTTTATAAATGTCGTTTAGTGTAGGCCTGTCTGATAAGGTACGTTTAGATTTAAGTATTTTTGTTGATTTGGGATATTTGATTAGGCGAGGTCATGTGTACAGTGCGCATATATGATCTGACTCAAATGTTTGCTTTTCACTTATCTCATTCTAAGCAAAAGAAATGTTTTAAGTATGTTTTTTACCGTATATTTGTTTAACACGACATCGTGGCACCTTAAATGCATGTAAAGCTCAGATTGATTGATTTCTCGGGGCCATTATATAGCTGTTTCGGTATGAGCCATACGAGAGTAACGTGATGTTAAACCCAGCATCTCGTGTGCAAATGTGTATTTTGGTAACAATGGAGGCATTAGGAATATTTCAACAATTATTTTGAAACAGCATTCCCTATAGCACTAAAACATAATTTATGTAACGTATTTAAAGTTTTTTTTTTTCCAGCTACAGGGCACTGGGTAAATGGGGTTCGATGCCAAGTGCTTGGAAATGGCCAGGCCAAATAAATATTTCCGTGATTAAGTAGCTAATTTAAACTTCTCGTATTACGTGTTTAGATAGGTAGGTATGTTAGTGGTCTTAACGTCTCGTCGACAGCGAGTTCATTAGAGAAGGTGCAAGTTACACAGGGAAGAGGGATTGGGGAACGATTAGGAAGGAATCGGCCATGGCCTTTGTTTGGGACCCATCCCAGCATTCGCCTGGAATGATTTCGGGAAACCACGGAAAACCGAAATCAGGATGGCTGGATCGGGAATCGAACCCGGATCCTCCCGAATGCGAGTTTGTGTTTAGTATCCTTAAATATAGTATATTCGCGGTTTCTTCACACTTTTTGAATCAAACCATTTTATGACGTGATTGTTTATTTCCTAAAATGTCTCATATCACAAGAATATTGTATACTTCTGTTAACATAAGAGTATTTTATTTTTGGGTTAAATTACGACTTTTGCTTATTTTTGTATCTATAAATTACTGTATTTATTTTATCATAAATATAAATAAAAACAGGGAGGAAATAAACTTGTTAGTAATGTTTAGTAAATAAAAGTTATCACGCAAATAACTTTTAAATTGAGTACGCACAAATACAGCGCGCGGTCTTTTTGGTGTAATTTTATATACTTAATTAACCTTTGTTTGCACGAGGCTGAGGAATATCCTGAAAGTAGAACTTAAGCAGTGCTTTAGAAAAGTTTGAAGTAACCGTGAATGGACTATAAATTGTATTACTTTAGCGAAATCCGCAACTGTCTGGTCTTCGCATAAGATATGGGTTATATTACAAAAATTACTAAGTTTTGTCGAAAATCGCATACAAAAAATAATGAAATTTACTAGAAACAAAATATTTAATTCAGCAAACTCTCAAACTTTGTTTACTAATAGCTTACTAAATATTTTAGTATCATGTAGGAAGACTGCGAACCAAGATACCAAAATAAGAATTTCACTCATATAAATTTAGTTCAACGTGAGATGGCACCAGATGTGACTGTATGGTTAACATATTTTCAGGTTGCTATAAAAGTGTTTACAAACTACAAAACTTTCAAGAGCATATCTTTTATGCTTTGTCAATTAGACTTAAGTCAAAAAACTTACTTTTTCAGGAGAGAGACAACGATGTTTGATTGGCTCGGTAAATTACAAATGTTAATATAAAAACCAACCACACATATTGAATAAAACATGTCAAAACCATCTATTTGGTACACTCATTTGGCTTTCACCCTTTCAAATATTTTCACCCACTTCATCCCTTAACGTGACACATGTCCTTGTGATCATTCTTTTTATGTTAATAATCGGACACATCAGTCAACTTAATCCTTCTCTTTTGTGGAAATGGGTAACATGGATTTGTATTTCCTTTCTACTTGGCCTGTTGAGGGTCGGCTTCTTTTAAATTCAAAATCTTACTACAATGTTCATTACCTGTGGAGTTCTTATAGTGTGCAATTCCTACATTTTGCACATACTGGAACCATTGAACATCATGTTATGAGAGTGTTCTTTTTTCTATAAACCAGTTACGAGCAATCCAGCAAAGTGATAAAACTTTTCTTGGTTTACTTCAACAACTGTAAACGCTTTCTTTGTGCCAGTGCTTCGTACCAACTACGCGTGTGGTATTTTCTGTGCTAAGCCAATTGTAGAATGGCCTTTTGGCGCTATACAGTCCATGTCGACACTACTCGCCTAATTTACCGTGGAATGCTGAACACCAGACCCCCATTATCAATTTGCTACAGTTCTCAATTATTTACGTGCATGTGACTGTTTTTGATTTGTTATTTCCACGTTTTATTCCCATCGTGTTTACCATTATTATTTATAGACTGTAAACAGTTGACGGTATTATTCCTATATGCATATTAGTTCACTATAATGATGGTATTTATTTTATTAAAACCTATAGAGCACATCATTCCGCGCTATTTCTATGTATAGTTGTAACCATTTCTACAGAAATTACCCACAATGAAACATTTACATAAATTTGTCATCCTGCTTTTGCACAAGAAGAACAGTTTTCTTTCTGTAGGACAGAATCGCACAACACACATATTAAACACGCTATTATAATTTCAGCTTCCAGAATGTCACAATCATAGACAAAGGATAGATAGACTGTGCTCTTTTGTGACACAATAGAGATCAACTCACGTTTAAACCAGTGCTGCTAACTATGCAGGTGCATAATAATTGTGTGCGGTACTAAAGACGTAAGTCAACATGCAACGTCTTTCGTTGCATACCGATGATATTGAGGGCTTATGATATTTGATATTTTCCGTTAATACCGACCAAATATTGGGATATTTCACTTAATGCGTATTTATAGGTTGATTTATTCTTGCCTTTATTCTACCTAGACATAAGCCCAAAATACCAAAGGAAAGCTGACGTTTCTCTTGTTAGTACCTTGATGTAACTTCAAACTGATTGTATTGTGACTTAGCTCTTGTGACCATGCATCAAAGATATATTATACTAAACAAGACATTTTTGAAAACTATGTAATTATGGTACATTTAAGCTCTTTTTTTTGGAAATGTCAAATAATTGTTACTAAAATTACACATTTCGTAGATTTGTAAACGATCGTAAAATACACCATAGCATATCCTGTAAACTGGTAAATAAAAATCGCCGAAGAAGAAAAGTTTATGATACACAATATTGTTCTAAATTAATAGTTTTGACATCAAAACATCACGAAAAAAATTATTTATTCCTGGATGTATCCAGGTTCGGGATAGGTGTCGAGTTCTTAATATAACTGAACAGAAGGGCTAAATTTAATTCTCTAATCGCCTGCAGTATAATACACAAACGAACCCACGCAAAATCTGTTCCCATTAACAGTTATGGAAACATTCAACAAAAATTACTACAAATTATCAACTGGGTACACGAGTCCATCACATTCTCGTACCAGCGCTGCTGGTTGTCCGAGAAGAGCTAACCTTCGGTTCTGGGAACAGGAGCGTGGAAATTGGTCCATGTGGCCATGCAAACATGCAAAAATAGACTTAGAAAAACAACTTAAACAAGAAAAATTGTGTCCACATATTTATGAAAATTGTAGTTTTTTAAGTAATCAAATGATTATATAAACCACTTGGACCACGACGTTAGATTTGCCTGTTTTTGATCTGCATTCCATTTTATTTGTGCTGAATGTTTTGAAACCAATTATAGTATATATCATAAGGGTGAAAATTATATATTTGCAATGAGAAACAATAGCCTACCAAGTTCACGTCTAGCAATCACGGTGCTATTTAAATAGTTCAGTTCATTGTGCACACATGGCCAGAAGGCCCAACAATGATCACAGAGGTTTCACAGCTTTGCTACATTTTGTAATGCACACATTCGGAGATAAGTGACATGGGATTGGTAGAACAAATTGCATCTCATTTTCTAGTAGTCATCTATCCCCTAGTGTCAACATGTGTCACTTACACAAGAGATATAACGTTGTTATAATATAAATCAGTTGGGAAGATATCATGTGATTGTGTTGGTCATGCATTATGACTATCTCTGCCAGTTCATCGGTTCAGGTAATGCGCGTCGAGTTGTTGACGAATTGCAGTGGCGAAATGAAGCGTGGCCCCATCCTACTGGAACCACATCACCTGACATGCATCTAAAAGCACAGTCTCTAAGTACAGCTGTAAGGACTTGCACGGAAATTTGAGATATGCTGCACCACTCAGAAGAACAGGGAAAATATGTTGAAAAATTATGTCACAACATAAAACTCCTGCCCAAATATTCATATAAAATCTCACTTGATAACTTCATGTGTACATTGTGCATTTTGGTAGCCAATGTCATGACTTTTGAAGAACTCATCCATGGTGAAATGTTTTATAACAGTTAAAATCGTATAGTATTAAGTATCAACTTATAATTTTAGAAATATATAATATGTAGAAATAAACTAAAACCACACAAATATGACACTGTGAAAATAGATAATCCTTATCGAAATTCTATTAAAAAAGTATTTAACATTAATAATCAGACTTGGTAATACATTACAAGTCACATTAACCATAAAAGAATAAAAAAGATATTTCTAACACAAATTTCACATGTGGGGAAATCTCTAAGCGATATTAATAAAATTATTAACAGCAATTTTAAATAATATATTAACTTATTAATTCGGTATTTTTCTTGTATGCCAGACCAAATGTTAGCACATTTTGTAAAGTAGTTTAATAATTCGGCATTAGTTTCATAGAAATATTGTGTCTAGAATTTCAGGTTGTGTTTCATAAAATGTTTTTCCTCTTATTGGTCATTTTAATTAAATATTATTCATAAGTATTACAGCAACATTAATTTCCTTTGAAATAACATATTGGTTTTAAAAAATTCTTTCACTCTGTTATGGAGCTAACAAATTATGTTTAAAAATTATTTAATACTTTTTCAAAATTTGGAAGTCAATTTTTATTTACCTGCAATAGTCTTGAAATATTCTTTATCGGACGTATGAAAACATATTTATCATATTCACATTTAAACTTATCCTTTAACAGTTTAAATAGTATAACATTTAAATTTTCAATATTGTTCTCTGGTATTTTCACTAATTTCATTAATTATTTTATTTCACCAAAATCCATAAATTTTGGTTTATTTTAACTATTAATACGGATTTCTGTACTTTGATCATTTTCGGAGTGATTGTTTTAGAATTCTTATTTTTCGGTTTTAGTTTTGGGTTCATAATTATAATATTATTTATTTAAGGTAGTATATAATATGTAATCAATATTTAGAATTATTTTAGCACTGGTCATTTTTATAATATAAATAAATGCATGAATGTTAGATTTTTATTTCCTCTTATCTCAGTCTTTTGTACTCCAAGCAAAGAAGTACAATTTTTACCAGCTCTAACTAATTTATTAATGCATTCTGTATGTTAAATAAAACTCTGTATTTTGAAATAATAATAACAAAATAAATTATTTATTCACACAAATCCTGATTATATATGATTTAATAAAATAAAGAATTTATCTTCATGTTCTAATCTGTAATCTTCTTTAATATAAACAAATCAGGTGACTTATTAATGTTTCACAAGAATATGAGTTAACAAGAGTTTTTAAACCATTGTTTATCCAATAGGAGAACTTGAGTTATGAAATCTCCTGTACATAATACAATAATAATACGATAATAATAATTTTGATACATTTAATAGTGGTGTTAAAAATGATTCCATGCTAACATCCGAAACAATGTGAATAATAAGTAAGGTGAATATGTACAGGAAATGCTTTCTCTCTCTCTCTCTCTCTCCCTCTCCCTCTCCCTCTCCCTCTCCCTCCTCCCCTCTCCCTCTCCCTCCCCCCTCCCCCTCCCCCTCTCCCTCTCCCTCCATCTCCCTCTCCCTCTCCCCCTCCCCCTCTCCCCTCTCCCCTCTCCCTCTCCCTCTCCCTCTCCCTCTCTCTAATGGACTTAAGTCAAAACCTACTTTTTCAGGAGAGAGAAAAAAACTTCGATACTCTCTGTAAATTCCAAACTTTAATGTAAAAACCCAATTTATACATATTGAATTATACTTGTCAACACAGTCTATTTGGTAAATTAATTTGGCTTTCACGCTTTTAAGTATGTTCACCCTCTTCATCCGTTAAGGCGACACATGACCTTGTGAGCATTCATTTTATGTTTATAATCGGAAACATCAGTCGACTTAAACTATCTGTATATTTAACAAAGAAAAAAAAACAAAACAAATAATTAAAAATGAAAAAGAATGAATATGCGACAACACAATATTATCATTTTTCTTAAAAGTACCATGAAAAATTCACAAAAGTCGTATTCAGACAAGCTTTACAGCAAAGTCTGTTGGGCACACTCATTTTTCTCTACACCAATTCATTATGTTGACACTTTTCACCCCTTAACTGAAACTAACAAATATTAAACTTAAGCCCTTCATGTATTTAGCAAATAGATAGACCGAAAGGCATACAATGGCTTCCACTGAATACAGAATGTACTTTAGTGGTTTCATTCTTACAATGACTATGAACATGTCACAAAAGTGGTATGCAGATCAGCTATACAGCAAAACATGCTACTCTAACTCGATTTCATCACGATCTGGATCATATGTACAGCTGGCAGCAGAATCTTTTTGCAGACTTTCAGGGGCGGCTTCTTCTTTTAAATTCAAAGTCTTGCAATCTTACATGAGTTCTTATAGTGTACAAATCCTTCATCTTGCACATACTGAAACCATCGAACATCATGTTATGAGAATAGTTCACTACCTGTGTTCTTTTTTTTCTTATAAACCAAAGTTGTTATGAGCAATCCAGCAAAGACATGAATCTTTTCTTGGTTTCCTTCAACAACTGTAAACGTTTTCTTTGTGCCAGTGCTTCGTACCAACTACGCGTGTGATATTTTCTGTACTAAGTCAATTGTAGAATGGCCTTTTGGCGCTATACCGTGCATATCGACACTACTCGCCTAATTTACCGTGGAATGCTGAACACCAGACACCCATTATCAATTTGCTACAGTTCTCAACTATTTACGTGCATGTGACTGTTTTTGATTTGTTATTTCTACGTTTTATTCCCATCGCGTTTACCATTATTATTTATAGAATGTAAACAGTTAACGAATTTTTTCCTATATGCATATCAGTTCACTATAATGATGGTATTTATTTTATTAAAACCTATAGAGCACATCAGTCCGTGCTATTTCTATGTATAATTGTAACCATTACTGCAGAAATTTCCCATATTAGAACATTTACATACTTTCATCTTGCTTTTGCACAAGAAGAACCATTTTCTTTCAATGGGACAACATCTCACAACACACATAATAAACACACTATTATTCATTCAGCTTCCAGAATGTCAGAATCATAGACAACGGATGGATAGGCTGCTCTTTGTTGACACGATAGAGATCATCTCACGTTTAAAACCGTGCTGCTACAAATGCAGGTGCATAATAATTGTGTGCAGTACTAAAGACACAAGTAAACATGTCATGTATTTCGTTACATACTGATGGTACTGAGGGCTTAACACATATGGCATTAACACCAACCAAATGTTGGGACATTAGATTTAATGCATGTTGATCGGTTGATTTATTCCGGCATGTATTCTACCTAGACATAAGCCCATAATACCAGAGGAAATCTGACAGTTTTCCTTGCCAGTTTCTTGATGGAACCTCAAACTGGTGTCGTTGTGACCATGCATCAAAGATATATATAGCTTTCGTCAAAATTATTAAGGCTACTTTAGTTGCTAGCCTTGAATCGGTGATGGCTGACTTGTTTAAACATAAACTAAATGATATTTATTAAGAGAAATTTTCTTCAATACAGAGCTTTTCCTACAATATAACAATAAACTCGAAACAATTGTTTTGTACAGAACGTTACATTATTTTGTCAAAATATTTCTCCAGATGTTTTGATCTTGTTTATCTTTCTCTTCTGCACCAAATCTTCTCATTGTTATCTGTGCATTTTGGAGCCAGGTAGTCATGGGTCGTCCTTTTCTTCTCCTTTCTACAACTTCCCATTGCTTTATAAGTTATCATATTCTAGTATCTTCCATTCTTCTTACATTGCCATACCATTCCAACCTTCTTCGTTCTATAACTTCATGCATTTGGTCTTCCACTTCCATTAGCCTTATTATTTCGATATTCCTTAATTTTTCTTTTCTTGAAATTCTGGCTGATCTCTAGAAATCCATTACTAATGCTTTCAGCTTCTTACTTTTAATTTTTGATTAATTATCCAGGTCTCTTCTCCATATAAGATTCTCTCTAATAGGGACTTGAATATTATTTTTTTTTGTTCTATTCATAACATTCCTGCTCCATAAGATTGAACTGAGCATCCCAATTACTTTCCGTCCATTAGTAATTATTTTATTGATCTGCATGTTTATTTTTCCTTCTTTCTAAAATTAAACCCAATATCAAAAATCATTTACCTTTTTAATTTGTATTTCCTCAATGTACAATTCATCCAGATCATTAGTATGGTGTTTTTTGAATAAATGATCTTCAAACCCCAATTTTTATATTCCATTGATAGTTGATTACATGTGTAATTTGCATCCTCCCCATCTTGCATTATAATGACGGAAATTATGGAAAAATAAATTATGTTTTTTAATATTATCAGTTAGCATTTAGAATACATTTACATGCAAAAGTAACACCAGTATTGGTAGCACTAATAATTATACTTTAGTAGAGGATGATGATAACGAGGCCAAATATTTCATTGTATAAGGAACTATATTATGTATAAACATGCACACATGCTCATAACACACTATTAGAAAAATACCCGTACAACAAAATGTGACACAGGCCTCTGCCTCTAGAGGCAACTCTATCTCGACAATTTTACTTATGTTCCACATCCCTTGTTGTAAGGAATACATGTGGCACCTTATGCTGAAAATAAATAGTAACAAATTATAATCTAGACCTTTTTAATTAACCTGATTACGACAAAACAATGGTAGTCATATCCTTATGATCTTGCCTGATAATGAGCCTTCGGAGGTTATATCACGAATTAACCTTAAAATATTATCGCCTCTACTACTGTACTTAAGTTTTCTAATATTTTAAAACCTAAAGCCTGTTCAGAAAATGCAATTAATGCATGCAACAACAATATGTAGGTTGACACGCATTATTTATTATGTAAACTGAAACACAAACATCAGCAGTTGATGTTTAGTACCGAAGTTAAGGCTACCAACCCAAACAGTAAGAGATATAAGGCAAGGTTAAGGTTTGTTTGACTCGTTGTTCCCTTCTGTAAAAGGTGACGATAACCAATAACTTCCTGTATGTCACATAATTTGGTAGGCAGTTCACTTGTGCCCGAAATTTAGTAAACCTCTTAAATGTGTGTCTGGTACAAAAAAAAATTAACGACGAAATAATGCAAAAGTGAGTTAATTCAACGTATCTCTCTTTCCTCAGTCACAAGTAAGAGTGTCAAATAAGGATAATTGAATTAGGTCAACTTAAATCGGTCTTCCATTACAGAAGAATAATTATGTATGCTTTGGGAGAATGGCGTCTGGCATCGGAGCTCGAAGCTATTCATGCTCTATTATTCTGGTCCCCTGGTGGCCATCTTGTCCACCATGTTGAATGTCGGTGACCTTAACCTTGGACCTTGATCCGGTGACATTTGACCTAAAATCCCAAATAAATATGAAAAAGTATAAGATATTTATGTATTATTAAAACTATAAAAGATATATTATAAAAAATATATTATTGAAAATAATAAAATATTATTAAAAATGATATTAAAAATTATAATTTAAACATAAATTTATAAAGATTATTTTTAAATGTATTATTAAAAAATTATTTATTAAAAATATATTTAAAAATTTACATTTCTGGACGTTTCCCCATGGACCACGTCCAGCAAACGACTGACCCTCGCCAATGGCTATTGGCTCTTTAGTCGGCAGGCCTCCAACCGCACTACTCCACCTTCCAATATATTTAATTTCACAATTGCACGTGTTCGCTCGATCCCCTACAATGATTCTGATTGGTGAATTAGTCGGTCAATTACCCATATTCGTTTAACCCCCTTCACCAACAAAATTGATTCTCATTTGCTAATTACTCATATTCGTTCGCCTCGCTAGACCAAGATATCCGCAGGCCTCCACCAATTGCTCAAATTAGGTGCTTCCATACCTAAATTTACTTACTTCGGTCGAACAATTAATCGGCTGGCCTACACCCTCTACACCACCAAAATCAATTACTCACGTAGAGCCTTCCGGCATAGGGACACTTAGTTATCGTTTACTTTCGGAGAGAATATGTTCGAAACCCTTCTTCACTTATCAACACACTCCAAGCCTTTGCTCATTCCTTCGTATGCAGCAATCTTGGTGTTTTTTCGTTTGTGATTTTTTTCTTACATTTTTAAAACCTAGGTGGCGTCATTTTCTCGATTTCGTCACCAGACGAGCTGTTGATTTAGCGGCCAGGTGGGAACCATATTTGTTTATGTTTTTGAAGTATAGGTGGTGCTGTCGGTGCACTCCATATTGAATTATATTTTTAACACATAAGTCGCCTTTATTTGTTCATTTCGCTGCCAGGCGAGCTGACAGCACTCATATTTAAGGACATAGGAAAAACTGTACATTTTTTTTCCAATTAAAAAAAACTATGTTTTTTAATCAGCGGTATACCTAAAGTCATCATGTTATTGATAAATGTTTGTATTAAAAACTTTTATTAAGACGGATCAAAAAAATTATTTTAATGCTAATCAAATACCATTGAATGTGGGTAATTATTCTGTTATCCCTCACCCCACCACATTAGATCGACCAATTATTCATCATCACTTAATCTCATAACACTACAGCTCTTGTTTTCAGCATTGCCCACCAGAGCGAGCTAGTGTAGGGAGAGTGTATAATGTGAACATTGTCGACCCTTGGCAAAGTTTCTCATCTGATTCCAGAGGTGACATATCGCTCCCTCACCTCTTGTCTTTTAGCATTCTGACTATTAAGTTCAGATATTTAATTCCATCAGTTCGCAGGATATTTTCAAGTGTGCACGTAACAGGCATATATTTTTTCCGCAAGATTAAATATATGCTCAAATTTTGAGTAATGGTTCAGGCCTGACGGTCCCTGGAGGATAATCTAACTTCATTAAATATGATAATGGAACTTTTTTTATATTTATACAGAATGGTCTACCTAACATGGACACACCCAAAATTTCCGGAATAAATACAAAGAGCGATTCTGTGATATAGCACATGCAGTGAAAAGTAACTCAAAATGTTAAAAAATAATGTGCAAAAATGTTTAAGTAATGTGGGCCGGTAGCATGAGGCATTAGACCAGTACGCACAGCTGTAAGCAAGCAACACACGCCGCGACTTATCGTATCGAAATTGCTTCCTGATAGCAGCGCAGCTCTAGACCCCATAATTTGGTATGGTAAGTGGTAGTGCAATGTGTCTGTATGTACGCAATGAAGTTCACGAATGAGGGAAAACTGTATGCTCTACTTATTTATGGTGAGTGTGGCAGAAATGTCAACAAGCTACCTGTGTGTTGAAAATAGTATCCTATATGGAGTGCGCCGACAGCTTCGCCTATATTTTAAAAATGAACAAATATGACTTCCCCTGGTGATGAACTCGAGAAAATGGCGCCACCTAGGTGTTGAAAATATAAACAAATTACAAATTAAAAAATACCCAGATCGCTGTATATGGCTGAATGAGCAAAGGCGATGGGTGGGTTGATGAGGGAGGGAAGAGGGCGGTGGGGGGTTCTAACAGAGACGAGTAATTGGTGCAGGTGAAGAGGATGGATGCCTGCCGAATAATAGGTCGAGTAAAGTGAGTAAGTGGGTGTAAAGTAGAGGGGATCGAATGAAATTGAGTAATTGTTGGATGCCTGGCAAAATTTTGTTCTTAAGGAAGGTGAGGAAGTGGTGGATCGAACGAAAGTGAGTAATTAGCCATTGCAAAATCATTTTTGGTGTGGAGGAGGTTGAACGAATTTGAGTAATTGACCGACTAATTAGCCAATAAGAATCATTGTTGGGGATTTAAATATATTTTTTTTAGGATTTTAAGAAAGGTCCACAGGTCAAGTTCAAATGTCATGGTCAAGGTTACCGATATCCAATATGGCGGACAATATGGCCGCCACGTGATTGGAATGACACAGCATCAACAGCTCGGAGATCCGATGCCAGATGCCGATGTCCAGAAACATACATCTTCATTCTACTCATAACCAGATGATAAGAAGCATATTTAACTCGTTAGTTCAATTTGGTTAAAATACGTACCTCGGTTTTCTCTAGTGGCAACCACCAATGTCTGCATGTTCCTGGACACAGTTCGAATTTACTACTCATTATATTAACCATATTTCTTATACCACATAATTATTTCACTCATACAACTTACAGCGGGTGCAAATATTGGTTACAGCTGGATTTTTAAAACATTACAGATTTGTAACTGAATGTTTGTGCTGTTTTATGAAGATAATTTCATATCACATGCCCACTGTATATATGAAGCTCCATTCATGAGAGGTGTTTTTCAGCAGCAATAACACCCAAACATGAGCTGCCGAAAACCCATGTACTAAGTTCACTGGAAGCCATAAAGTGGTGTTCTCTGTAAATATCTGAGCTAGAGTTGTCAGCGACCACGTAGTTCTCCCCTGCTCATCTCAGTGGCATTATACAGCGTGTTTAGAAAACATGTGTACAAACTTGGGCACGTGATTCGTGACCAGAAAAGAGGAAAATTGATATAGGACTCCCTTGGTCCATTTCAAATACTAGGGGCTCTAGAAGCCCCTAAAGATAGAGGGCGACAAGCATGTTACGTGGGATATCAAGCAAAATACTAGCGTTAGGGGAACACAAATTGATATATGGATTAATGAAAAAAAAACATATTGGGTAAAAGGAATGTATGGTCCGTCGTGCACACCCCCATCATGTAAATAATAGGGGTGGCACCATTTGGTTGCATGAAACATTTACCCCGTGAGGTTAAAATGATTCTGGATACCATTCGATGAAGCACTAAGTCGTAATTAGCAAATAAGCCCCCCTAGTTGCAACTCCCTAGGACCCATCGTTTGTATGTAAAATGCAAACGAAGGGTACAGTGGTAGCAAGATAATGTAGCGGTGAGTAGGCCGCACGTACTGCACCAGTCTTAAACACATGTTGGTGGTAAGATGCACGATGTTACATGTCGTGCCGGACGATGCCACTGGTCGGCGGGTTTTCTCGGGGATCTCCCGTTTGGCCTGCTATTTCATTGCGGCATTGCTCTATACTCACCTCAATCACCCTCATCGGCTCTCAAGATCTCGCTGTTACGAGCCGCCCAAAATCTCTTCACTCGTTCGGCGGGGACTCCCCGCTGAATTCCTCCAGGTGCGCGAAGGGTTCTCTACTTTATAGGCCATGACATTGCTACCACTCTACCCTTCGTTTGCGATTTAACCGGAAACGGTGGCACGTAGAGAGTTGCAACTGGGAGGAATTATTTGCTAATTACGACGTCCTGCTTCATACAGTGATATCAACAATATCTTTAACATCACGGTGTAAATGTTGCATGCAATCAAAGGGTGCCAATCCCTATTATTTACACGATGGGGTTGTGTACGATGGACCATAACTTCCTTTTATCGAAGATATTGGTTAAATTAATCCGTATACCAATTTGGGTTCCTCTAGCACAAGTACTTTGCTTAATATCCTATGTAACATGCTTGTCGCCCTCCGGCTTTAGGGACTTTTACAGCCCTTATTATTTGAGATGGGCCATGTGTGTTCTATATCAATCTTCCTCTTTTCCAGTCACGAATCACGTGCCCAAGTTTGTACCCATGTTTCCAAAACATGCTGTAGGCTATACCTCCATATTTTGGAGATGTCAAAGCTATTCTTTGAGTATGTACCTTTGAATGAACACATGACTATTTGGCTTTAATAATATGGGGCCACGTCTTATTTCACTCCTGTGGTTCGTCAACACCTTAGCGCTCGTAAGCCCTGTATTGGAAAATGCAGACCCACTGCATGGGCACCACGATCATCCGGTCTCCTCCCATCTCACCTTTTTTTTTTAGGCTGTATTAAATCACTTGTTCGCGTGACATATTTTGATACCTTGTTGCAGCTGACACCAATAGTGCCAAGCTCGCTATCTTTGGACATGTGTTTGAACATGCAGCAGCAGAACACTGTTTGGCTAAATGTATGCTAAATTTTGAGTAGACGTTATAAACATGCCTTTCCTTTTAATTTGTGCGTTAACTTATAGCAATAAATAACAACTTACCTAAACTGTGTAGCGTAAAATTATTCTGGGTACCTATCTGCCCATACACATTGCTCTCACCAGTAATGGTTTGGCGGATTACTGTTACACAGTTGGTTCCTCATTGCAAATTATCAATTTGCCCTATCTACCCTACACTTCTATTTATTGTAATTTATATGCACACAACCAGTAAAACAGTTATACAGAACATAATTATAGTAATGGAATATCAAAGACAATTTATTATTACTGTGGCAAAAATTATGAAATATAAGTTTATTCCTTGAATATAACTTACATAATAAACATTTTTGGAATCGATTTTATTTTACGCGTATGTAACACCTCCAAAATATACGAATTTCCAGGATCACTTAGTGCAACACTTTTTTAGTATAATATTTGATGCATTTTTATTCACACAGCCCATAGATCTCCATAATGAAGAAAATTCAATAGTGGACACCTGCATTTTTTCACCAATTTTGGAGATAATATTTATTATTAAATATATTACTACGTCTCTACATTGATGTGTTTATATGTGGTTATTATTTTTCAGGTAGCAGTTTTACTGTACATCTCTTATTTACTGACTTATGTGTTATGGAGGCGGGAGATAGAGCCAGACAACTCTACCATTCCGTACTTGACTGCACTTGGAGATCTGCTAGGCATTATACTGCTCGGCATAACTTTCGCTCTTCTGCGTGCAATGGGCGAGTCTACTGCTTGAAGACCGCTGCAATTCGCAGACACAACTAACCAAATATATGCCAATGTGTCATAGTAAATTGGTCCTTACTTATTGTTAAATATATTTAAAATATATCCAATTAGAATTTAAGTCATCAGATGAGTGGAAATATTATAACATTGTAAACGACTTCCTGATAGCAAGATCTAAAGAAGTCTTTAATGTAAACTGAACCTATACATGAATGTTCATGAACGTTTTTAATTTTAAAATTTAATAGTCAATGTTGACATGTGTACTATGTGACATCGTTTATGACTGACAAAATATTAATTTTTATTGTTGCAGTTCTAAATATTTTATGAAAGCATGTTGTTTGTAAAACTGTTGTGGATTTAATTTTTATTGCTTACTGTAGAATAAATAGTAAGTTATATTTTTATAACTAGGAGAATATTAATAAATATACATGTATGGCAACTCATTGGTATCTGTATTTAAATTTCTATTAAAACAAAATATTGTTTTAAAAAACACTAATATTTTAAGTAAATACAACGGATTAACAGATGTAGCCATATTTTATTTATTTTTTTTATCGTCCTTGCTTTATTCTGGAGACCTCATACACATTAAACTATCCTTAAACCATGTCTAAATACGGCACACAAAATCATACATTACTCGGGATTCTTACTAATCTTGGCTACCAAAGGCCTAAGAAAATATAAACAGTGATACAATCTTAGCAGTTTTAGGATTTGTGGGGTTTTTAAACAATTAATTTTTTTAGCAAGCATTTAAATGATTTATACTTGTTGCACAATGTTTCTGAAACTAATAATTATTATAGTGTTCAAAGTGCACAAGAAGTGGCGTGTGTGCTATAGGTATACCTATTAGTATAAGGCCAATAGAAGGGCGACTTTTACTATAAAATTTAGGCATTTTTTTGTTTTTTAAACACCTATATAATTTTAAAAATCTAAACTCTTCGTACTATTTTTAATCAGCCAAGCTTTAAGTGTTTTGGTGTGAATCTTAGTTCGGTAGATATTTTCAATGTGGGTGTGGTCTTTATTTTTACATAGCAATTCTGATCGTGAACGAATGTCCAAAAGTATAATTCTGGACGTGTTAAATTTGTGGAAGGGGTCAAAAACTATGTGGCTGAAAAATCACCGGATACCCATTAATGCTGCTCCCAAATGCGCCAGTCTTGTTGTTCAGAATATATTACCTACGTACCTTTGCTATTATTACAGTGCTCCGATAAACAATTCTGGTACACGCAAGTGGGTATTTCTCTCCTTGTGTGCTATGTTGAAGCGCTGGTGTCCTTCAGTCGCGTAGAACTGTCATACAAACGGTGTTCCAGCGCGTTCAACTTATGTTTTATTGTGTTCAACATGCCAGTTATGCATTCCCAAAGTTATGGTGCTGATATGATATAAATATTTCAATCTCTTGCCTAAATGTGGGATAGAAGTATTGTTAAAAATGTCCTGAACCATGCCATATATCATGAATCTATAAACTTAAACAAATGGCCAAAGACCAAATCAAGAAAAGAAGCCCCAGAAAATTACAATAGTCGCTCCAAATTTCCCTGGCGATTCAACAGTTGAGTTAAACACAATTCGCCAGACATTCGCCAGGTGCAAACACATCCACCCGATTATTACGTCATGTACGAGGGTGCGGCTATTTATTAATGGAACTGGGCACTTACGAAGTTCTACATTTTTTAGGGAGCGAAATATGCATATTTTAAGTATACTTGATGCTTTCAAAGTAAACTACTCTCTCCCATCGTTGGAATGGCCCAAAACAAGTTAGTGATGAACGGAAAGAGATAAAAGTCAAACATCTGGTTCATGCTGTAACTTCAATAGCTAACGAAAATTAAAAAAAATGGCGAGTCTGTGGGGAAGATCGGCATCTTATATTTTATTAAAAGTAAAATATTTGGAAACTATAGTGCGACCTTTTTTTAACGAGACAAAATAAGTTACTATAAAATATACAAAAATTAAATATAAATATCATATCTGTTTTGGGCCCTGTCCGTGCAGATCTGGACATCGCCAAGATCCACGCAAATCATAGCACTGCGTGCGTTCACCACGCATTTTCATTCCCAAACACTGAGAAGGCCGGGAGGTGGAAAACGGACAACTTCATTTCACCGAATACAAGGAATGAAGAAATTAAATAACTACAGAAACCCTCTGTGGACAAAAGAGAAAAATACAGCCACGAAAATTAGTAACTCGGTCTAACAAGTAAAGAACCCTTAAAGAAAAAACGCTGTAACTCACTTAAACATTTTGGAGGGTACAAAAGGCGCAACTAGGAGACGTGCATTTCTGCATCTTGACGGCGACTAAAAAAAATCACTACATCTGCTAATGTCGCGCTACCCTACATTATCACAAAAGACTGACTACGTCTTATTCAGCCCCGTGTACATTTAGAAGCTACATTCTTAGTTGACAAGAGCACGATAAGAAGCAGCCGACAAAAATGCGTGCAATAGTTTTCACGATCCAGTGATGAATGTCTGCGGCGAAGCACTCCAGGCGCAAAGATTTGCGTGCTCACTAGCACAAAGGGCGGCGACACAAACTAAATATTATTTCAAATGTTCTGGACAGATGGCGCGGAGAAGCACAAATGTCCATCTCCATGGTCGAAAAGCCCATTCATGCGGTACAAAGTTTGAATTTTTTATTAAAGATCGACCTACAAAATGTAAACTCGACTAAATTTTACTGTGCCTGGAAGCAGCGCTTCCCAAGCTCTGCTACATCTGAAATTATTAGCGCAAACATGAATTAAACAGTCTCGGCAGAATCCGGTGCATCAGTTAACAAGCATTGTGGAATCAACGAACCTTGCTCGAGTGCAATGTGCCTTCTCTGCGGCCTATCATGCCTGGCACTTACCCTGGATGTAAAACTAATTTGAAAGCCCTCAAAGAAAAATATCCAAGTGATCAGCAATAATGATTCTAGTTAACTAAGTATACTTCAGAAACTAATATAAATCCAAACAACTTAAATCGCCCACTAAAAAAAAAATCTGTTACTATGTGGGATTTCCAATCTCCTGCCTAGCAGTGATTCAAAGTCACCTGTGAACTAAATTGAACTTACTTCCAATGCGTGTATACAAGACTGAATTATAGTTATTTCAGAACTACTATAATAGTCTTAAAATAGGAATAAATGGATATTGCCCTTGAACTTACCCGAAATACAGACACCAATTTGTGAATCCAAAAATCAATATTCATACTAAATTCGTTATAACTGAAAAACATAGTGCTCCAAATTTTTTGCAAAATTCTACAACGGCACAACAGACTCCCTCCCCTAAAAGCGGACACTGAGGCGTTTGAAGAAAACACAACAGGAAGAAAGACACAAAGCAAAGACTAGAAATGTTAAATTGATTAAACACAACATGCGAACAACGATTTAAAAAAAAATCCTTGTTCACACAAAAATTAACCTACTCACATAACATTAGGAAAGAGTAGAGAGAGAATGTTGAGTTGTGAAACAAATGATGACGATCTGGGAGTTTTGTTACGGTATTTATTTGCAAAATTAAGCACTAAAGTAAACGGGAATGAAATCTCCGTACGACGAGCGACCTGGGACTACTACCCAGTCCAGTGGCAGATTCAGGGTTTCGGTCACCCATGTCACTGAGTCATTCCAGTCCACACAAGTAAGAGGAATCCCTAAGTATTTTGATGTCCTAGGATTCTTTACTCTTGATGAGTGACCTTAAAAACTAGCCTTAACACTAACACAATACCCTTAAGAAACTTAAAACTAGAAACTGCTCAAAAACAGTCAACACCTCAGGCTCCAAATCAGCATTTCCATCACGTAGAATCTTCAGTGTTTAGTTTTCTGGAAGGTGAAAAGCCTCCTTCTAGAACTTAACTACGAGAGACTTAGCTCCATGCTACCACAAAAAAACTTTCCAAGATACATCTCAACTAGTTAAAAAAAAGTGTGTTATCGCTCAATTTAAATATAACAATAATTAAAGCACTTAAAAAAAACAAATTATTCTTTTAAAATTCAAGCAAAAAAAGGGTAAACAAACTTTTAATGAAATAAACTAAACTTTACGCATGGAGGCTCTGCGATATTCCACAATGACTTCTGGTTTACAATGAGGAGTCGTCAAAAGGTTAGGGCCCAAGCCATTCAACGAAAGGCTGAACGCGTGGCACCAAAAACACTGAAGGGTACTCCTGTGAACCAAAGAAATCCTTCAATCCAGTGCCCCGACAAAACATCTGTCACCACAACAGATGCAGATCATGACCGACTCAAAGAACTCACAAAACTAGAGGTTACCTGGAAGTCCAATAACAAAAAGAAAAATCTTATGCAAAAACAAAATTGCAAACAATTACACTAATTTTAATATCATTGAGTGTACCAGAATAAACAAAAATACACCATACTAAATGTACTAGTATGTATCTACTCTTAGATTATCCCAAACAAAATTAAATTAAAAAGGATGAAAAGTCAAAATTCGATTGCATGAGCTGAATTAACTTAGTCCCACACCAAATTCTCTTCACAGCCTTCATCAACTCTCTAAACAATTTAACCAAATAATTTTTACTAAACCTGTGTTCACTCACAATGATATCAAAGCTCCAAGGGAAGAGGCAAAGATAAAGTAAGCTGTGTCCCATTCCACAATTGCAAGAATCCAAGACAATTTTCCAAAAACCGAAACACACAAGTTACCACAAAAACAACATGAATTAAACTAAAAATTTAATTAATATGCAAAATATGCTAACAATTAAAACGAATAAGTGACCAAGAAATCTTGTTACATTCTTAAACAACTATGAAATAAAACATGTGCTTAAGTAAACACTGCCGAAATACCTATTAGACATTATACTTGTGTACAAAAGTACGATCTAAATACATATTAAAGACAGAGACCACAAGGAATCTCACTAAACCAGGAAAAGGCCTGGACTGAAATGTCAAATGAACCCCAAAGTGTCCCAAATATATCGCAGGCAGAAAATTATTCCAACTTTCTGACGTGTGCCGCATTCTCCTCTCCAAAGACAGTTTGCCCGCCGCAACGAGCTCCAAAGCACAAGAGAGGGCCGCACTCTACCGGATGTTCAGGCGCACCAGTGCGCCTATTCTATCCACGAGCGATGCTAGGTATAGCGACAATCAGACGCCGCTACACACCACATAAGGTTGCATGGGGTATAGCTGGTAGCTAGGCGCAATTGTTTGGAAAACATGCTCCAGTTTTCCCGGCTACTTAAGCGCTCTCTCATGGTGGCACCCCCCCCCCCCGACCCAGATGGCACCAGATCACGACGGAGTGTGTATGTGAGCGAGATCCGAGGCTGAAGCAGAAGGCAACAGACAACCATAGGTATAGAGGCGCTCTAGAGCCTATCTGCAGTAGTCATCAGGTGAGCATAATCGCGTAGCAGTAGGGAGTAGTAACTTGTAACGAGTCACCGTCCATCCACCCTTAACTTATTAACTCCAGCAAGGTTAGGGACCAGCTGCACATTGTATTGATTGAGAATTAATCTTGTAGTTTAACGTAAATTGATTAACTTCTGATATTGTTGTATGAGTAATTGCATTGTGTTGTTACCAGATAGAGATTGTTGTAATAAATTTTATTTTTATAAAATAATCATTTTTATTAACTACCGTCTGAGTCTCCCCCCTTCCCCTTTTTACCCGTGACACCAATTACCACCTCTTACCAATTAAAGTGTTTAAAAAAGATTCAGAGTGAGAATTTCAGGAATTAGCTGATAGTATGAAATAGGAGGAAGGAGACGTGCTACAATGGGGAGACACCATGCAAGTGCAACAATGTGTAGGGCAAGTGTAAGAGTAAGTGTAGTGCAGCGAGTGTTGAGCGTGGCCGAAATAGCCGTTTGCGTCAAAAGGTTCATGGATACACGGAAATTGTGCCAATGAATGAGTATTCTAAAGGGCTTAAAATGCTATGACAGTGCAACGCAAAGACATACGAACAACTAGAATGCCCTCAGAAGTCGCCTTAAAGCCCTAGGTTATTTGCAAGTGTTTGTTTATGTTATTCTGTAATGTTCTAGTTCACATGTCTTCACCCTCGCGTCATTTCACCCCTTGTTATCCCTGTGATTTATGTTTACTTGATGCAATGTATTTTATGTAATGTTACCAGTACACATGGAAAGTGAGCAAGGATTTTTGTGCAGATTTATGTTTTGGCAAGTAGTTCCACTTGGTCCGCCTGCTGCCAAACCGGTACGTGAGCAATGTTGCAAGTTTAGTCATCGCTTAGCATCTCGAGAGGGCGGACGTGTCACCATGCTCCACGATTTTGTGCGCTTGGGCGACCAGCATCTTTTGCTTAAAACATATTGTATGTCAATGGCATAATTTATAAGGAATTGTTCGTTTTTAGCCGCCCAGGATTCCGCATCTCGCCTTTCCCAGTGCTTGAATTGCCTGGGGAAGCGTAATTCGCATGTAAAGCAATTGTACGGCTTCGCGCCAATTTTCACAGTTTCACCATCGCTGGCAGGTTAAAGGCCGGCACCACTGTAGATTGTTTCCTCAGAGACCCATGTAATATTGAAGCACCGAGTAAATACAGCAGTGAAGAAAGCACGTGTGTCTTTATTCCAGTGAGCTGCACGGCATTTCAGGGTGCAGACCCTCCCCTTACCGCCAAAAGGGTTCATATGATACAAGTGTTATTATTTTTCTACAGTGCCATGTGTTTCACAACGTGATTATGTCAATTATGGGTATGTGGTCAGTTCTACTAGTCCATCGCGTAGCACGCGAATAACTATTACATTTTCATGAGGGGTATTTGAGCAACGCACTTGGAAGGATTAATGCCTTTAGTCGTCGGCCGCACGTTCCTGAGATGAAGAGTCAGCTCTACCAGAACTTCACGGCATTATTCACCAAATAATGCCTGGTGCCCCGTGTAACACCACCATTCCAACGACATTTTCCATATTAATATTCACTGCTCCTCATATTCCACAAACACGCTATCGCATCCGATGTAACACTGTTAACTCAGTGTGAAACTATTGCGAAGATAACACATTTCCAAACACACTATAAAAATATAAACCTTGCAAAATACCGAAATTTAAAACATCAACAAAACAAAATCACAATTCCAAACCGAATAAATGCCTAAAAAAATGATATTTAAACCCTAGAATAGCCAGTACAATAACTTAAAAACTAGTAAAAACCATTTTAAATAAAGAAAACACTCCTGAACAACTTTAAGAACAAACAGGAGTTATGAGTCGCACACATAAAATATAAGCGAACCACTGTGAATCGAGTGGAAAACCTAGCCGTGCAGTTGGCAGCACTTCACCGACAATACGGAGTCGTGGATGAAGGAACAGTAGGACTCCGAAGTCTTGTAGTAACGTAAACAACACACCCCCGGTGAGTAAATATGCCCAAAAATAAATACAAACACTTAAAACTTCTGGACATATACTTGAGCAAGAATAAACTCAATTTTAATTATGAAAAATAAAACTGCGAAATTAGCCTGACATTTGCAGTTTACTAGTTCTCTCTACTAAGAGCTCACATAATTCTTATTCGGCTAAGCTTACCTGCCAAAACTAGTGACATCAAAACATAGTTATTCTTATGCATGTAACAACACAAAAAAAAAACTCGGCCAGGCAAGAGTGACTACATGCGCCGACTAAATGAAACTAAAATTCAGTGCTTTAAAAAACAGTCATCACATGAGACACGATTAAAATAAACAAAGTGACAAAACACTTCTTACAAATAAATTAAAAACAAACAATTATACCTGTTTTGTTGCTGAAGACTAAACCATGGGACAATGGGCCTGATATACATAATAATACCCTAATTACGTCGCACATACGGAAAACCATAATAAAACGATGTGATTCAAAATAAGTACTACAAGTTATTCTTAATAGGTAGCAGGATACAAAACTAAGCATGCTCTGGCACCACATATTTAGAACAAAAAAGACTGCTAATACTTCTTACTACAAGAAAATCACTTGGAAAAAGTTTGCTGAATAAAAACTGTTGCACGATAGCTAAATAATTACAAGTTATATTAATATTATTTTATTAATTTATTAATAACTAAAAAAGTATCCGACCAATTATCACTTGACTCATACATAAAAAGTTTTATAAAACCAAACAATATATTCTCAGTAGACTCGTGATCTTTATATTTCTAAAAGTAATAAATATTGAACATAAGTACACGAAGCTTTTACATAATGTATTCAAAAATATTTGTTATATTTTTACTAAAAGCTATCATAATAAACTGACACAGTCCACGGCTATCATTTGATGTCCTACAGGCTGGTAGATCAGGGAAATGACGTTTCGTTGACAAGATAAAATGTCGAGTGGTAAGATTGCAGACTAGAAGGTTGCCAGCTTGGAGAACATGAGTGCTGCTAGGACTCATGGTGTCGATTGCCCACGTAGCCCTCCCTGATGTCCCGCATCTGCTGATGATGATGCTGTTGTAGATCTAAAATTCATTAATGCCTAGTCTAGTAGGAGGTATTGTAGCTAACGCTTTGCTCACTCCCGGTAGGTTGTTATAGGCCACCTTAACGCCTTAAGATTTAGTCATATGAAAGCAGGTAACTCGACCGAGAAGTGGCCTAGGAAAATAAATACTCATATGAAAAGTTCATTTCAACATCACGGTTTGTTCTCGAACCTCGTGTATGAGGTAGTTACATATAAGTTCCTCCGTTAAAGCAAGAGGGCGTTAACACTGAAAAATGGTGCGAAGCCTACATGACACCTATTATGAAAATTTAAGGTCAAGCTGTGCACAAAATGGACCGAACTGTGGAATGGCCCTCTTTCTGGGCGATACAAAGACTGATTTATGGTTTTATAATTAAACTTACAGTATTGAAAACTAAGTGGTTGGTTTACAATGATAATGTGCCCGGGGAAGCCAACACAACATCCAATCCATGTGAGCACTATGCGACTACTGTAACATGACCGTGCGGGAAGCCACTGCCAACCATGGTGTTCCGCATGACGTGATGAAAAAATGGGAAATGCAAGAACGTGATGATTGTCAAAACTGGATGTACATGAACACTGGTGATGAGGATGTTGAGATACACAATCCTTTCACATTTTAATAAAAATTGGATATAACAAGACTTTTCTAACTAATGTCACATGACACTATGTCCATAAACTTTTACCTTAACCTAACAAACGTGTTTTACAACTCTAGCATGCTATGTTCAGTGTGATTTTATTTAATGCTTATTATGTACAGTTACTCAGGAGGTAGGTAGCTTTATTAGGAATTACATATGCACTCATAAAAACACTTATAAATAAACAAATGAGTAAATATCCACATGGTGTGTCTTTTACAGACTACGGCAATGTTGACTTGTTTGAGGTTCGTGGCCTCCGGCAATGTTCGCTTCACCCTTTACTGGAAAACTTCTTGTATTATACAGGCAGATACTGCCCTCTATAGAATTAGTTTATAAAATAAAAATATGTACATTGCACATGCGAACTAGAAGAATGTAGTTTATGGGCACACTCTGGTATGTATAGTGCATGTCATGTTGAATTGAAAACAAAATATGATGTAGTGCACATGACAACAAATGACATTACAAGAACACTCTAAATCAATAAACAAAACACTTGCGTAAATCATATTGCACTATGCATGCATTTCTGTATACATCTCACTTAACTAACAAAAATTTACACAGCACTTTAAATTTAAAAAAAAACCATCACAAATCTACAAAAATAAACACACACGTGGTTACACTTAAGCTGTGAGAACACATGACACATGTAAAGTAAACAAACTAAAATTACTCACATTTAAAAAGGCTATGAAAAGATAAAAATTAAAACATATAAAATAAACAAATCAATGTTGCACACATAACACACACAGTGTAAACCTGATGTACACGTTGCCCTCTCGCTGCGAATGGTGGTACTAGGTGCTGATGTGGTAACGCAACATATGGGCTGGGGACTGACGTACGGGGAACACGCCACAGTCTATCTTTGTCGACACATGCACACGATCTAGCCGCCAAGGTTAGAACTACCAGCAACAGACAGCTGGCAAGACAACACACTGCCTGAGGCCAATACCAGCCCGACAGGAAAGTGAATCAGTGTAGCATCTTTTCTTGCCACAAGGCATAACTTTTCATAATGTGTGATAAGTGAAGTGTTACAGCTATCAAAATTAGCCTCACAACAAATGATCACCCAACAACAAATTAATGTAGCACAATCCAAATTAAACTTGTATCACAGTAAAGGTGCCAAATGTAAATCACATAAGTATGTATATCTCGGCAATCCTTTATCTTTAAGTAAAAGTGAATATTGTCTCAGGTTCACAAAAATAAAGGAATTGAAGTAATGGCAACGAGCCATTTCATTAATGCTAATCATAATAACATGTTGACACCAGGTGGGGTGTCTCCATGGCGTGGAGAAATGAAAAAGGAACATTAAAGTGGAATGTGGAAAATAGGTTAGGTTTTGCCCGGCGCCAGGCATCGCCAGAAGCGGTGGCAAAGTTGTAGAGCTGACTCTTGCTGATGCTTCGGGTCATGCTGCCGACGATCAATGCCTTCCTTTCCTGGCTCCTTGTAGAACAATGAATAAAAATTAAATGTTAATCTTCGTTGACTCTTAGGGCGGACCACACACCACCTGAATTAAATATGTTGAATTGAAAATACTGTAGTACAGAACACTCTTGCAATTAAAATGTAAAATGCACACTTTGGAAATAGCAAGAAATAATGGTCCCGTGCCCTTATGCGCCCGAAGGCATAGACAGAATCAAACACGCACTTTCCTAATAACCTTATTTATTCGTCCGTGAATCTACATACTCCTCTAGGAAGCAACTTACATAGGTACCGAACTTCACCAGTCGGTGACGGTGAAACTGAACAAAAAGCCATGTGGGCTACACAATGGTTACGGTACAAGTAAGCTCCCTGGGGCAATACAAACCAACCGAGAGAGAAGGGGTGTTGTCCCAGGTGGCTAAATGTAAAAAGGTTCCGATAGTTTAAAGTCTGTTGCAAATAAAAGTGATCAGTAACAATTTGAACGCCACCTGGGCATGCACGGTGCGACACACGACCAACACGACTCACCCCTCCAGGTGCTGAGCGATGACGGATTTGGCACGTGGATGTGAGGGCCGGCGGTGGCTGGGCCTGCGCGTCGCATGGCACTATTTTCTTATACAAAGTACCATTAGACTTACATGGGGTAAAGCACAGGTGTAGGACGCACAGAATAAAATAAAATACACTGCAAAATATATAATTAACCCTTAATACAAGTTGATGAATGATGTGGGGGTGAAACCCGTGAAATGAAAACAAACGAAAAATTACAGAGAACACTAATGAAAGCTGGTACGCCTTAAAATGGTTTTGATATGCACGTCTTTCCCAGTCTCGCAATAGGCTTGCATATTGCGCGAAGCATTAATCATATATTTTATGATTTCACCACAATTTGCATTACTTACATATTCCTCCGCCACACGGAGTAGCTGGTTGGTTGCACACACAGTCACATTCCTACACTAAACTGTCCCCCTTGCAACACCTGGCTTGCCCTACTCTACCCTACACTGCCGCCTTGCACTGACTTGACACACTTCACTAGACACTGCACGCTGCTGCGCTCTGAGTAGAGTGCACGTCCTGTCGGCACAGGTCCCTCACTGCGGCATGCAAACAGCTACAGGAGCAGACTCACAGCCCCTCCGGCTTATAATTACTTAATTACTTTTCCATCATGTCTCAGACGGTTTTTCTGTGTACGCCTATGCAGGGATTTCCACCGCATGCCCGTGGAAAATTTCAATCCTATACCATCGCATCGTCTATCTTGAATAATCAGTAAATTTATTCAATGTATGTGTTTGTGTACTTTTATGCTCACCTGTTGACGTGATTTAAGGTAGACAGGCATTTATTACGCCAAAATCCTGCCATGTGACGACCAGATAAGTTTCTTTGCAGTGAGTATATATTGGTTTGAAGATGTATCTCGGTGTTTAATAAGGCGTGTTGGGAAGCCAGAATATCCCAGCTTGAGTATTAAATATTAAGTTTATGCAAAATTATGCCATTCTCATACTTAATCGTATTCAGATGGCAGGGGACATATGGTCATTTTAGCCAAGGCTTTTCGACCATGGCACCCTTCAAGAGTCTTGTGTTAACCAGAGCGAATTCCCCTTGTTGGTTAACTGGCGCCCATCGAACATTACAACTCATGTCGAGACCCGGTGACCATCCCGTATAGCACTGAATCGATACCCCATATTTGGGCATCACTCCGCCGATCCCCATTAGGTCTCAATTTGGGCCCTATGTGGCGCTAAATGCTTCTGCCACATAGGTGACCAAACTGCGAATTCGGACTTTTTTATGGACGCCAATCTCCTGTCAATCAATTGGCATCACTCTGTGTGGCTAAATGCTGCGGCCACATGGGTGACCAAACGGCGAATTCGGAATTGTTTTGCGGACACCAATCTCCTGTCCAATAATTGTTAGCCTCCATGTGGCTAAACGCCATGCCCATGTGGGCGACTAAGCATGGAACTGCCATTTTCCATCATTGGCAGAGCAAATCCCGCCTAGAACAGCTGCAGGTATGCCAACTTCACACCTACACCCAGGATCCCGACACCCAATAGAGATCAGTTGGAAGAAGACATCGCCTCAGCTGCTCCCAAGGTGACAAAAAACAGCGTAACACCACCGCATATGTCGCCTCTCACTCTGCCGACCTCCGGCATCTCGACACCCAATAGCGAAGTAGAGGAGAAGATGGAAGAAGAATGGGGTTACCTGCCAACGGCTCAACCACTTCCTATGAGCGCAGTTCAGTCCCCTAGAAGTAGCGCGTCCAGAGCCCCGACAGCAAACCCAAGCACCCAGCCTGACAACAAGAGCTCGGTCGCAACAACACCAGGTGGTGGGTTAGTTTCGACCGTGGTGCCTCAACTGCCATTTAGTACGGTGTTACAGCTGACATAATCACAACCAACCAGCAGCACCTTAATGACTGAGCTCTTGCCTGGTGTCCCGATGCCAATAAGGAAGTGGCGCCAGCCAGCGAAGAAATTTGGGAGGAAGCATCAGCTAGAACGGCTCACATACCGCCTGCTATCATCATCACAGCCACAGCTCCGCAGTCCAATTCTGCAGCGACGCCTGGCATCTATGTGCCAAGTACAGGACTGGTATCAGACAGCGAGAACAAGAGTAGTTGGCTCAATACTTGTCACGGAAGTAGGAGCACACAGGAAACTCAAATTCTGTGGCAGTGCCCACAGCTCTCACCAACTGTTATTCCAAGCTCTAGATATTCAGCAGAGTTCTTAAGATGTTTGGCAGAGTTTAAAAAAAGGCTTTTTCTAATCTCATTGATACTGTAGTTTTTACCCCCAAAATTGTGAGAAATGAACAAACCTCAAACACGTTTTTATTTTCTTTGTATGGGCTTAATTTTATCTTTGTAATGGCCCAAAAATAGTTTTTACAAATACAAAAGTAGATAAACATCTTAATTGCAACCATGACTAAAAAACAGGCTTCGAATATAACTTGTTTAAATACAATTTATGCCGAAAACAAGCTTCAAAACTACAAAAGGTGCCAATAGGGACACATGAGTATAAATAAGTTACAAATTCCTGCTTTTACCAAAAGTGATTACAAAAATGGTGTACAAAAATACATCATAAAAATCGAAAAATTACTTAACTTTTATACAAATGCCCAACTTATGTTTTGCCCTGTATGTAAAATTTAAAACATGCCTATTATAAAAATTTCTCCTCGTAAAACATGGCAGGTAAATGCCTTCTGCCTGTTTTCCCCTTTCACATTTTAAATGTGTGTGTGATGTGTGTTTCCTCCTGTCACATATCCGGTGCTGTGTGTCCTGTCAGGGTATCAGCACCCATCATATGTAGTCCAAACCTAGTCCTGTAGAGTGTGAAAGAACATGGGAGGACAGTATGGAGTGTTTCCTGGAAGTACAAAATCAGTTAATTCAAATATCTTGATGACGTATGCCACCACGTCGGAAGGTTGCCTAGCAACGGCCAACTGCGATGAAGGGTAACGGCCATCGTGGTGGTGCGGGGAGGGGGGAAGACAGCTGGCGGCGCCGCGCAGTGCTGAATTCGAAGTCGAGCAGAGCAGTCACGCTGCCCGTCGGCTTCTTGCTCTCCGTAGAAGGGGGCAGCATACTGGTAAGTCTTCATAACCCTGGTAGCTGAACATTCTCAGGTGTCTGATAGCTGGTTAGGTGGAATAAAATACAGAATAAGCAACGGAGATGATTTCCAGCACCGTTACATTCACCCCTCCTTCAAAGCGACATTATGGTCGGCCGCTTTCCACAGCCTACGATGTTTGATGGCCAGTCCTAGTCGTAGTCTGGTCGGCAGCACAAACCACACACACAAGAATTTCATGTCTTCTTTAAATTGTGTCCATATTTCCTTCAACATACCATGATGGTGACAATTGAAATGGGCCCATAAATACTACACACTAAGCACGCAATATTTCTTACTGGGCAGAAAAATACAAGGGCAAAAAATTCGTTAAACTTGAAATAATTCTTGTCTTCTACAAGATATAATTTAGAAACTGTTCCTCTTTCTTTATTTCTTAACTAAATTGGCCATTTTTGGGCACTTTCTTAAAATACATATGACTAGGGCAAATCTCTAGTTACATTTCCATGAAATCGTTTGGTATGCATGTTATGTAGCTTAAATTCTTTATGCGGATATTGTAGCTCTGACACAAGCAATGTAACGCGAGTCAAAAAACCTACAACTTTAAATGGACCACACCACTGTGGTGCTAACTTTGAACTAAAATAATTAACTTTAGAACTGAAAAATCAATTGGAATCATAATTAAATCATCACAATGCAATATTACATCACTACGCTGTAAATCAAATTTTTCCTTCATTTTATTATGACGAACAAGTAAATTATGAATGACTTCCTCCCACAGTTTATTCAAATCCTTATTTGCTAAATTTTCCACATGTAAGGGTTGTAACGACCAAGCATTTAAAAGGGGATGTAAAAGGCGTCTTCCCAAAAAAAAAAACTTCAGCTGGAGTGTGTTTATGGGTACTATGAATCACATTATTCAAACACAACACAAGAATATATAAAATGGTGTCCCATTCTCTCTGCGTGTCTAACTGAAAGTAACGCAATGCTACCTTATTATTTTGGTTCACTCTCTCAACTATATTCCCTGCGGAAAATGCGGTGAAGTATTAATCATTTTAACTCCCCACGTAAACAATAAGTGACGGAATTCTTGTGACACAAAATATGACGCATTGTTAGTGACAACAAATACTGGTGACCCATAAAACACAAAAAATGTGATGAAAAGTTATTTTCCAAATTTCTACTGCTTTAATGGTGTGTAACGGGAAGAAAAAAAAATCTTAAAACTATCAATTGCTACCAACACTTAGACACATCGAGATTTACTATGCGGTAAGGGACGCATAACATCGAGGTAAACATTTCCCCATGCAAACGTAGCGGGACTTGCGGATTACTTCCCATCCTGTCTACAATTTGTAGGTTTCCCCCGTTGACAAGCGATAAATTCCCCAACACGTGTTTCAATGTCTTTCTGTACATCTGGCCACGCAAGATGTCCAGCTGGTTTATTTGACTTCAACAGCCATCATAAAGTGTAGTTGTCCGCAAACATCTCAAAACTCGCGTGGCCTAAGTAATCACTAAAATGTTAAATTCCCCATATGCACGCTAAACATTCCTTTTCATAGATGGGGTATTTTCTTTCAGCAACTGACAAAAGGTTACTAGTATAAGCTACGGGGACAAAATCATTTCATATTATCTGATATAATACTGCACCTACGGCAACAGAACTCACATCGCAATGCAAATAAAATTTCTCTTGAAAATTGGGTAAATGCAATACTGGCGGCTGTGTCAAAATGTCTTTTATTATTTGGAAAACCTTTTACTCTTCTGGACCCCACACAAACTCAGTGTTTTCCCTCTTTAAATAATTAAGTGGCTCGGTAACATGGGAAAAATTAGGAATAAATTTCCCGTAAAATGCCGCCATAACTTAAAAACGTCGAGCACCACGAATATTTTTCTTATGGGAAAATTCACTAATGCTTAAATTTTTTCTGTGTTGGTACGCAACTGGCAGTCTTAAATAATAAATCCTAAATGACGGCAATGGTGATCAGCCCAACTTATTTGTTTGAGGATTAACTGTCAATCCTACTTTTGTAAAGATTTTAACACTAAACGAAGGTGGGTAAGGTGCTATTTTAAGGTGTTACTCTAAATACACACATTATCTATGTATGTCAATACAAAGTCATGCATGTACTGGCCTAAGGTTGGAAACAATACTCGTGAAATGGCTTGGGGACCACAACTGACACCCATGGGCAGGCCCGTCCACGGGGTACAAAACACCAAGGGATCTCTAAAATTTGGGTGCATTTCACACTGTAAAAATGCATAATTGAAATCAAAAATGGTGAAATATTTCGCTCTACTCAAATACTGAAAAACTGTGTCTAGCGCTGCAATGGGATATGGATCAATAAAAATTTTATTATTGACTAATCTATAGTCATTTATCGAAGGGTACTTACCATGCTGCTTTTTAGGAATTAAATACTAAGTGCTCGCATACGAACTAAAAGCGTCCTCAATAATTCCTTCTTGTTTTAATTCTGCCTATATTAGCTAAAAAATTGGGACCTTGAGCAGAGGAACTCTATACGGAATGGAAAATACAGGCTCATTATATCGCTATTTCAAAACTACTGGGGTGTGTGTGTAGTGACCTACTTTGGTAGTTATCACATCACTAAACTCGGTTTTTTATATTTTCAATTTCTGCCTCCAACTGCTCCTCTTATTTTACCATCTGCACTTTCGTACAGTAAGATGGCTTATTCTGTAATTAAACAGGAGACTCAGGAGAAAATCTAAAATGCAAACATTTGTTTTTCATGTCCACATAGCACTGTTTCTCCTAGAAAATCAATACCAAGTATGACAGGATACGACAAATTTTTAACAACTGAAAGTTTACCTACCACAAAAAATTATCCACTATAATTTTCATGGTAGCAACTGTCTGTGAACTAATCGAGTCGCCGTTAGCAAGCGAAAATATGGTACCCTCATTTTGCATAGTTTTCACCATCCCTACCATATTTTCATGCATTATTTGGTTGCCCATTTCATGACTCATCAAAGACGACGTCACACCTGAATCAATTACGGTGTTAACATTTGAGATGACAATTCGTAAAGTCACAAATAATAATCCTAGTTTTTATTTTCTAGAGGAGAACTGACTCACACTGCCTACGCCCGTGGGTTTTTTTTTTCGTATATGGACAAGCATATTTCAAATGGTTTTCGTTTCTGCAAACATAGCATACATGCGGAAACTTTGTAAATGTTCCCTCATCACCCTCATCAACCCACTCGCTTGTGTATACGCATCGCGCTTGGATGTTACTTCTTCCACATCTTTCTCAACGTGCAGTTTAGCTCCCTTTTGCACTAAACTTGTGACAAGTGTTCTTTCTGTTCCCTAGCATTGTGGTCTTTAAAAAATCACTTATCGCTCGGATGGTACGTACGTGAACAATATTTGCACTGTACTTCAGGCTTGGTCACCGCTACTTCATGCCTCTCATAACAATCACCGATTGTTAATTCAACTTTAGAAAGTAAAGTTAAAAATTATTTTAAGTTTTGAGGTTTTTGTGCAAACGAAAAAAAAAACGATGATTGCATGGCAAGAAATTAAAGAAAATGACACCTGTTAAATATGCCTCATTACATGGGCTACCTAACACAGAAACAAACTTCATTATATGTTCCACAAACTTTACCATAGTCTGCGCAGGAGTTTGGTATTTTTCCTAAATAATCATATGCAAACGAGAAATAGCGATGGGTGTACCAATGGTCTGTAATAATGTGCTACATACCACTTGAAAACTCCATTTGTTAGAAACTGCTTCACTAAACACTGACTGCAAATTATCCAGAACTTTGAGCAATACGGCAGAATAGATAATACATGGCTCACACAAATCTAGGTCTAAAATATTAGACAATGCTACTAGAAAATCAACTACATTAACCAAACTAGTATTTTTCAAAGTAGGTATTTTTACATATATTCCAGGAGGAATAGATTTCAAAACTTTGAACTCTTTTCGGCCGCACTAGCGCCTTCCTTAGTAACGACCGCACGTGTGTCCAAATTGTCTGCCTCAGTGAAGTCTATGTTTGCCTCGCGCAGAGTTACAATTATCGCAGTTTTTTACATGGATTGAATTCAGCTTGTATGCACTCCACCTGGAAAAGCCATTTGGGTTAGCACAAAAACACACAAATATACCAAAATCCCCCTCCCCCCCCCCCCCCCCAAAAAATACTTCTCACAATTTTGATACTCATTTGCTAAACCAATTAAAAGTTCAGAATGGGATGGCAGCAGAGTGGCGCAGGAATTTGCTGTCAGGGAAGTAGGAGCATTCGGGGGAAACTCAAATTCCGTGGCATTGACCACAGCTCCCACCAAATGTCATACCAAGCTCTAGATATTCAACTGAGTTCTTAAGATGTTCAGCATAGTTAAAGAAAATACTTTTCCAATTCCATTTATACTGTATAATTTTTACCCCCAAAATTGTGAGAAATGAACAAACCACAAATATGTTTTTACTTTCATTATATGGGCTTAAATTTTTCTTTGTAATGACCCAAAAATAGTTTTTACAAATAATAAACATGTTAATTACAATTGTACCTAAAAACAGGCTTCAAAACTTTAAACTGTGCACATGAGTGTAAATAAGTTACAAATTCCCACATTTACAAAAAGTGATTACAAAATGGTGTACAAAAATGAAGTTTCAAAAATACGTCATAAGAATTTAAAAAATACTTAACTTTTATACAAATGCTCAACTTGTATTTTGCCCTTTATTTTAAATTTAAAATATGCCCATTCTAAAAATTGCTCCTCGTAAAACATAGCAGGGAAATGCTTTCTTCCTGTTTTTCTCATTTCACATTTTAAATGCGAGCGTGGTGTGTGTTTCCTCCTGTCACGTGTCCGGTGCTGTGTGTCCTGTCAGGGTATCAGCACCCATCATATTTAGTCCAAACTTAGTGCTGTAGAGTGTGGAAGAACATGGGATAACAGTATGGAGAGTTTGCCGGAAGTACAAAATCAGTTAATTCAAATATCTTGATGACGTATGCCGCCACATTGGAAGGTTACCTAGCAACGGCCAACTGCGATGATGGGTAAAGGCCATCGAGGGGGTGCGGGGAGGGGGAAAGTCAGCTGGTGGAGCCGTGCAGTGCTGAATTCGAAGTCGAGCAGAGCAGTCACGCTGCCCGTCAGCTCCTTGCTCGCCGTCGAAGGGGGCAGCATACTGGTAAGTCTTCATAATCCTGGTAGCTGAGCATTCTCAGGTGGCGGATAGCTGGTTAGGTGGAATAAAATACAGAATAAGGAACGGAGATGTTTTCCAGCGCCATCACTTACTACACAGCACAACCAATCACCGTGAGACAGCGACAGGGACACCAGTATCGCATCTGGCCTCCCGCCTCGCCGACCACAGCGCCACCGGCGCCTACCTCATTGTTACTGGTGCTGTCAGAACAGCGCCACAGCACGCCAGACACGACAGAAACCCGACGAGGCACCACAACCTCGGCGTTGAGGCTTCGAACCACATCAGTGCCAGTTGAGGCCACGCCGCCGGTGTTGACCGCGCTGCTGCAGAGTATCATGAGTCTGCACGGGTCGAAAGAGCTCCTAAATGGTAGAAAAGGAAGGGGAAAATTTGACGCTGTTTACAGCTAGCAGTGAAGTCCTTGTCGACCCGTACACAAAATCTAGCGGTCAAGGTAAGAACTACCAGCATCAGAGGGCTGGCCACACGACGCACTGTCGGATTCCAACACCAGCCCGACAGGAAAGTGAATCATTGTAGCATCTTTTCATATCACCAGACGTAACTTTTCATAATGAGTGATAAGGGAAATGTTACAGCTATTAAAATTAGCACCACAATAAATTATTACCCAACAAATGAATGTGGCGCAATCCAAATTAAATTTGTATCACAGTAAAGGTGCCAAATGCCGACCATGTGAGCACGTGTATCTCGGCAATCCTTTATCTTTTTGCAAAAGTGTATAGTGTCTCAGAATCACAAAAATAAACGAATTGAAGGACTGGCAATGAGCCAATTTATTATTGCTATTCATTAAAATGTGTAAATTGTTATGTTGATGGATATAGAGTGATGCGCACCATTCAAATTCTGCAAAACAAAATTGCTTTAAATTATTTATTAAAAATGGTACATTAAATGATGAGGTACCAAATTATTGCAGAACACGTAATTTAAAAAAAAAAGGTAACCATACATGATTTTCTCTTTCCGGTCAAAGAAAGACATAATTTGCTAAATTATTTAAAAATATAAAAATTTTCGAAACACAATTTTTATAAAAAGTGCTAATGTTTTTTTTAAGTGCCTTCTATTATGTATCGATTGCTATGTGTTTCATCCAGTGCTATGTTTCACTTCATCCCTTTAAATTTTACATTAGATTGTCATTTTGTCCTTGCATGGCATGGGTTACAGCATCATTCACACCACCTCAACCCATTAGTCATAATTTAATGGCTATCGGGGCATGTCGTGTTCCACGCACTTCAGAAGTGAAGCAACTTTGTACTCTCATGTAACTGTTACAATAGACTTATATTTTACAGAAACTTTTTTTCATTTTGATCATGCACCTCCGCGTTTACCTCTCTACCGGAGCAGACTCATAGCCCCTCCGGCATATAATACTTAATTATTTTTCCATAGTGTCTCAGACGAATGTTCTTAACATAGTCGGCAGCCTATGCGGGGTTGACTGTCCTTACTAAACAACGATGACGACCAATCACGAAACACATAATATAACATGAAATCCACTGTGATAGGCATCGCGAATAACTGTGCACAACAAACAATTCACAAGTCAAGTGCAAATCAAGACGACTGTACACTGGTGAACAAGCAATCGATGCTGAATGCTGATGTGAATGCTCATTAGCAATGATGTTGCTTCACTGATCGATTGTATTTTCGTGAGCATGCACCATTAATGATGTGTTATCTAGTATCGAGTTTGCCTCAACCATACCTCACTTCTCATGTCGTTCTGCTTCCTCGAAAACTTAAATGCATACATGTTTTAACCATGCACGAATATCGACTTTTATATAGGTATCGGATTGCTACTCAGACTTTTTTTAATATATGTATATGTCACCAATCTAAGCCCTTCATACGAGTAGCAACCACCTATACAAGTCATGTTATAATCATGATATTGATCAGCATCTAAAAACACTTTTCTTGACATGTGACATTAATTGAAATACCAATAGCGCTAGTCCTTTGAGACTTGGAATGCATGAGGGTTATAAACTGTCTTATCTCCCATGGTATTCTTGAAAATCAATCTCTCAATCATCCAATCCTTCCATCAATTTTTGACAATCGTTCACAATCTTTCACAATATTTCACAATTCTCCTCAACAATCTTTCCATTAATCTTTAGCAAGCTTTCCATCAACCTTTCAAAATATTTCGATCCATATTACCACCATTCTATCAATTTTTTCGCAGACTTTCCATAAATCTTCCAATCTATCCAATAATCTTTCGAAATCTTTCTCAATATTTCCATCAATCTTTCCCTAAATGTTCCAATATTACCATCAAGCTTTCATCCAATCATTCCACCAATCTTTCACAATCTTTCGCAAATCTCCTCAACAATATTTCCATCAATCTTTAGCAGCCCAGCTCTAGTTGCTCTATTAGTAAGGCTCACATATCTAAGTTAAATGCTTATTAGCAATGCAATTAAAAGATTCTAATTTTTTATTTGTTTGTACCTGTAGTTTGGCAGTTTCTTGCTTTAAATATTGCAAACTTCCATTTGTTTCCTTATCCCTTATCCTATGTCAGTTTGGTTATTTTATTTCCCCTTTTCTAATCCTTCATTATTTTCACTTTGTTCCCATCTTCCCACTGAGCTGCACTGAGCCCACCATGCATCATCGTCATAGTGCTGAAAAGATGTTCGAATTTGCTGCTGGAAGAAACAGAACTGCAGATGGTTTCTTCTACAGCATCCCCCCTGATGCTGGCAGGATGCCTTACCTGATGCTCGAGAAGACATCGCCTCTTCTGGCACTGAGTCGCCTTCGCACTAGGCTGCCCACCATCCCTGGAGAGAGATTCAAGATGGAGCTGATCACTTCTGGTGTCCCTGTTGAAGTTTTGGCCTGACCTGCATGTTTCTTTGAAATGTAAGTCTATCACACTTCCTTCTCTGGAACATTTTCTACTTCTTGTATTCACGAGTTTTTCTATTAACTGTATTATTGAGTATTTTATTTTATGTTTAGTCAAGGTGTTTAGAGACTGGTCGCCAGAGCATAGACTTTGGGGTGGGGTTACGATGCTCGAGCCCATCGCGCAAGATATTTTCTTTGGTTTCAACTCATTGCGGTGGTGTATGCTTTGATCGGCTTGGATCCCCTCCTCATTATTCCCCAGTAGTCCCTCCCTCGATTCCCCCCTGCTCATGTATTTTTTAAAAATATGATTCGGATATTTTATTTAAGCCATTGAAATGCTCGCGCTCTCCCTATTATACGCTCTGCCATCGCCTGAACCTGTCGCCTGCAAGAATTCTATACATGGTCTAACTTCTGTCGTCCAGTAGGACATCGAAACCATGACGGAGCTCATTTTAAATAAGTTTTGTTTCCTCCCCTGCTGAGGGCGAAGTAACAGTGAGTCGTGGACCAAAGTTTTGTGGGTCATCTGGTCAGTTTTAAAATGTTTTAGATTTTGTGTGGCATAGTTGTGTTTGTCTTGGGTGAGCAGTAATGCTAGTTTTTCAAAATTGTGGTATTGGTTGCCTGTCTAAATTCTGTTTCTGTTAAACTAAACTTCATGAGTCTCCCTGTTTTAACATGTCTCATTATGTCTTGCCCACCGCCCAACAGAGAGTAATTTTTTCAAATATTTTTGGTGTCCATGACTCTCATGTTGGACAGTTCTTGTAAATTTTTAAAATGTTGTTAATCTGTATTATTTTTATTCGGTTGGAGCTTTAACGGGTCTTTCGACTGCCTCCGACGAAATCATAATTTTTAATAGTAATTTGAATATGTTATTTGATGAAACGGAGGCTTTACTGGGCTTGAACAGATGCCCTCTTTTCAAGTCGCTAAAGTATTCAACTCTAGTCAGTTTCCATATTAATTGTTTTAATCGTCTTGGTATTTAGTAATTTCTTCATTTAAAGTTCATGCAAGTTGTATTACACTATCTACCAAAAAGTAATTGGGCACATGTCCACAACGTTTGCTCGGTAGTTGTCACCCTGCTAGAATCTCGTAGGGTCACCCCTCTCGGCAATAACAGCAGCCACCCTGTTTGGCATGCTCTCTACGAGTGATTGCAGGACATCCACAGGTATTCTTCTCCATTCCTCTTGCAACCATTCCATTAGTTGAGCAATGGATTTTGGCAGCGCCTGACAAGCCCTCACCCAGCGATCCAATTCGTCCCAAAGATGTCCTATAGGGTTGAGGTCGGGGCTCTGGGCGAGTCAGTTCAATCGGTGAACATTGTTGTAGGCGTACCACTGCATAGTAGCCCTTGAAACATGGCACCTGGCATTGTCATCCTGGAAGTAACACGGGTCCAGTCCATAAAAACGCCACAATGTTGGCCTCTTTGTTCATGCTACCACGGACAAACACCGGCGGTCCTACGCCGAGGACCGTGAAAAACTAGTCAATTGACGTACTTAATTACCTATCTTCACGGGTGCCCAATCGGGCAACAACCACCCCAAAAAGTGTCAGTGTCATATATGAATTGGCTACAATATTCCTGGAGTCGATAAAGACACAATGAAAGTCAACTACGAAACAAATATTTTGGCAAAAGAAAAAGCTCGCGAGTAGTAGGAATTGGATGGTTCATTCCAAGGCGATGGGGGATAGGAGCGCAGGAGCCAGGGAGCCGCCATGTTGTTAAGTCACCAACCGCCATCTTGGATGTAATTATTCTTTTGCCCCTGACCCATGACATTTGACATTGGCTTTTGGCCTTAACTTTTGACCCCAAAACCTCCAAAAATCCTAATTAAATCCCACAAAATCCCCCGAAAAATACTTGAAAAAACTCAATAGTCCCCAAAAATTCTAAATAATTTTGCAAAAATTATTATTAAATAATTATTAAAATTTATTGAAAAAATTGAAAAGAATCCCCAGAAATTTCCAATCATTCATGGGGCAGGCAAGAGGGATCAGCGACCCAGGGTCAGACTCATGTGACATTGGAGTCAGGGAAAGTGGACCAGTCAGGATATTTTACCTTTGACCTTGAACTTTGACATTTTATCTTGACCTTTGACCCAAAAAAATCCAAAAAATATTTTAAAATGTATAATTAAGTAAATTATTAAATATTATTAATACATTATTTAAAAACTTGTAATTTTTTTAAACTTACATTTCTGAAGGTTCCCCAGCACCATGTTTACAGACCACTGACTCCCTCAACCCCAATCCCCTCACCGATACTCATTCCACCATCTTGACTTTTCGTTCATCATTTGTTTATACATTACAGGAGGCCACCATCTTGATAGGCAGCCACCATCTTAGTAGGCGACTGCCATCTTTGTAAGCGACCTCCATATTGATATGCATAATTTTTTCTAAGGCCACCATCTCGGTAGGTGAGCACCAAATTGATAGACAACCACCATTTTGGTTGGCATCACTCATCTGCCATATTAGTTGCAAGTAATCATGACCTTGACCCTATGACCTTGAAAACAAAAACTCGAGGGAAAAACACAAACGTCAGCAACCATAACATATTACAGACTACCACTGTCATATGAGAGGTAGACGATATTAACATTGACCCGATGACCCCGAATGACCTTGAAAACAAAAACATGAGAAAAATACAAAAATCAGCAACAATTTTAGATTACGGACTAACTCGACCTTGACCCTATGACCTTGAATAACCTTGAAAACAAAAAATATAGAAGAAATACGTGAGAGTCAGAAAACATAATACATAACAGAATTCAACCACAATGTTAGATGCAGACTACCTCGACATTGGCCCCGTAAAATTGAATGACATTGAAAACCAAAACTCCAGAAAATCCATAAAAGTCAGCACGCATATTACATTGCAGACTTCTAACACCATACTAGATACATACTACCTCCACCTTGACCTAATGACCTTGTATGACCTTGAAAACCAAAATCACGAAAATAAATCTATGCAAAGAGGCATAATTTAGCCCAGATTTTTATCTTTCACTGCAGACGCTGTCAAACTAAGTATCTCAGCCGACCTCCCACCTGCTTATAATATACGAGAATGCAAGCCCTATGATGTCATATTGACTTTGACCAACCATACTCAACTATTTATACATAGTGCAGACACCAATCAACCCAATCATTCACAATTTTTACACCAATCCTTCTCAAACCTCCTCAAACCTCACCAATCCTCCTCAAACCTCGCCAATCCTCATCAATCTTCGTCAATCTACCTCAATTCTACTCAATCCTCCTCAGTCTCTAGAAATCAATTTGCAGGTGGACCAGGTGGAGCAGGGTGAGCAAGTAGAGCAGCTGGGGCGGGTGGAGCAGATGGATCAGGTACAGCAGTTGGAGTGGATAAGCAAGTAAGGAAGGTGGAGTGGTGGAGCAGGTTGAGTCAGTCTGTAGGAGTCAGTCAGCAAGAGTCATTAGGCCGATTGGTATATTTCGGACTCTTTTGTGTCTGTCGCAAATTATAAAAAATTCCCCTTTTTAAAAATAAAATAATATTCTTCCAAAGCTGAAATGTAAATATTTTATGTTTTAATCTCGCTTTAAAAAAGAAATTTATATACCGAGGTCCCTCGGTATATTTCAACACTTCCTGGGTAAACTGTATTTCCACTTTGCAATAAAAGTGCTTAGTACTACAACAAGCTCCCACTATGCTTCGCCATTGGACGATGCACAACTAGATCTTTGTACTGAACAATGCTTCCCAGTCGGTCGTCGCGTGAACAGAGACTCTTCGTACAGACCACCTTCTCGTGCATATGAGCATTTTGAACATTGATGAAAACTGGATCGCAGAATCGACACTAGCGAGAACCAGTTAGCGATGATACAGGTCACAACTCCGTGGCCGTCGAGGTCAAATCGTAGGCCTTTGTATTCGCAATTAATATTTAATATTCGCGGTATGGCAGCACTCTGAGATAACAGAAATACTCAGTGGCCCTGGAAGAAAACACCCAGATACATACATAACAATATGCCATTTAAATATGCTTGTAGGCATATGTATATTCCCATATATATATAATTTTAATACAATTTTATATTTCTAAATTTATATATATACATACTTATATAAAGAATTTGTTTAATACTATTTTATATTTACATTTTTATATACCTATATATAATTGAAAATAATTTAATATTTACAGACTTATATACCTATGCCTATAGATAATTATGTATTAATTAAATTTAAAATAATTTTACTATTTACATTTGTACATATATACACACTTATAATAGAAATTTAAATTATTTTTTATTCCCATATAAGTATATACTTAATCATATATACAATTTAATATAATTATATAATCCTCTATTTATATGTACATACATATGTAAAGAATTAATTCAAAACACTTTCATACTTACGTATTAATTTACCTATACACATACATAATTACGTACAAAGTAATTTGATATTCCATTATGTATATGTACATACTTATATTTTTATACATATTTATATACCTATACATAAATATGTTTCAGATTAATTGAAAGAATATAATCCCATATTTATGTACCTATACATACGCATAATTATGTATAAGATATATTGAAATGGATTTAATATTACGTATTTATACAATTTACATAATTATGTATAAAATCAATTTGAAATAATTTTATATTCCAATTTTATACATCCATACTTATATACAGAAATCTAAATTAATTTTATATTAACATATTTATTGTTTTATACATATTTATATACCTATACATAATTATGTTTAAGATAAATTGAAAGATATAAATATTCCCATATTTATATACATATGGATAATTATGTATAAAATTAATTGAAATTATTTTTATATTTATTTATACACCTATATTTATACATAATATTGTATACATTTAATATAAAAAATCACATTTTTATATAATCACATATATGTTTTATTCCTTTCTATATTTATGATAGTGGCTGCGTGTTCTCATTCCGGGCAACGAGTATTTGAATTTCCTCAGAGTGCTCCCATATCGTGAATATTAATTGCGAATACGAAGGCCTCCGTTTTGACCTCGACAATCACGGAGCCGCGATATGCATCATCGCTAACTGGTTGTCACCAGTGTCGATAGTGCGATCGAGTTTTCACCTGTGTTCAAAATGCTCATCGTAATGAGAGGGTGGTCTGTGCAAACAGTCCTTTTTCAAGCGGTGACCGACTGGGAAGCATTGTTCAGTACAAAGTTCTAGTTGTGCATCGATCGATGGAGAAGCGTAATGGGAGCCTGCTCTAGTTCTAAGCACTTTTATTGCAAAGTGCAAATACAATTTACCCAGAAATTGTTGAAATATACCCAGGGACTGGGATGTATAAATTTCTTTAAAGTGAGATTATTAAATAAAATTTTCATCTTTCAGTTTTTGGAGGTAGGACTATATAACATTATTTTAAAATAAGGGGAATATATTTTAATTTGCGACATACACAAAGAGTACGAAATATACCAATGTGCCGACTGACTCCTACAGACTAACTACACCTGCTCCACTGGTTCAACTGAGCCACCTGCTCCACGTGCGCCACTTGCTCTGCTTACTCGACTCGCTCCACATGCTCCACTGACCCCACCTACTCCACTGCTCCACCTGCCCATGTATTTCTAGAGACTGGTGAAGACTGAATAAGATTGAGGGCGACTGAGAATGATTGAGAAGGATTGGTGAGGATTGAGAAGGATTGTTGTAAAGATTGTGAATGATTGAGTAGATTGGCGTAAAAATATTGAATGATTGAGTGGATTGGTGTAAAGATTATGAAAGATTGGGTGGATTTGTGTCTGCACAATGCATTAATTCGCAGTAAGGTTGGTTCAATGTTAATAAGACATCATATGGCTTACATACTCGTATATTATAAGCAGTTGGGAGTTCCGCTGAGAAGATTAATTTGACAACAGCTGCTGTGAAAGATAATCATCTTGGCTAACTTCTGCTTATTCAGTAAAATTATTTCTCGATTTTTGTTTTCAAGTTTTACAAGGTTTTTGGTCAAGGTGGGAAAGTAGTGTGCATGTAATATGTGTTACTAGTCTGTAATGTAATATGCTGCTGACTTTTATGATTTTCTCGAGTTTTGGTTTTCAATGTCATTCAAGGATTACTGGGTCAATGGTACGATGTGGTCTGCATCTAATATGGTGGTAGTAGTCTGTATGTATTGCTATGCTTGCAAACTTTTTGGTATTTATATCTAGTTTTTCTTTTCAAGGTCAGTTCAAGGTCATAGGGGTCGAGGTGTTATTGAGGTAGGTCGGCATGCTAATGTTAATTTTTTTTCTGTAATGGAGAGTAGTTCTGTGTAATTGTAATTAACTTTCTAACTTATGTATTTCCTTCAGTTTTTGTTTTCAAGGTCATTTGGGGTAATGGGATCAATATTAAGGTCGTATGCATCTCATATGGCAGTGGGCGTCTGAAATGTGTTATGCTTGCTGACTTCTATGTTTTTTCCTCGAGTTTTTGTTTTCAAGGCTATTCAAGGTCATGGGGTCAAGGTCGAGGTAGTGTACATCCAATATGGTCGTAGTAGTCTATGATGTCGTATGCTTGTTGACTTCTATGGATTTAGTCTCGAGTTTTGGTTTTCAAGGTCATTCTATGTCATAGGGTCAAGGTCGAGATTACCCACATCTAACATGGTGGTAGTAGTCTGTGATGTATTATGCTTGCTGACTGTTATGAATGTTTTCTCTAGTTTTTGTTTTCAAGGTCATTCAAAGTTGTGAGGTCAAGGTCAGTGTCATATGCATAACATATGCAGTGTCCCATAACATCATATGTTTGTTGACAGTCATGTATTTTTTTCTCGAGTTTTTGTTTGCAAGGTCATTCAAGGTCATGCAGGCAAGGTCATGGTCACCTGCACCTAATATGATGGATGGGTGATGTCTACCAAGATGATGGTCTCTTACAAAGATGGTGGTCGCCTACCAAGATGGTGGCCCTCGAAACAAATTATGCTTACCAAGATGGTGGTTGTCTACCAAAATGGGGGCTGCCTACCAAGATAGTGGCCTCCAGTAATGTATAAACAAATTACGAACGAGATGGCGGAATGAGTATCGGTGAGAGGGCTGGAGGTGAGGGAGTCAGTCGTCCGCTGGGTGTGGTGTTGGGGTGGAATTCGGAAATTTAATTTAAAAGAAAGTTTTTATAAGTTTTTACTTAATTTGTTAATAATTTTAATAATATTTATTAACTATTTATATTAATAAATTTTTTTGGATATTTTAGAATTTTTGTAAATTTCTTGGATCAAGATCAAAGTTCAAATATCCTGATCGGTCCACTTGCCCTGACTCTAAGGTCATATGGGTCTGAATTTTGGTCGCTGACGCCTTTTGCCTGCTTAAATTTTTGGTGATACTTTGTTAATAGTTTTAAATAAATTTTAATATTTTTTGAATAATTTTTTTTTTTCGGTATATTTTAGAATTTTTCGGAATTTTTTTGTAATATTTTGAGGATTTATTTGGGGTCTTGAAAGGTTTTTTTTTTTGTGGGTATAGGGTCGAAGGTCAATATCAAAAGTCAATGTCAAAGGTCATGGGTCATGGGTAAAAGGTCAATGACATCCAAGATGGCGTTCGGTGACTAATAACATTGTGCTACTGCATTCCTATCACCCATCCCCTTGCGCATGAACCATCCAAATCCTCCTCTAGGCTATTCACGATAAAATGAGCACTTTTGATAGCCCTGCTTTAGATCTACTTGTGTGCACGTTGTGTATTCTTCCGCCTTATTTAAGATTAACATTGTCATGGGCGTCATCACTTAATTCATGCGTCGGTCAAGTGAAACTGTTACATTTTTAGAAAAGTAAATATTTTACAAATCTGCGCACGTTTACACTTCGATGTATTAAAAAATACAGACAGCGAAAGAAATAATGTAAGTTAACAGAAATGGTTACTTGACACTTGTTATTCGACGTAACTACTTTTCCATTCATCGTTACCAACATAGATTGGCGCTTGTCACTCAAGGCGCCCGTGAAAATATATGCCGGTAGGAGCAGTGACTTTTTTCTAAGGTTGATATCGAAAGTGCTCACTGTATCGTGGACAGCCTTTAGTCTCGCGTATAGAAGAAACACGACAAAGAACGTCCTCAGAACTCTGATGGAACCGTCGTAAACTGCAACTTTGAACTACAGCAAGTTTAGTTGCCTCCGACCGATCCTGCCGACAATGCGTTGTTTTATAAGCAATTATTAAAATATTTTTAATTCACATGGTATTATGTAAATTTACAGTGTATTATGTAAATTCAAAGCAAGGGGACCACTACATTTGAACGTAAGTAGAGGAGAAAAGATGAAGCTCTGGATAGCAAGCTGTATGCAACAATATTTAAAGTCTCTCCCTGCAGTTGTAAAATCCCTTCTTGCAGTTGTAACTCACATTGTCTGTTTTAGTGATCGTTCTGGTGGACAAATCCTAAACAAATTTGTTTCTGCTACATGCTTAACGCTGTTCAGGAATCGCCAAACCTAGAAACCATTGATTTAAAATTCATGGTTGTTGGACATAGTGGAATAGAATTCAACTCAATGCATTCAGCCATCATTATATGACAAAAAAGAGTCAGGAAATCTAACTGGCCTGTCGACGGGAAGACAACTGCACGAAGTGCAAGAAGAAAGGGTGACAAACATTACGTTGTACATGACATCACCTATGAACAAACAATAAATTGTAAATATCATATGGATCTCAACAAGACCATTAGAAAAAGCATATCCAAATGGGAAGCAAGTACACTAGAAGAAGACATGCTGGAAACATTTTACAAAAAATGCCCATTTTTTATGCAATTCAAAGAATGTGTGAGTGAAGATACTTGGGCGGCTCTTAACAGCCAGGTCTTGAGAGCCGATGAGGGTGATTGAGATGAGTATGGAGCAGCGTCAGAATGAAAGGGCGGGGGAAAAAAGGAGATCCCGAGAGAACCCACCGACCAACGGCATCGTTCGGCACGATTCCCACATGCGAAACAATTCAAAGAAGATTTTGATGAGGACTATAGATCTCTAGGCCACAAAAAAGAAAACAAGATGCATAAACGGGTCCCCATTGTCAAACACTAAACCTTTGTATGCATCGGTCTTTCCTATATAAAAGAAAATTACGGTGATTTGACTTCTCTGTTCAAGTCAGTTCCTCGAGCTCTAGGACCAGAATATCGCCCGTTTTACAAAAACCTTTCCTATCAAGGAGACAAAAACCTTTCCTATCAAGGAGACGAAAACCTTTCCTATCAAGGAGACAAAAACCTTTCCTATCGCCCGTTTTACAAAAACCTTTCCTATCAAGGAGACAAAAACGTTACGGTGCTACATCAGAGAGCAAGTAAAAAAACTACGGTCTAGTGAATTTATGATACTTTCTGTTTATTTCCCAATACTATGATTAACGTAATTAGATGAGGTTTATAAGAGTGAACGATTAAAGCACATTTATTATTTAAGATTTAATATTTATTTGTAGTTTTCATATAACCAAATATGGTTGAGATAGCTTATTTATATATTAATTTTCAAATTGACAAATAGATACATTCGTTAGGCAGATTTTTGGAGTAGTGCAAATAGTATATATCTCTTGTTTAATATTAAAAGTTCAATATTGGATTTTTATTCATAACTTACTTGAAATAACATCTCAATGTACAGTATTTCAATGCATGATTTTAGACTTTTGTAAAAGTTATATATGTTGTGAAGCGATTGTGTTGATTGGAATTTTCGATCTACTCTCCTGTGAAAATACTTTTATTGAGTAACGTAGTTGTAGTTCTAAGGCGAAGATGCATGATCATACAACGAGTATATTTCGAAACTCTGGAATAAATAATTGCATGAATAAGTTACTTGAGTGACAAGACCAATGTTGCTCTCGTAGCGGAAGGTTGCGAGATTTCGACAACTTTGAGAATAATTTTGATGCGAAGTCAAATGAATCGAAGCACATAAAGACCGCATGGAAGTGGTCGGCATACCAATATGCAAAAAGTAGATATTAATATCGATTAAAACAGAATTGCAAATTTCTGAATAATCTAGGCAGAGATCGAGAATATCTGAAAATTGTAATGTTAAATACAGTCTGTCGGGTGAATTACTATAATTTTGTGCAATTTTTGTTAGCGTTATTCGTAATGTATACCAAGGTTTCGTCATAGAAGAGAAGTAAGTATATTAATAAATTAAATAACGTTGTGTTGTAAATTACATATTTGTTTGTATACTTGAAAGCAAATGTTAGAATAAGCAATATCATATTTAATGCCTGCATTCTTGGCTCGTGTTATCGGCGGCTCAAAATTTGAAAATATTTTAATGTCGGCCTTTGGAGAGTAAAATTATTACACAAAGCTGAAAGAGGTAACACACTTACGGTATGAATCTAGATGGTAGGTATTCAAGTGTATGTCAGTAAAACCAGAAAAAATAATTTATTTTAGGACACAAAATACAGGACCATTTTACATTAAAGACGTTTTCCAAAAATAGATAAATACTAATTTGCTACTTGTTGGTAATTCTAGTGATTGTCCTATTAGGAGTTTACCCTGAGCGGTGATATGATAGGTGAATACTGCGAACAAGCTTTGTAATGCGCTACATTGTGCGAGCTGATATTTCGAAGTTTAATATGGAATTTTCTCTCGCAATCTGTGGTTTCATAGATCATGGCTGTCTTCGTGTGGAGACGGAATCTTCCCAAACGACACTGAGCTGTAATGATTATTTAGTTCTTGCTTCAGCTGCTTTGCGTGGATCATGTCTCTCGTCTCGCACACCACCTTCACCTGCATTACACATTTAAAACACGTTACAAATGGTACTTTATGTCTATAGTGAGTATTACTATATGCTGTTCAATGTAAAGTGAGCACTTTTGATACCCTTGTTGTTTTTTCCTTTCAGCATTTTTTTTATCCTTTAACCACCTTTTAAATAAATATTTGCCCTGTTAGTGACAAACACGGTGTGTATATTCTGTATATTTCTCCGCACTAGCATAGGCTAAAATAAAATATTTTTTATTGGCTATTATTCTAAATGAGAGGGCTTTCAATAGTGCTCACTTTACCGTGAATATCTTATAATATTCAACAAAACTCAAACTCTAACTGTTTCATCCAAGGACGGTTGGTGCTAATTTCAGTCGTCTAAAAGTTAAAAACACCATTCTTACTTATTTTCACATAGATTAAAAACTTTTAATACAAGACCATTAACACACTAAATTTGAATCAAGTTTATAAAATCACTGTAATTAAAATCACTGCAGTTTCTTTTATTTTGCATATCCGGATTATCGAATCAATACAGATAGTGTGTAAGCTTCCAATTTACTTGCATTTGCCTTGTTGAGCAAGATTGTCACATCATTGGTGATTCAAGGTAGTTTCGAGGCAAATAAACAATGAGTAGCACATACTTGACAATTCCAAGCTTTCAGATGGACTTAATTAACTTTCAGATGGCTAGAATTATCCTTTCTGCTAGCCAAGACAAGTTTGCATCAAGCTTTACCAATCAATCTTGATACATGCTCAACATGTGGGGACTAGTTAATATATTGAAGTTCGAGTCAAGCTTGCTTGCACAGCCGGCTCACTGCAAGCTTATAGTTGTCATGACAAGATTCAGTCAAGCTTAAATAAAACCAAATATTCCATCAGGGATGAATTACACTAACATTCTGTAGCTTAGAACAAAAGAATTCGGTATAAATATGTGGAAAACAGTGGTAAACCAGATAAGCTGGAGCAATGAACCAATTTGTGGGCTTTTACTGCCTTCTCTGATTTACATTACATTAGTTACGATAAGTTTTATTGATTACGATATTTAGTGAAACAATGCAAGTGACATAAAATTTGATTAATAATAAAGAAACTGCTAAAAAACAATTAATATTTTCAAGCTTAATTATGTTATTATTTCTATTTGTGCAAAGATTGAGTATTAATGCACCACCTTTATTTTAGGTGTCGCCATATAGCAAACTAGCAAAAAACTAGAACTTTTAAGGAGAGCAACGCTAAATATATATTGACCGCATGAAATCCAACTCTAAATACGTCTCGTAAATTTTTGTAATTATTTAATCATTAGCAACACATTTGAATTTATTTGTTACGTTATGAGTTTATCTAGCATAGAAATTTAATAGTATTAATAATTTTGAGGGCACAAATTTCCTAAAGTGGGTTTGTTAAATTCACTTATCACATTTGGAAAATATCGGGCCTCCTTGACTACGCTTTACATGTAGGTGGATGTTTATGTTGAATTAAAAATTCAGTTTATTATTAATAATTGTATGGTTAAGAATTATTTTAATAAAATACAAGTTATTTTACTGAGTTAATCATCCAGATAAAGAATATAATAAAGTGTAAAAGAAACAAAAATCGGTTAAAAGATCACTTGAAAATAAATCATTGAACAAACTTGCATGGGAGTACATTAAACCCTTTTACCATTTTACTCATTATCTGAATCCTTGAAAATATATGACTTGGCCACAGCATCTCTCACCATCCCTGCTAACAAAATATGTTTTTTTATATCTTATTAAGTTCCTATGGAATTTGCTGCTGAACGCGAAGTTTCAAAGATATTTCCACTCGTCGTTAAAGATGAGAAGATGTAAAATTAGAGTCGTGGGAAAGTTTTATCTCAGTAGAATGATTTTGAAAATCCAAAGAAACTCAATTTAAATACAAAATATATGTTAAAAATTATACCATTTCTAGGTTCTTTTATTTACACACATATGAAAGCATATAACGAAAGTATTTTAATATCGACGAAAAATCATAAAATCTTTGTTTTCTTCCGATTTTATCTCAACCTTGACCTGTATTATAAACTTAAGGAAAAATTCGAAAATATGAAAACTAAGTATTGAAATAGATTACTAATACTGACTGAAATTTATATATTTCATTCCTTTCATTCACACGTGTTTATAAAAACGTAAGTATTCAATTACTTCCAGCTTAAACACATTCATGAAAATCAATGTGTATTTTTATATTTATTTTTCTTTATATGTAAACATTAAATTATATGAATTCGTTTTCATGGAATGAGCTACCAAATATTCGTGCCCCTTTTATAATTATCAATAGGATTACAATAAATTTCATTATTGCGGGAAACTGTGTCCACAGTTTACCTTTTTTGTTAAAAGTATTTTGTGTTTCATTCTAGTTTGGACAACTACATTCGAATTTCATTTTGAAACATTTCACTTATGTATATGTATTTACAGAGTAACCGAATAAGTTCGTCCCGTATTTGATGTATCATGGGAAGAAATTATGACTGATACGGAATTGAGTATCTCACATGCCGGAAAAACGGTCGGAGTGGGACTGGGGAATATTGACCTTGACCAATAGAGACGCGGTGTAATATTCTTGCGCAATTAGAAGGCTGAAAATCTGTGCTCCTCTTTTATTTACTCGTTCTTCTCCAACAATTAACATTATAAAGGATGAAATTTAATACATCTTGCAGGAAATATAGATGAACTACTTGCGTAGAAATTTACGAAGGACGAAAACTGGAATCTCCCTACACCATAGCGGCTACTTACATGGGCGGAAAATAATTAGGTATATGAAAGTGTTCAATACATAACAGTTATAGACATTAAGCCACGCAAGTTAAATATTTTTACTAACTATATCATTAAAACTTCTCAATCTTACACTCACGCGTCCGTTCTCGTCGGTGGTTGAGGTATGTGATATAGGAAAAAGAAGTGTTTTAAGTCGTTTCTGTTGTTACTTGCATTCTGATCACGCTGCACTACACATCCAATCATCAATGGCGAGAAGAGAGCTAATCAGGATACTTTTCTTTAAATTCACGTGATTTACAAATTTCTTTTCTTAGCAGCAGTAGTTTCAGATCACCTGGGGTTAATTGGGATTAATTTATGAATTATCGATTTGATTGATTGGATTAATCCTTAAAACGATCTATTATTTTAATTAAAATAGGGTTTCTGAAAGGGTTAAATTGATTTAAAGGGTTAAATGTTTTGAAAGGGTTCATTTATATTTTTTAATGATTTATTTTCTTTCATTTTGGGAGGAGGAGCTCTGTACGATGTTGATGGTGTGGTGTTCTGGAGGCGACTAACCAGAGTGGTGGGCTGCAATGTTTTATATAGGTGTAGAGTTGAGTGCAAGTGTGGGCTAAGGCATATTTTTTCTAATTTTTCCAATTCTGAGGTGTTTGTAGGGATATTGGTGGTAGATATATGGTTTTTAGAAATATATTTAACACACAAGAGAAATTCAGAATGTTTAAACAATTTCTAAGAGTGCCCAAAAGTGTAAATGTAATATTTTTTGGTGGGATATTGCTTTTAGATGGTAGATAGGCGACTTTGAAAGATGCGATTTATGTGTTAAATGATCTGTTTTCGGAATGCAATTAAATGTTAGAGAATTTCATATTGTTCTACATATGAATGAATTACACACATCGAATCGGAAAATTCGAACGACTACGTGAATAATAAGTGGAACTGTGCGAGTATTAAATGTAATGTTAGTCTCGAGCTTAGAAATATAATTTACACAAGAGAGAGAATTTTAAGTACGTGAATAACATCTGGTGTCGACAAGTGCTAAATGATGACAATTACATTAGTGTGGAATTAACAATCTACAACAAAATGTCCCTATAAACTAAGCAAACAATGTAAATGTGAAACATACCGTACATATCCTTCTGCCTGTGAGACTGGCAAGCAGGAATTTTAGAAACCTAATCCACATGTGAAAAGAAGGTTTGTCACGCTCCTGAATGAATGAATTAATGAAGCAAAAATGTCCCTAAAAATTACTTTAACTAAACGACAGTCTTCCTAAACACATTAACAATTTTAAACAATTCAGCCTGTGAATTCGATTTAAACCAGACACAATCATGTACCTGAAATATTAAAATAAGTCCGTTTAAAGTATGAATGAGTAACACTTACACCAAGCTGTGAGCAGATATGTGTAGTGCGTCAGATAGGCAACTGTGTTTAAATTACTGTAAATGTTTATGAAATTTACTGCACTTGTTAACACAAATGGTATTTTCGTCTACTGAATACAGAAATCAACTACTAATCCCAGTATTGACTAAACACGTGAAAATTAATATTTTCCTGATAAAATACTTTTATATTAAATTGCGGCTATCACTAGAGTGGTCCGTAGTTGAGCTAATCTGCGTTCATAAGCTCATCGGCCGCCAAGTGTCTAGAGGTGCTGTAAAGACGAGAGGGAGAGCTGTACATGTCTGTCTTCCACAAGCATTGAAGAACGACTGAATATGATGCTGAGTGTCCAGAGAACTTCACATCAGCAGGACTGTGTGCTTGTAAACGCCCCCTCTCCGGAGTGCAGCCCCAGGCTGCCCATGATCATCACATGTTTTCATTAATTTCTCAAGATGGCGACAACTGCCTACTTGTGTGCACATCAGGAGGAACAGGTCTGCCACCCTCTCCCACCTTAGCCTTCACCCATCAGAACCAGCATGACCCCATGATGCCAGCCAACCCTACGCCCCCTACCACCCCTCTGCAGCAAGGTCCTGGGGTCAGTCACCCGTCTGCCGTCGATTCTCAATTGCCATAACTGATTCAAGATGACAACTGCCTAGTTGCACTCTGATTGGGTCCTGCTCGCTTGTAGGCACCCCTTACCCTCCACCCCTCATCATCAGAGCTGTTCCGACTCCATAATGCCAGCCACCCCTCCTATACACACCCCTCAGAACCAGCCCTTGTCCAGAGCACGTGTCTTTTCCCAAGACGAAGACTGTCTGCTTGCTATACTGACTCCCTCCACTAGTGCAGCGAATTTTGGACTCTTCCGAATGCATTAACCTGTCTTATTTGCAGCAAAATAAAAATCTCACGAGTCCCACCAATACACATTATATCCCTGAAATAAAGTTTCTTTAATTCCCAAGATAATCCCCAGATGTAACACTCCAGCAAATTTTATACCTTAATCCAAGAAATGAATTTTAATACAATAAACTTTATCATGCTTCCAGCAAACTTATTAAAGTATTTCCAGGGAAGTAAGTATATTTTTCATACAGGAGATATTTTCACTTGCTAATTTTTTTATTTTAAAACATTAAAAGATCACCATTTTTCAAACATGTATCATTCCATTTACCTAAGTTTCAAGTGTTGTGATGGAAGACACAACATATGCATACATATTCAAACTTTCAATCTGTTTAGATGTATGTGTATAGCACAGAAAAATATGTATTTGATGTGTAGACTTGTCTATGAGAGTAGATTTACTTATAACAAAAGTTTCAAATCAAAATCTTCCTAATCGATATAATTAGATACACTATCTACCATAAAATTTGTACATACTCGAACTTATTTACAAATCAATTTCCCTAGAAAACAAATTTGGATGTAATATTACTGAAATAACACATATTCGGACAGAAATGACTTCTATCGGAGCTGGAATATATCACTTTCCACGATATTTCAATACAGTTAAACAAAATTGAAAGGAAAATGATCGCCATTTTGTAATCATTTACCCCATATTTTAGGATAATACATTCCGACTATCAACCAATTTTTTACATTGTAAAGAGATATCCGAGACAAATAACTTTATTCCATAAAACTTAGGAAACGACATAACGATATATCAGACAAAAGTTAGTGGGAAAAACGAAATCTGTATTACATATGCACATTTAAAACAGAAGACTGTTAAGACAATCACAGCTCAAAATTGTTTACTCAAAAGACTAACATCCTACTAACCCATTCGTTTAGTATACAAAGTCTTTAAAAATTCCCTACAAAATACTTATTTAATTTAATCTAACATCAAGTAAAGACGTATTCTGGGTAACATACATAGATTTTATCACATGGTGAATTAGTATGCATACCTCTGCGATTAACATACAAATTTTAGAATGGAATACATTTTATTGTCATTAATGAAACCTGATACTGTTTAAAACAGTATATTCTTACAGAAACAAGTTAGTTGTCATTCTGACATTGTGAGGTGGACATCTATTCGGAAGTAAACTTTCTCTTCACACCGAAGTTATTTCATTTAATCTATAATGATGTGAATGGAGACACCACCGAATAAACTACACTGACAATACAATGGAAAAATCTACACTTTCGCCTACAATGTCCACGTACATAAGGGTAGCGAATGTTGAAGAATTAATCTCGTATGATTCTTAACTGTGAATACTATTTTCGCCAGTTCACACGAATGGATAACTTGAGTCATGTCAAGATCTGTAAAAAAAAAAAAAAATCTTCCTCCTGAGGAAGTAAATGAAGCGTATATGCTACATAATATCACAGGAGAGGGAAATACCGTAATTACAAGAAATGACATAGAATCGGATTGTATTAAATATACAGTAACACATGAATGTAACGATTTTCGACATAACCAACCGCAGATAGCTGCGAACACCAGTGTCGGTGACGATACGCCTAGTCTTTTTAAGCAAAATAAAGTCGCTATTAATGATGAAACAGCAGGTGAAGACAGTAGTGAGGATGTCAGTGATACTGTTTAAGACATTCATTTAACAAATGCTGTGAAGAAGGCAGAAGGCATCAACAACACTCGTTGCATATTTTCTGAAGACCCGAATGAACTTGTTAATAAACTTAGATATTTATTGCAGTTTAAAAACACGATTAATATTACAGAATAAAATAGATGGTTTTCATTATAACAACACTTAAGGAACGAGGTTGCATCGAATGAAACAAACACCCGAGAAGTATGATTATATACTGTAGTTAAACCTATTACTTTACCAAAAAAATAATAATTTCATGTAAATATTGCGTAATAGGAATATGTTTCAATTTGACATATTATGTCTTCCTCAAACCAATTAAATCATTTAAATTTGCTTGGAGTGTTAATTAGGCTTGTAGAATAAACAGTCCTATTTGAAGAATAAAAAGGCCTTATTTGAGTACTAAACAAACTTATTCGAGGAATAAATTATGGTTTGTGGGGAAAAAAGCCTTATTTGAGTACTAAACAGACATATTTGAAGAATAAAGTATGTTTCGAGGAACGAATTTGAGGAATAAGAAGCTGACAAACACCCTATAACATATAACCAGTATTAAAAGTTTTTGGTATCTATGTTTGTGAAGTGCCCTATACTTACTGGTTCAATGATTTTTGTAACCTCCTGTACTTGGTTGTGTTAAAATGTTGTACATAAATTTTTGGATCATTCTGTATTTGTATATATATATATATATATATATATATATATATATATATATATATATATATATATATATATATATATATATATATATATTGGAACATTGTCTAATATGTTCTATGTTTTGTAACATCCTGTAGTTTCCTAATTTTGTAAAAAAATTTAATGTTTTAAAATGAATTGTTACATTTATTTAACCTATTCCTTATTAACAGTGAACTTGTTTTAATAAGAAAAATATTTTCTCCCCCGAGCCTTTTGAGAGGAACGTAATTAAAATGTCGTAACAGAGAGATTGTTGCATTTTCTATTAAAAGTATTTTGCAACAAGTTAAAAGTCTATGAGTTCTATCAAAAACAAACTATGATCTTACTAACACTAAATACTGTTATACTGAAAAAATCTAGAGGATAAGTTCTGGAAGCGATCTCTCTAACCGCTTTTTCCATAACTAACAATATAATATACCATCCCTGATAAGGCTTGGTTGATATAAACTGGGTTCGAGTCTGGGTTAGGTCATGTACAAATGTAATCTAGTTTCTGACTTTCAGTGTTGGGTAACAGTGATTGTAATACATAGATTCTGGGCTCGAGTCTCGAGTTAGGTACGAATGTAATATAGTTTCCCTTCTATCGGTTCAAATGTAATTGATAATACATAATAGATGTTACGATATGTTATTTGGTACATTATGTTACATTGTATTGCTACATTACGATACATATTACTCTAGCATTCTATTACAGAATAATGAACGTAACACTGTTAATTAAACTAAAATATATTCATTCATGCACGTAAAAAAGGTAGATATATTCAATTTTATAGATGTTTAAACTTATATCAATCGCATGGAATATTTCAGATTAAATGTTATTAACTTTGTAATTTACACTCGCTTCGAAATTTAGAAGTATAGCATTTGCAAATTTCTCTAAAAACCATTAAGTTTAGAGATCTGAGGTGTTAGCAGTGTGCCTGTTCGTTCAAGATTAAATTTCAATAGTACCAACTACAGAAACTGAGATTTCAGAGGTCGGCAGTCTGAGTCCAACAAACCCTCGTAAAAGGCATTTCAGTTTTGTTATGCCCTAGGGAAAGTGTCTCTTTTGACAAAGCAAACTGCCAAGGTCCGTCCTGGAGGGGAGGGCAATTCAAGTCAACTTTTTTTCAACCATCAAGACTAGCAAGGTCAAAATGTCTTCCTATCTGGTTGAAATCTCTCGAGCAAAAATATTTTGTCCTCTTCTTGATAAAAAAATAATATTCACTTTGCAAGATCCATTAGGCAGGAAAATACACAGTAAATAAATAAATATATATGCATCTATATATACACAAGACTTGTATTAAAAATGAACAAACGTTTACGAAACAAGTTTTCACTCCCCCATACTAATCTGTATCAAAAAAATTGTATGGAAATATCTTATAAAATAGAATTTTAACCAAATGAGAAACACGTTTGTACACATTAACAGAAACAAAATCCATATATGTTCAACATAAATATGATTATCAATACACAGATTAAGAAAACGGGAACATATTTACTAAATTAGAATATAACACGTATCTTGAACTTGACAAAGAATCAAGCTAAAAAGTGCCTCTAAGCCAGAAACTTTAATTTCCCGTTTCACTCTTGCACAGCATTACCACTGAGAAAATTTTCAGAACTACCAACCCAAGATTTTCAACTACACTATCATAAAGGGAAAATATAATACAATATTGGTCAACTTTATTATTCTATGTTTCAATTTTCATTTTAAACTAATACTATCTATTATTGAAATTCTACTTTCCTGCTGTATAATTAACTCAATCAAAAATAATAAGTAACACAGTTGAATTTTACTTTGAAAAAAGTTTTTCAATTGTTTTCTGATTTTGTGTAAAGTATGACAGTGTTTTTTTTTTTTTTTTCCACCGCCAGACATCTGTGTGTTGATTCTGCAACAGTTGTAATCTTGATGCTGTGAAGGAAAAATGCTTTTATTTTAAAGGTTGGTTGAACATTCCCACTTTTAGGGCAGCGGAGAAACATTGTGGTATGTCGCCAAGAGGTCTTTCTACCTGAAAAGGTCTTTGTGTATAACTTTCGTTAAATTCCCTAGAGTTCTTGTCCAACAGCCCAATAAAGTTCTCTCAAGATACTAACCTGCTGCTTCATTCCTTTGCCAACTTCATTCATTCATTCAGATATTTTCTCCATAATTATTTTTTTAATTTCCCCGCAGCCCTTCAAAGTCTATGCAAGTATTCTAAGTTAAGAAAAGTACATTTTCTTCTTCGCGAAAACAAGCAAAAAAGTCATCATTATTTTTAATACACATCATCAGCTTACCATTACTGATAGACACCTACTCATTTATCTTCACTACAATTAAACCATCACTAATTTTACATAAGATATTATTGAAAAAAGTTAGTGAAATGAGGTATTAAAAAATAAATAAACAGTCACACACATACACACAAACTATTCATTTTTAACATCTTACTATAACAATTGTTTTCAAAATCATCCTTAAAACTATGTATTTACAATATCACACAAAAAAAAGACTTAATTTACAACAAACATTTGCACTATTATCTTTCAATCACAAATTTTTATGCAAATTTCTACAAAAACAAGAGATTGCAATATTTAAGAAACATGTTACTTGATTACCCTACAAGTTTTTCAAAGTCATTTCATCAAGACATTTTATGATTTAAACTATCACATATTTACTCAAAGTTATGTACATTTTAAACCTACTATTACAAATACTACAACTACTAGAGTTACTAAAACTACTATTACTATTGCTACACTACTGTTACAAAAGTATCTGATACAGATTGCAAGATTTAAAAAAATATTTTAAAAAAGTTTAAAATATTAAGAAGTGAATAAATCGCTATAGATGTACATTGATTATGTACAGTACATCACATCCAGAATATTTTCAAGTCACCTACACACGCCGAATAATTGATGTAGAACACACACGCACACATAGAACTTTGTAATAGTAGATTTTAATTAATGCGTAATTCCATGCTGTGAATTTCTTCTTCTTTGAAAAGGGGAATAGGATCGAGTACACTTACATCAAGAGAGTTGTTATTCAAATTATGTAATGCTTTACAGGTAGGCAAACAGAGAGCAACAGCATTGAATGGTGACGCAATTTGTAGTTGGTGAAGCCAGCTGCGATGATGATTATAGCCAGCTGCGATGATGATTGTAGTTAGCTGTGAAGTTGGTCGTGGAACAGGATATTGCATGCGGTGGTGACAGATACTCGTCATTGGTAGTTGTGATGTATTAGATGACAAGGCAGAATATATTATGATGTTAACTACAGTATCGAAGGGGGAAAAATATTTAGACAGATATTATTTAATAGTCTCTAGTAAGATAACATCCTATTTATGGAATTCTAATCGTGTTAAAACCTTGTAGCAATTTTTTTTGTACATCGGAGCGACTGAAGAGATTTGAGCGGTTCTCGAAACCGGGGTCTTGAGAGCCGATGAGGGTGAAGCGAGGCGAGTAATGAAGCAGCATCAGAATGCCAGCCATTTTATCGATAAAAATCTTGGATTATTTACCACCAGCGGTGAATAGCCTGTATTGAAACATATGGATGTCCCTATCCGCGCCAGTGTTACTACTATCATGAATTATAAACACATCATCTTAACCTGTCAGCGAACACACTAGCCACTATTTCGTATTTGAGACTAGATGATGTCTTCATTTAGGCAGGGGAATCGATTTACTTTTCATCCCTGAATAGATATATATATATACTTTTTAAAGTTAATGTAATAGGTGGGGCAGGAATTTTTAAGTGTTTTGCAGTGGGTGGAGCTGGAAATGTTAACTGAGGAGCTAAAAGAGGAGCTAACTGAGGAGCTGATTGTGGAGCAGATTATGGAGCTAACTGAGGAGGTGGTGCTGTTTGCATAGAATCAGTCTTCCAAGTTTTATAATGTCTATTCAAAGTATCCCTCCGAGAAAATTGTTTCTGGCAGCATTCACACTGAAACTGATTTTTTAAAGATTTCATTCTATAGCTACTTCTTTCATGTCGCCGTAAGTTACGCAGAACTCTAAATTCTTTACTGCAGAAGCCACACAGCAAATAGATCATTCCTTCTGTACTATCCGAATTTATAATTAAACTGCTTATATAAGGTTATAGGTAATTTTAGGAATTTCAAACGTGAACAATATATAATTTCTATGGATTGTAAATTTAATTAAATTATTAGTTTTATCACACAATATGTCTGAAACCGGTCTTTTCATTAACGATACATAAAGCGAATCTAATTGTATTTTCTCCTAAAATAGTACAATTAATGTCATAATATACGCAGACTATGCTGAAAACAGAGAAAAATAACCACACTTTATTTACTTACCTGTAAATAAAATATGTGTTACCACCATAAAACACTCTATTATTTTATATAAATAAAATTATTATTAAGTGTACTTTAGTTTATTTATGAAAATCAGTAGACAACAGCGATGTGTTTTACAAAAGAAATGGGGAGGAGTCATTCTAAAACCTCGTTCACAATACCAGCTAACGGATAGTCCATATTCGGGTGTGTTTAGGGAGCGAGCGAAATTTAGGTTTCGAGTCCCGACAACTTCCTCTTCTTCCCCACTGATGCACGAAGCTTGCTGGTCGCCTCTCTTTCCCCTCCAACGCCACATCACGCAGATCCTGCAGGGATCTCTGCGTTGAGATGAGGGCTGGGAAAAGGAGAAACTGGACACTTCCCCTCCAACCCCGCCCAACAACTTCCCCTTCTTCACTGCTGTTAGGCAAAGCCTGCTGGTTGCGTATGTACGGCGGGAGACTGGGCACTTCCCCTCCAGCCCTGCCCTCCTCCGATTTTTCAGGCCACAGCCCATTTCCAGTAATGAATTAACTGTGCTTTGCGACTTGTCTCTCCTCGCCTATTTTTACCCAGCGTAAAGCTTTCGTGTTTTTTAAAAAGCACGCATACTGTGACTAGCAAAACCGATTTGTTTTACATAGACGATATTGCATTTAAGTTTAAGACCACATTAAACGTTATTCATGTGAGAGAAAAACTTGACATTAAAAAAATTTCTTTTAAATCTTACGCCATCAAATTTCTACACCATCAAAAACCTATAAGTAGTTTTACACTGCCAAAAAATTTAAGTAGTGATACAAGGTTAAAAAATTTTAAGTTGTTTAACAACATAAAATTTTTTTATGGATTTTATAAATTTTTCGAAAATAATTTTAACCCTCCCGAGTCGCGTGATTGACATGTGTCACCCACTTCCTCTACATTTCCAAGAACTAGTTAATGGGAGAGGTTTGAGCTCCGAGCCTCTCGGTACCTCTCTATGGGTCTTGTCGATAATGGCCACTGCAGTTAGTCTCCTGGTTTTCTCTGATGCAGTCGTGCCGTTTCCTTTGTAAGTGGTGTGGTTGATGTATGTCCCCCATGCAACCATCCATGTAACTCTTCTAAGGTGAGATATTTTTTTTAAAACCTCTGTTTTAAACCATGTATTGTCAGTAATAATATAAATATATATTAATAATAACATTAATAAAATAATAAAATGATTTTACATATGGAAAGATTTTTTTTGCTGTGCAAAATTTTTACTTTTTAGCTCACCATCTTTTTTTCTGGAAATTTTTCACTGCGATGTAATCAATTTATTCTTAATGTAGTGCCTTATCTTATTGTCAGTTATTGGTATTACAACTACTGTTTTTCAGGTCGGTATGGCGGAAGCAAAAAGAATAAGGACGGAAGTTTCCTCTGATCCTGATGTGTGGATGAAGTGGCTGAATGAAATTGAAGAAGATGGCGAGATCGTCGGTGAATCGGATTCGAATGAATGTGATATTGTGTGTGAGAGTGATCACAATTCTGATACCGAACAGTCTGGTGATGAGGACAGCGATGCTGACGGCAAGAAACAAAATTATAAAAATTTTATAGGAAAAGATGGAAAAACAAAATGGGGCAGTAATTTACCTAAAAAAATGTTAGTACGCGTAGAGAAAATATAATTATGCACCTACCGGGACCAAAAGATACAGCCTCACAGCAAGTTTCTCCAGAAAAATATTAGATATTGTTATGGACGAGCACATTTACAGCATTATTGTTGAATGTACAAATATTTACATTGAATTTGTCAAATATAAATATGAAAATGGAAACGCGATGCAAGAAACACCAACGAAGTGGAAATTAAGGGCTTATTTGGACTTCTTCTTTTGATAGGTACTTATAAATGCTCAAGGACAAATATTGCTGAATTATGGGACAACTCTAAGGGCAATGCCTTAGAATATTGCTACCTGACAATGAGTAAAAGGAGGTTTTTCTTTCTTCTCAGGTGCCTTTGTTTCGATGACATTCGAGATAGGGTGACTAGAAGATAATTTGACAAGTTTGCTCACATAAGAAATATATTTGAAGTTGTAAACAACAATTATTCAAAATATTTAATTCCTTATGAATATATCACTATTGATGAATAGCTGCTTGCATTTAGTGGCAAATGCCCATTCCGACAGAATTTACCAAAGAAACCGGCAAAATATGGAATAAAGATGTTTGCTCTAGTTGATGCAAAAATGGCATACACAATGAAATTAGAATGTTACCTAGGTATTCAACCCGAAGGACCTTTCAGGTAAAGTAACTCGCCAACAGATGTTGTTATGAGGCTGAGCGGGCCTATCAGCGGTTCACACCGTAATGTAACCACCGATAATTGGTTTAGCAGTTATCCTTTGGCTACAAGGATTTTATCAAAAGGACTTACATTTGTCGGCACTCTCCGAAAAAACAAGACAGAAGTCCAGAAAGAATTTCTACCAAATAAACAGCGTGAACCTAATTCTTCAATTTTTGGGTTCCAAGAAGATATGTCATTGGTCTCATATTGCTCTAAGAATTATCACGCAGTTTTGGTTTTATCAACTTTACATCATGACGACAAAATTGATGAGGAAACCGGAGATCTCCGAAAACTGGAAATAATTACATTCTACAACAAGACGAAAATCGGAGTTAATTTACTCGATCAATGTGTTGAAAAATATGATTTGGCAAGAACTACACGTAGGTGGCCTATTGACCTATTGAATATCAGAGCTCTCAATGCATTGGCTTAGGCTTAATTTTGGTAACCAAATTACCCGAAGTGAATTCCTAGGAGATATGACTTGGGAATTAATAAAGCTGCAGATTCAGCATCAATTTCTTTCTCTCTTTCCTTTTTCTTTCTATCCTTCTCTCACTCTCTCATCCCATCTCTTTCTCTCTTGTCTCTCTATCATTCCATACATTTTCTTGGAGTCCTCCCAATTTTTTTGTTCTTTCGTTCTCTCTCTTTTTCATTCCTTCTTGTCTTTCTCTCTCCATCTCACTCTTGTCTCTCACTTTATTTCAACCAATTACCTACACTTGTTAGATTAGTCACATTTGCTCCACTCCACCATATACATAGTTCCTTCATCGCCTTCTAGAGTGCACAAATCATCGGTGTGTATATTTATTTCCGAATTTAAATTTAAAGATGTACTTTTCCATACAGAAGTCCAGGCAGGACTTTGTAAAACATATTCGATTTTCAATACTTTATTTTTAAAAAGTCGATATTATTAAATATTTCACTTTATTCAATTTCTTTTTACTGTTGTAAGGAAATTAAGTCCACTATCCTTGTAAGGGCACACGCATGTGCCAGCAAGCCGTACAAGTCAGAAGCACCAACTATGACATACCAAGTGTGCTGGCAGCAGTAGGTAAACACTGCGCAGGGAGAAGGAGGGCCAATAACCACGGCTGATCACGCTGCTATGCGGCCTTGTCAATCAGACATCTATGAAGCGATACATTAATAAACAATTAGAATTATTTTATTTAAATGTTTATTTTACTTATCATTTTTAAATGCCGAAAAATATATTATGTAAAATACAGAAAAATTATATTTTAAATGCATTTGTAATGTAAAAATTGGGTAAAAAATTTAAATTATGTAAATTCCACACTTTCCCATAACAACTAGTAACATTTAAAGAAGAAAAAATCTACTGTAGGTGCGGAATTTAAACCCAGGACCTTTCGGCTATGTGTCAGGCATGCTAGCCACTAGGCTACAGGATGCCCACATAAGAAGGAGTATTTAATAGTTGTATATAAACTTTCGAACGGAATTGGCGAATGTGTGATGTGTAATATGTATGTTAGCGCAGCGCACTAAACTAGTTAAAATTCAAGCAAATTAAAGCTAAAATCAAGTAAATTTCTCATTTCCTGGAGAATCTTACAGACTGTAGCTCAAAAGGAGCAAATTTATGGCCAAAATCAAACAAATGTCATCATGTTTCAAGCCCCTGTGAGCAGTTTATTTAAGCCTAATCTGCAAGCTAAATCATCACATTTGGTTATCATTTCAGCACTAATTTTTCTTCTTCTTAAAAATTTTTTTTTTTATAAATCAAAATGGAATTCCTTCTCAACAAGTCGAACAATTCGTTTGAATTCACTAAACTACAAGATCTCGAACAAATTAAATGGTATGCTGCTATAAATTTCAACTTTATGAATCTAATTTTGCAAAAAAATTAATTGTATTCTAGATGGTAAGTATAAAATTTTATTACCAGATCGATATGGCAAAATATTTTATAAAAAAAGTTTGAATAGTAATAAATGAGGAAAAAGTTATTGTCGAATATAGAGACTTTAAATAAATGAAAAATGGAAAATTTATGCATGATTTAGAGTTCTCTTAAGAATTTCGTCAAATTTTGTGATTTTTTTTTGTGGCTGATTGATATGGCGTACATATTTAGATTAAATTTGGATTAAATTTAGATTAAAATTAAACTGCTCCCGCTTTCTCATTTAAGATCTACCTATCCTATCTTGAATTGAGAATAAATTTGACTGGGAAAAAACCTGCTCAGCAAGTTTTAAAAAAATTGCTTGGTTTAGATTGTAGATTTCGATTAAATTATATTTATTTTGGTTTTTATTTGCTTGATTTCGAGAATAAAATTGAAGAAAAAATTATGTCTGACGGAGATTTGAAAAAGTTGCTTGGAAATAAGAAATTTACTCGATTTCTAGTCCAATTATTGCGCTGTGCTAATGTCCGCATTACGTATCTACTGAATCAATTTAAAAAATTGAATTTGAATTATTAGTTACATTTTTATTCTTCTTATTAAATTTCTTTATTTTTAAATAAATATGACGTCCCTGTGTTACCTTGCAGCCTGACTAACGTTTTAAAAGGTGGTGATGTTTCAAATACGCCTTCCTATAGATTAAATAATGTGTCTGACAATCTCAAAGAATTAGTTTTCAAGTTCACCGAATTCTACAAAACTTAGAATTATTGGTCTTAGAAAGCAGCCGAGACGAGAATGAACTCCGAGAAATTGGTGACGGATTTGATCAAATAGAGGAAGTGTTAAAAATTTAGTAGAGCTTCGAATATAAACATTTTGTTTGTGCCAATTTTATTTGTGTCAAATTTTAAGAAAAGTTAATCAGATACATGTGGGATGAAAAACTCGTCCCACCTTTTAGCAGCTTCTGACTGGTATTAATAGATTTCTGTCTTTATAAATAAATAAGGAATCGACACTCTCTTATGAAATGGAAAATAATTTAATATGTAAACATTGTAAAATATGTGGTCATGTATTAAACATAGGTAGTTTTCCATCACATAAACACATAAAAGAGAAACACACTCACACATGTAAAAAATATTTCAATGAACATTCTAGAAATTGTTATGTGTTAAATAACGAGAAAGTATTATGTGAATGTGGAAAATATGTTTGTAGGGCCAATATAACAGACATGCATTGCATGCAATGTGAATCAATCTATTGCTTCTTTTTCATCACACAAAGGCATAATAGAAGAGCACTTAAACATCTGCAAAAAATGCTATAACGAATATGTTATACATTGTCATGAGTTAAAAAAATAGAAAGCACTATGCGAATGTGGAAAATATCTTTATAATCCATCTCTAAAAAACCATAAAAATACTAAATCACACAATACAGCAATTGATATTCTAAATGAAATTTAACAGGAAAATTATTCGCCGACCTTATAAATATTATTATATTTAAATGACTTTGCTCATTCTAATAAGTGAGCTGAGACAAAAGATATTGTGGAGTTGATTGTTATTGTTGGAGATTTAAAAATCAAATATTGGAATAATCTAAGAAAAGCTGATTTAATTACAACTCTTATACCAATAATTAAAAATGAATAAAGAAAAAGAAACTTTGCAAACTTAACTTTTCCAAAAGGTAAAATAATATATAGAAAAGAAAAAAAAGAATTAAAAGAAATGTTCTCCTTTCTACTTGTGTTTGTATAACCTAGAAATAGAATAACTAATAAAACCTACTCAGTTGAAAATGCTTTTAAATGTAAGTTAAAAACATATAACATTAAAAATAACTTTAATTTAGTTATACCCAGGATTTTTTTAACATCAGTAAAATAACAAGTATCTAGAATTATATGTGATCAACTTATAAAACATACAGTTTGAAATCTAACATTAAATTTTTGCCTATTTTCGAAGTCGTAAAACTGGTGAAATACGAATATTTGATGACAGTCAATCACACACTTTTAGAGTATTGACCGAAGGAGACATTAAAAAGATTTACAAATAAATAAATAAATACTTGCATGAATAGAAAACATTGAAAAAAGTAAATCACTTTGGGATTTTACAGCATTGTTGGGCTGCAATTAGCTGTAAACAAGTATAATCTGTTAAATGGAGAGTATTATATTGATCTACCAGAAGAAATTAAGAACAAGCAAGCATCATAAATGTAATAAATTATTACAAAAATGGTTTCTTTGGGCAATAAAATCTGTATTGTTTCCAGCTAAAAAAATCCACAAAGAGTAACAAAATATAAAAATGTGGATCTTAATATTGATAATGTAATAAATAAACATGAACATCCCATTAAAATTGATGATATACCAAAAATAGAAAAGCGATTTGATACATCTATAAATGTATACTCTTTTGGTGATAAGAAGTTCAAAATATATCCACTAAATGTTACAAAACACAAAAAGGTAAAACATATAAATTTGCTTTATTTCAAAAATGATACAATCTCGCATTGCTGTTGGATTAAAGATGTATCTAAATTGCTTTCAGCACAAAAAAAATAAACATAAAAGTTAGACATATATGTGATATGTATCTTCGATTTTTTTACTCTCAAGAAAAATTAAATAAACACGTAGAAGACTGCTCTAAAAATGAACCAGAAAAATTCAGTTTACCTTTGGAAGAAAAGCGAATAATTAAAAAAAATTACAAATATACAACAAAAGTTCAGTTTATAATAGTAGCAAATTTCAACTCAAATGGAAATAGAAAAAAATTTTAATAATTCAAAACTATCCAGTTTTAACAGAAGATGATATTGATAATGGCCTTTATAAAGAGGTTCTTAAAGAAAGATATAAACTTGCTGACGACAAAATAAATAAAATTGATAAATTGAACAATGAATCATATACAATGAAATATCAGCTACACAATGCTTCTGGTTTATGTTATTATATTGTACCTAGTTATGGTGATTATAAACATCTAGTCGTATATGGAGGTCAACTTCCACATAATGAAATTATGGAAGCAATAAAAAATAAGTAGAAGAGATTGGGCAAATATATTTGCAAATTGAAGCAATACAGCCACTAACAAAAGAAGAAAAACCAATATACAATAAATCTAGAAAATGTGCCGTATGCAAATGCGAATATACAAAGCTAAATAAAAAAGTATGCCACCATGCATATAACTGAAAAATTCACTAACTTAGTATGTAATAATTGTAACCAAAAATAACAATTACCCTATTTTGTTCCAATTTATTTTCATAACTTAGCTGGTAATGATGCTAATTTATTTATTAAAGAGCTAGGATATGATAACAAAAAGATAGGTTTACTTGCTAACAATGAAGAAAAGTTTACTAGTTTTGGGAAACAAACAAATAATTTAAAGATGAGGTTTATAGACCCATTTCAATTTATGTCCAGCAGTTTAGATAAATTAACATCTAAAATTAAACAGGTCACTGGCACGGCATTAAGTTGCTCGTAAACGTTTTGTAATTTTTAAGAATGTTAATTTGAGGAAAATTTACAAAACAATCTGCTTTAAATAATGAGCAAACAAAAGAAGATATTCAAAACAAGAATTATGAACTTGTGTACAATTCTAAATTAAAATTATAATGTGATAATAATTCTGAATTGGCCCTGATTTGATATAAACAGATGAATTTTAATGACAAATAGATAACTGTTTTGGATAAAAATAATGAATCATGGTTTAAAGGAAATGATGTGTGTAATATATTAGACTATTCAAGAACAGAAAAAAGCATTTAAACACATTGTGATGAAGACAAAATTGCATTAGCAAGTTTAAAACACCCTGATTTGGGGCTATTAGAAGGAGCCGAAAAATATTCCATATTTATAAATGAATCTGGTTTATATAAATGCTTTTTTTCCTTATTAAAACAATATTAATAAAAATACTTATTTACTACATACTTACTTATTGTTTACAAGATGGCCATATCAATAGAAAAACAATTAGAGAACATGAACATAGAATATTACTATGAATTTATTACATTATTTGAGTTAAATAAAATAATTTTAATGATGAAAAGTTAAATATTGTATTGGGTGATGATAATGGGCCTTATTTTTGTGGTAAACATATTGTTGAAATTTGAGAACATTAAATTATAAAAAGCACTTTTCATAAAAAAGATTCTCGAAAATATAAAACTATTCTTTTAGAAGTAGGTGGTATCTAAATGTATACCACTTGTCTTATAATGAAGGCAAAGCCATTATTATATCTGAACTTGGTTTAAAGTAAAATATATTGTTTAAATTTCAGATTATAAAGCTTTAACAAAAAAAGCTATAAACACACATGTTGAAGATGATAGAATAAATATGGTGATTTTTAGGGACGGTGGGTGGTAAAATGCCCCCTCACTTTTAATGAAAAAATCCATTTTACATTAATGAATCTGGTCTTTATTATTTAATTCTTTATTTTACAAAGACGCTAAATTATTTAAAAAATGGATCCGTAAAGAAATTCAACTGTTAATTAGAAAATATGGAGAATATAAACACAATGACGAACATCTCAAAAATTAGCAACTCAAATTCGAAACAAGAATAATGATTTTGTGTACAATTCTAAAGTAATAGTGCAGATAAAGCTTAGAAATTGCGAACTCTGTCTATATGATGGACTTAGTTGGAAACGAAAATTCTTCCATGTTTAAAAATGAATCTGGTTTATATCAATTTTTTTATTCCTTATTTAAATAGAATATAAATAAAAATACTTGTTTACTGAATACTTACTCGGTGTTCACTATATGGTTGAATCAATTGACAAACAATTAGAAAACATATAACTAGGAAATGATAATATATAGACTTTAGTATTTGATTTAAATCATTTATTTTTTAATGATCAATAGAAAATTTTGTAGCAGATAAAAATAATGAAGTTTGGTTTAAAGAATAAGATATTTGCGATATTTCAGAATATTCTAATTCTAGAAAAGCTTTAATCGACAATGTTAGAGAAAAACTCATTAAATATTATAAAGAACCAAAGTGCAACCAGCAGCTACACTTGCATTCAAACACGAAATTTATTAATGAGTTGGGATTAGCTGCATTAATTATTGAATAAAAATTACATTAGCTGAAAAGTTTCAATATTGGATTTGCACTGAAGTATTGCCAACAATAATATATATGGCATTTGTTAATCTGTTTTATATAAATGTTTTATTTCCTAGTTTAAAAAGTAAATAAAAATACTTATATACTGCATACTTACTTGGTATTTACAATATGGCTGAATCAATGGAAAAATAACTAGAAAACATAAAACTAGAAAAGTTAATGAATTGACTACATACTTTGTTTTAAATAATTTAATTTTTAATGATAAAAAGATAACTGTTGCATAAGACAAGGATAATGAACCTGGGTTTAAAGGAAATATATTGCTGAAATTTTAGAATATAAAAACACACTGCAAAACACTTTTAAAAAACATAGATAGAGGAGATACTACTGCATTAGAAATTATAAAGGTGGTCTCCAGCTTAGACTCCCCTCAAAATTGACAAAATTATACTGTTTATATCAATGAATCTGGTTTTTATTCTTTATTTTTTCCTTCCAAAAATATGCTAAATAATTTTTAAAATGGGTTACTAAAGAAGTTTTTCCTTGTATTTGTCAATATGGAGAATATAAACTCAACTTACAATTAAAAGAACAACTCAAGAACAAACAACTCGCTTCAGAATTCCAAGAAAAATTAAAAATAGAAGGAAAATAAAAAAAAATACTAGAAGAAAAGATAAAAAATAGAAAATTTTAATATTAACATAACAAATATTATAGACAAAGTTAAACAGTAAACAAAAAATGGTTTAATATACAACACGACATTTAATGATATTCTTTAATTAATTATTTTAAAGTTGGCAAAACAGATAATTTAACTGTCAGCAATTCTAATTTCAATACTCACATACTGAAAAAGATAAATATTATGTTTTTTTTCCATGAGGAAGGTTACGACATAAGAAAAACAGAAAGATTAACTCATGAGCTACTAAATGATTTTCGCGATAAAATGAATAAGGAAGTATTTGTTTTACATTATACTCCCTTACTTGAAATTGTAAAACCAGCAATTAAAGACATAAATAAACAATAAGATTACATCAATAATTTAACTAAAAATCATTTATTAGAATTATGTTCTTTGAAACCAACTATTCCAGAAAAAGCACATTTAAGTAATGATGGCGAATCATTATGTAGTCTGCAAACAAAACTATTAAAAATAATAGATGCCTACATTGTTGAAAACAAATTAAAAATATTGTGTAAAGATTTGTTAGTAAGATTAGCACTAGGCAACGTAAGTAGCGCAACATACTGGAATAAAACAAAAAAAGTATTAAATTGGAAAGACAGTGAAAAAACAGTTGATTACAGAAGAAATTTTATAATAATGAATAATTAAGTTTCTCAATTTTAAAAATCTAAAATCTGAATACAAATATAACAAATAATTAAAGGCTGGGCAATTTACTCACCCCATTACATACGGAGTAGAACTATTTTGGTTCTACTTAATTCATAGACTGTATTCATTAATATAAAATATATTTTGTTTGTTATAATTTAAGCACTGGTAGATTGCCAGGGTTATGTTTTTCTAGACGATATCTTCTTTTGTGGTGAGATAATTGCAGAAAAATATGTAATTTTACAGACATTTGAATTGGGGTATGAAAAATCCCCCATTACTTACAAGGAAGAAAATACAATTTAAATTTACAATACATCTATTTTATTAATCCAAGAATTATGAGAGTTATCAAATTCCAACCATTTAACATAAATTTGATCACCTTTAATTTTTAAGACATTATCGACCAAATATTCATCAGGATAGTTAGTTTTCATAATATCATATTCATAAAGCTACCTTTTATTTCTTCTCCATTGGTATCTTTTAGTTTGTAGGTTCGCACAACATACTTTAAAACCTCAAAAATAATAAATAATTCTGTTGTCCAATTACAAGTACAACTCTTTTACTAAATTCGTTTATTTTTGCTAATACGGATAACATTGCCAACTTCATATTTCGTTCTAATAATCATATTTGCAAAATATTGGTGTCTTAATTTTTTTTATATTTTTTAATTAACTTCAATTTGTTTCATATCAATAATTCTATGTTTTGTATTGCTGCATTCTTTTACTAAATCATCTATTATATTTACCCATTTATAATTGCCATTTAAAGCAAATTTTTTCACATTTTATTCTTCATTGTAGGATTATATCTCTGTATAACACTAGCTGTAGGTTCACTGAATGTATTTTAATGATTGATGTTATATTTTCACATAAGTTCTTTAAATGTTTTACTATAAAATTCTAAATCAGTATCACTTTGACTATTATGTGGTTTTCTTTTTATCAATAAACATTCTAAAGCATTTGCTACATTTTTAGCTGTTTTATCTTTTATAGTTATAGCAAAGGTATGTTTTAAAAAATAATCAATAATTGTCATAATATACTTATTTCCATTATTTTTATGTGACATACCTTTCAAGTTATCAGTATCCATCACAACAAAATACATTTGCCATAAATCATCAATTTCATGTGATGTTACTTTTCTTATGGGAAATTTTTTTCTTGCTGGTTTATATAATTCATTGATTATTCCTTCTCTAACAGGGGGAATTTTTTTTAAGAATGTCACTTTATAAGAATTACATATCGAACATATACTTTTCTGAAGTAATCGGCCATTTTTTGTATTTTAAATTCTTACATTATTATTTTTAGTAACCTTCTTACAGTTTAACACCAAGTAGTCTCCATTCAATAGTTTTATGGAAATATATTCAATACTTTTATATATATAATATTTATACTTTACGAATACTCCTATTGTAGCCAACATTCCATCAACATAATAAACTATTTTATTGTTTTTATTTTAAAGATTAAAAATTCACCTCTTTTAATATCAAAATGTTTACTGTAATCTATTATTGTAGTTCCCTTTATAACAGTCATAGTAACATCAGGTCAATTATCACTAATGATTTTATAAACACTACAAAACATCAAAAAAGTAAAGTAGATTTGATTACTATCTAAGACAAAATATTATTAATTTATTGCACTTTACTTGTAAATAAGATATAGGAGATTTTTCTTCCTTACATTTCTCTACTGATTGGTTTAAATTTTGTAATTTAACATCTAACTTTTTATCAATAACTTTTCATCAACTTTTTTATCAATAGCTTTTTATAATTTTTCAGTTAAGAAGTGTACCACAATAATTAAAAACTATTAGTTAAAATTTTGCAACTTATCATCAAAAAATCTTTTATTGGCCATTTCTTTTCCATGTATAGGATAAGGCATATTATTAATGCTACGGTTTTGAATAGAAACATAATCTGTTGTGTAAACAAAAACTTTACTAAGTTGATCTTGTAAAGCAGAAACAGTAATGTTGTATTTTGAATCTACATAAGTTTTAATGCATAATCAGAAACAATAGTATTGTATTTATATCTACATATTTTTTTATGCATAATCAACTATATTTTTATCAAAAAATCTTTTATTGACTTCATCTTTTTCATTTATAGGGTCAGCTAAACTAGCAATTCTACGATTTTGAAGAGAAACATAACTTTTCGTATAACTAAAAACTGTACTTATTTGTTCTTATAAAACAGAATAACAGCATAAGCAGAAAAAAAAACTACAGTAATTTGAATCTAAATCTTTGTTTAAATCAGCAGCATTAGGTTTGTATGTTGAATTTGCATCTTTTAAAAAATCAGAAGCAATGGTTTTATATCTTGAATTTGCATATTTTTTAACATTGTATGAAATAGTTTTGTATTTTAGATCTTCATATTTTTTGAAAGCATAAGCATTAGTGTGGAAAATGTTATTTACGGCTTTGATTAATGGTTTCTCAAATATATTTGTCATTTAATAATAAAGAAATTATATAATTAAATTTAAAGCTATTCGAAAAAATATATAATTCAATTAAACATAGATGTCTACACATAAATGAATTAAATTCTGAATTCTATTATTATTCAAATAAATATTCCTCTTTCTGAAGTAATTGGTTAAATTATTATGAATTTTGCCTCCAAATTAATCAAAATATTAAACACCATTATTTTCTTTAAAATAACAAACCCAATGAGTACCAGGATTTGATGAAATGCCAAAATTAACCACAGCACATTCGCTTTTATGCATTCTATTTGGTAGTTCAATCATATAATCATTTCTATTTAGTATTTTTACATACTTTTCAATATCAATATTGTAAAATGGTGAAATATTCCATTTTTTGTCTCCCCTTCTTTTTGCAACTGAACTACTTACTGATTTATTTTCCATTGTTAAGTTATGTCTCGTTTGGTATTCTAATTCTTTTTTATATTTGCTAGTTTGTTCAACAGAATTATAAATTTGCAGTAGCTCCTCCAACAAAATCTCCAAGTGCACCTAAAATTGGAATTAAATTGGTAAAAATACACCATGATGTACACAATTTCCAGCTTTTTCTTTGACCAACTTTTTCATTGTTGATAGTGACAAAGTTATTTTGAGACCTTTTCCTTCTTTTTATTTTTAATTTTAATCTCGAAAGTCCAACTTTTGTTAAAAAAGGATCTATACCAAAATCTCTCAATTGATCAATGGGTATATCGAAAGTTATATTTGTTATCTTCATTTATAATAAAAAGTTTATTCATAATTGAATAAATTTTAATACCACATCGTAATTTTCTTTTTGTAAACTTAGTTGAAGCAACAGCTGCAGAAGCAATTTTTTTCACCTATTGGAGTATTTTATCTAGCATAATTTCTTTCGCTTCTTTTTGTAAAATTTTGTCAACCTCATGTATAGATTCTTAATCTTTATGATCTCTACAAGCAATATCATGATATTTACATGTTTCGTCTAATTTATTTATTCCATTGTCTCCTTTTTCTAATCTTCCATTTAATTTGATATATGGTCCACAATATTTGTAAACAGACTAATGCATTTCAGGTAAATTTAAGTTATTTAAAGCCCAACTTATTATACCTTTACCATGATGTTCAGAATTCCAAAAAGAACATGAAATTATTTTTAAACTCTTATAAGATATGTATTTCCTTTTGGGTTTTTAATAACCACTTCAAAAAATTTATTGCTCAAAATATTCATTACGCTTACTTTTTCATTGTAACAATTATTGTTATATCCAGCATTTTCGTCGCTATGAATAACTAACAATCTGTCGATCAATTTTATAACATCGCCCATCCAAGTATATACTTTTGGTAAAATATTGTATATTTTTATGCCATCTCTAAATCCACGAGTTCTTGGAGAAATCATTCTTTGGGGTGTTTGGCGCTGATCTTGAATTTGATTTTCTTAAATTATTGTCATAAATTGGTTTAATTATATTTGCATACTTTCAACTTATATTCGAGTTTACTCTCCCACCATAATCATATTTTTGGAATGCAAAACCGGTTGCTATAACAATGTATATGTAATTTTTATAGTCATTATCTGTGTATTTATCTTCAAGAACTGATTGGTCATTATTGTTAACAAATTAGAATGCCCTTCTGTTAATTTATATTCGTTGCCATTAACAGAATGTTTATCATTCTTTATCGTTACTTTTGTATCTCCATTGAAAAATTATGCTCCTCTCCTCGTAAACCATACATTGCATCAATAACTTTAAGTCTTTCGGAAATTTCTTTTCCAAAATTTATATTAGAATCAGGATGTGTCAAATTTTTTATGGGTATAATATCCTTTTTCTCTTCCAAATTAGGTGATTTATGTTCTGAGAATAATTCTCTTTCAGATTATGTATCTTTTGGTGTTGTTGGATAATCTAAAATGTTTACTGCAACAGGAACTAGTGTTGTAATTAAATTTTTATTTTCTTCACTTATATGTTCTACTTTTTTACAAGTATTTCGTAATTCGTCAATTGTAACTCTTTCTTCTTACTTCTCCACATTCTGCTTCATGATTCTTTTTATAATTTCTGTATTTTTCAATGAGTAATTTAACTCTAGAAGCATCCTTCGAATTTTAATTTATATATAGTTTTTTCTTATAAATGAGTTATAAAAGTATTGAAAGTGTCGAAATAAACTTTTCCTCCAACAGACCAAACTAGGGGGAATTTAAATATTTGCAATAATATAATTGAATTTGATATTCCTGTAGGTGATGGCTTTTCTTTTCCGAATGACGCTAATGTTTATGAACAACTAAGATTGTTAACAGGAGATAAAACTGGAAATGAGACAAAATATGATAAATTAGGTAATATTGATGTTTGTTTTAACTTTTTTCCTTTTCAGTTTTCTAGAGCATAAATCTCAAAATATGGACATATTATTGAAACTATTGATAATCCAGGAATAACATAAACTATGATAAATACTTTGTTAAGATCTCCAGGTGAACAAAGTTATTTAGAATTAAGTTATGTTGATGATTATTATCGGGTAAAGGCAACTCATAGTGCTAAACCAAATGAAATAATCTATCCATTGAGATATTTGTTTTTTTTTATTAGAGATAACAGTGAAATTTATTGGAAAGGCAGTTATAAAATAATTTTTATTCGTAATTCATCTGATAACAATTGTTTTTATGTTTCTCAATATAAGGGAGCAGATAGTTCACTTGATAGAGATTATGCTGATCCTGGTAATATTGTTATTCAAAAATTAGAAATTATGTGGCCTATTGTTAAATAACAATCAAACACATCAACTTCAGTTAAAGAAAAATATACAAAAACCCAAAATACATATTAGTTTTAATTATTGGCAATGTTTATAAAACGAAGTTCCTTCTAAAACAACTGTTTTTAACATTGATATAAAACATCAGTTTATTCATTTACAATTTGATATGCCAGATTTTGTAATTGTAGGATTTCAAACTATTAGAAAAAAATCGTGCTGATCAGTATGTACATGCTTCTATGTTTGACTATTGCAATGTAAGAAATATTTATGTTAAAAACGGAAAAAATGTAATTCTCCAAAAGAAAATTGGAACCTAGATATTGGAAATAATTTTTATAATGAAGCATTTCTTGCTTATAATGATTTTATAAATTCAAAATCAAAACTAGATACTGTATATAGAAATAATGAACTTTATTATAAGCCGACTCTAAACTTTGATGGTGCTACCAACTATTATTCATTTTGGGGTCGAAGACCATTATAGAGTATTGATTGCTTATTTAGAAAGACAACTGTAGTTAAAGAAAAACAAATATATAAATTAGTGTTGATTTTGACAAAGCTATTGGAGCAAACACAATTTGTAATGTTGTTCTAATTAGCCAAATAAATCTAACTTATGATTATTTGAAAGAAAGAATTACTGAAAATATATAATTTTTTAAAATTAATAAATGGATCGACCAACTAAATTATTCGATATTTTAATACAAATTTTAGACGTATGTTGCTCAATCTTTTTAAACTTTTATAAATTGTAGATGTATAGTTGAATTGTTTTATCGAATAAAAAATCATTTTTATAAATTGAAGTAAGATTTTTCTCCTAGTGCCAATATCCATCATAAGTCGAGCAACTATACAGTTGAGACCAGCCCATAACCTAACACCCATTCTACTTGTTCTACTAACCAACATTGCTAATGGATATGTAATGTGGATGTTAGCATAGCGCACTAAATTAGATACAATTCAAACAAATTAAATCCAAAATCTATTAAAGTTCTCTTTTCCTGGAGAATCTGACAAATTGCAGCTCAAAATCAAGCAAATTTAAGTGCGAAATCAAACAAATTTCAACATGTTTCAGGCCCCCGTGAGCAGATTCTTTATAGCCTAATATGCAAGCTAAATCATCTTATTTGGTTAAAATTTTAGCACAATTTTTCTTCTTCTTCTTCTTCTTAAAAGATTTTATTTTTAAAAATCAAAATGGAATCCCTTCTCAACAAGTTGAACAATTCGTTTGAATACACTAAACTACAAGATCTCGAACAAAATAAATTGCATGCTGCTATAGATTTTCAAATGTATGAATCTAATTTTGGTAAAAAAAAAAAAAAAGTAATTATTTTATATATGGTAAGTATAAAATTACATTAACAGATCGATATGGCAAAGTATTTGATAAAAATTGTTTGAAACTTTTTAATGAGAATTAAGTTTCAATGGAATATAGAGGCGTAAAAGAAATGAAAAATTGAAATGTTATGCATGATTTAGAATTTCATCAAATTTTGAGATTTTTTTGGGCAATTTGATTTGGCTTGCAGATTGAGATTAAATTTGAATTAAATTTAGATTAAAAAGTGAGCTGCTCCAGCTCTCTCATCTAACATCTACCGATCCTAACTTGAATTTAGCTTAAATTTGACTGGAAAAAGTATCCTGCTCGGGAAGTTTTTTTTTATAATTTGCTCGATTTAGATTGTAGAATTGGATTAAATTCTCTTGGTTTTTGCTTTAATGTGATTGATTTTGAGAATATGAATTAAGAGATAAATGATGTCCCAGGAGTTTGGAAAAAGTAGCTTGAAAATGAGAAATTTACTCGAGCTTTAATCTAATTATTGCACTGTGCTTGGATCCGCATTACATATTTACTACTGCTTATACCTACCAGCCATACCCCCCCCCTGCAATAACTCTAGCATACCTCAACCATTCATCCACACTCGCCATACAAAGCCAACATACATCCCATGCTAGTGACACAATCAAATTCTTCTCATAATATCCGCCATGCTGACTAACACCAGTCAATATGCACTGACCACCCATACCAAAAACTTTTTAACTCAAGCATACCTTAGCCTTATAGGACACACCGACATACACACTGTCCACAGCATTCGACATATACCATCAATCACTAGACAGATATACTGGCAAATGTATCACCCGACATACAATCTATAATAATCCAAGCATACCAAGCAAATTTATAGTCCAGACCAACCAGCAACACAAACATTCTTACCATCTGTCAAACCATCATTACTGACAGATACCAGTTCAACTAAAATACTATCATATATAACTAAAGGAAAACCCAATTCAACCATACCATACAACATATCAATCACACTATCCATCATAACACATGTTTACAGAAATTATACAATTCAGACCAGCCCAAACAAATTCATCCCTGCCATCTGCTCTACCAGGTGCTTCTCACCTCGGTTTGTATCATGATGCGCTGTAATCTGCAAGGCTGCCAGAGAGGCTACATGCTCAAGGAAATCGCAGTGACCTACGATGACGATCGCAAAATGCGTACATGCTCCTTCCGCCCCCCCCCCCCCCTCACCATTTCGATGTAGCCTAACTATTGCAGAGATATCCATTCCACCCTATTACAATAATACTATTGAAATAAATATAGCTCGTTAGATTTGTATACGACAAGGATTCCGGCATGGCCTTGAGTTGGCATTGCACTTGTGAGGTGCGGGTGTCGGCCTGTGACGACTGGCTACTATTTTCGGCAAGGACAAAATTTCTGGGGCAGTACATCTCACGACTCCGATGTACTAGGGCGCTGTGCAAAACATAGGATCTTGCCTAGATATCTTGATTTACGGCATAAAAGCCAAGTATCAATTCCGTTACTTTCATGTCACTCCCATAAGAATATTACCCGCTAACGCAGGCATATTCACGTAAAGCCCCCTCTGCAGTGTTCCCAAAGCAGCCAGATTTCCCTCCATCAAGTGTTAAACCATTAACTCATTGTTGATATAATAAAATCACACTTAATTGCTAGATCCCAAGATTTTGGCGTCAAGATGTATTGATGGGGTGAAATATCTAGTTGGTGACCACGTAACATTTTACAATATAGTTTTATTTTGTTTATACAAAAATATATGTCTTATTTCAATTCTTATCCCTGTCTTGTTTCGGCATACGTGAGTTACAAAGTTTGTTCAGAAGCTATGCAATACCAGATCTTATTTGTGTTTCATAACTACTACTTGGCAAGAACAAATGAAGCATTTATCCTCCTAAGTGAGTGATTGCTGGTGTAAGGCATTGATGTGTGACGTTAAAGTCCCTCAGGCTATTAGTTTAATATATATTTATAATAGGCAGTTAACAGTAAACTTTTTTTGAATGCCCTGCTTAAGATATACTTATGTTATCTTCCATCTTATAACATTGCAATGAGCCTAATCACATTATTCATGCATCGGTCAAGTGAAACTGTTAGCTGACGAGCTTTTATTCGGTGATCTGCCGCTGATCCCCATCCTTGCATTCCAGTTCTGCTCCATTCTCACCCCACTCCTTGCTCATCGGTTCATGAAGTTAAGAGTCGCCCAACCTCTATACATTTTTTTTCATAGTCACTGTTCGGCTTCTGTAATATATTTATTTAATGTAAGACAAAAATACTAAGTGCAGAATATGAATAACACATTCTTTCGAGGGTATCCAGCATACATTAAAATTACATTTTTTTTTTCAAAACTGTTCGAGCTGGACTCGGGGCAGAGAGTTCTCAGTGCTGTTAATATATTCCTGCCAATCACAGAACTTCGCGTCCATGTTAGAGATATAACCTTGTTTTCATCGTATTTCTTAGTCTAGTCCGGCCACATAATATAAACATAGAATTCTATATGCGGCCTGTGAAACAGTAAATCGCAGAAATAAATGCATCAGGTATATAAACATACTCCAGTCATGACAGTGATGTTTTTCTCGTTATTTCAAGTAACATGTCTTGTGTTGCATGATGACTTGTTTATATTACACACACATTCCGACATTAAGAGGTACTGTCTATAATAGGCCATTTCTGAAGCCCTGCTAAAGTTCTACTTTTAAAGTATTTCTCTGCCTCGTGCAAACAAAGCTTAGAAAATTCAATCAAAGGGGGACAAAGAACCATGTTTGTGCACTTGTGCGCATATATATATATATATATATATATATATATATATATATATATATATATATATATATATATATATATATATATATATATATATATATAGAGAGAGAGAGAGAGAGAGAGAGAGAGAGAGAGAAGTAACAGTTCAATAAATTAAAAATATGCGACACAACCAAACACATTGTAATAAGAACTGTTTTGTTCAGGCCAAACTCAGGGCAGTGCACGTCATGATGTAATCGCTAACTTGATACAGTGCTGTCACCATCTGTAACTCTGCAGTGCATTGCCTCGCGGTACAAATATACACCTGCTCCATGATCTAAGCACGCACACTACGCCCTTACAGTGCATTGCCTCGCAGTGCAAATATACTCCTGCTCCATGATCTAAGCATGCACACTACGCCCTTACAGTGTATCGCCTGGAAGTGGCGGTTTGGTTGGGCCCGGAAGTACATCCATTGATAAGGTTCCAGCACATAGTGGCAGCATATAGAGATACGGAGCGCTGCCGTGGAGTTTCCCATTTACATGTTAAATGCCGAGCGAGTAGGTTAAAGTAGTATGTGCTGGTTGATCCTAGACTTTTCTGTATTGGGTTTTTTGTGTTCTTACCTTGTTTTGAAGTATGTTGTCTATGTTGTATCAATAGTTTAATTCCTTTTTGCATATTATATTCATTTTTACGATTATTAACAGTATTGATTATGTAATTTAGCAGATTTCATCCCAACATGAACCAGAGGCGAATTTGTTCCTCTGGTTACTACCCGAGGAAGGTTTATCGTAATATTGCATCTTTTACTAAGGATGTGAATAAATATGATAGTGCTTGGACAGTTAAAATCCTTGATATAGAAGAGAGTTATATTTTGTTGTCTTTTTGTATCTTTTGGTCTTCAAGGAATAACTGCTAAAGATGGTAGTGGTTTGTTGGAAATTTGTTTCTTCAGAAGGTCTCACATCGAGAAGGAGCCTGCATCAAAGAGATTAGTGAGATTGATCCAACCAGGATAATCTGTTGGAAGACTTTTCCAGTTCATGAGGGCAAGGCAGACAATACTGCTGTAATTAGTGTTTTTGGTAATGCATCTATGTATTCATGTAAGAAGATGAAGATGGAACTTGGTGATCAGATTTGTTTATATCGGAAATTAGTTTGTACTACTGGCGACATGCATATTCTTGGTCTTGTGGAATTGTTTTTCAATCTGTAATTATGTGTTATGTATTTTTTATGGATTTTTCCAAAATTATGTATAAATACACATCAAGGACATCTCACTAGATACTCAAAAAGTGCACTCTTCAAAATGCCTATTATTTAAATTAATAGCGAAATTTATGGAGCTTCCTTAGGGAAATGTCCAACATGGTATAGAGAATTACATATAAAGAACATTAGATTGACAAAAGACATACAAGAAAAGTTAACATTATTCACCCCTCTTTCCTCTCCATTCGATCATTTTAACATGCCCAAAAGAAGCAATTATGTTTGTTAAGTTGGTGGATCAAATGTTTATGTTAACCAACATGTTTGCACTTGTGTGTTGCATATAACAGAATGTTGTTATCAGTTGCGATAGTGCATTGCATTTGGTTGAAACTGGAAGTTGTTTATCGCCCGGAAGTACATCTGGTGATAAGGACTCAGCAAATAGCGGCAGCTTTTAGATATACGGAGAGCTGCCGAGGAGTTTCACCATTTGCACGTTAAATGCCGAGCGAGTAGGTTAAAGTAGTAGGTGTGGGCTGATCCTGGACTTTTCTGTTTTTGGTTTTTTGTGTTCTTACCTTGTTTGGAGTTATGTATCTGTGTTTTATTAATAGTTTAATTCCATTTTGCATTTTATATTAATTGTTACGATTATTAACGGTATTGATTATGTGTTTTTGCAGATTTCATACTGAAATGAATCGAAGGCAAATTCGTTCTTCTGGTTATTTACCTGAGGAAGGTTTATCGAAATATTGTGTTTTTTACTTAGGATGGCATAACTTCCGAACCTATTAGCTTGTGCTGACACTGCATTTAGAGAATCTGAACAATGAACGGTGTGAGAGCAGTAACATTGGCAAGTGGCGGGAAAGGATATGATACTGACATCGAAATAAAGTTGCCAAGGGGTGATCTCTCTTATTTTGAGAATTATAAAAATTTCTTCTCAAATGTTATTACTAAAAAAACGTATTTAACTTACCACTGTAGCTACGAGAAACTGCTAAAACAATTAGTTATAACGTATGCTGTGGATGATAAACATTTGAACTTTAAAAAAATACTCTGTCTTCGAGGAAAGAACATTACAATTGCTCATCCCTCATCATTTAATCTAGAGCCGAGACACATAATTTTAACAAACATTTTACACTTAGATCACCTTATAAGTATGCCCGACTTTATATAGTATTAATCATATGCTATGCAAAATACTACATAATTTAAAAATGACGATGGTTAAAAATTTTTTGCTTATTCTTGCATTGATCCATGTAACCGATTTGATCCAAAACTGACATATTGTCGGCACCTTTCTGACTAGAAATTATACTATTAATTTATATTTTACTTTATTACAACTTTTTCTATATAATTTATATATATATATATGAATATATAAATGTTTCGTTAATATAGTACAGCTACTGAACCATTTGGCCTATGCGAACAAAACAGCGTTCTATTCGTAAACAATGCAAAATGTAATAAATAAGAGCAAGAAATTATCGTACTGATAAATTTTTTCCCATAGGCAACTTTTGCGAAATATTCCCAGTAGTATGGCATAGTTCCTTCTGGCGCGGGAGCCAGGAGCAGGGATTCGGGATTTTGGTTCCATCTCGGTTTCCCCAATTTTGTAATTTTTCTCTCAAAATCGCTTGTTTTTACTCAAAGATCACTTGTTTTATCAAAAATCACTTGGGAAATCGACTTTATCCCCAAAAATCAATTATTTTCCATAAAAATTATTTTTTTTTCACAAAAATGTCCTATTTTTTCCAGGTGCAAGAAAAAGCTCGCGCAGAAAAATACTTCAGGAGAGTCTGCCCGCCATCTTGAATTTCCTCTTTTCCTAAAAATCGAATACATTTCCCTAAAACTTTCCCTTTTTCTGAAATATTTCCCTTTTTCCTTAAAAAAAAAATTGGTCATTTTCATGTTGAAATAAAGACTTTTGACCTAAAAAATAACTTTTCCCATAAAAATTTCCCTAAAATTCACTATTTAAAAATAATTTTAAAAATTTAACCAAAAGCCTAAAAAAAAATATATATATAAAATTCTCTTAAAATGTATTAAAATACAAAAATATCATATATATATAAATCTAACTAAATATTATGTTAACCACACATTCATCCCAGCCACCTAAACATTGATGCATATCCTTACCTACCCAACTTCCAAAACTACAAAGCCAAAAAAAATCACAAAATAATTTAGAAAAAATTAACCATCAGACACACGCCAAAAATCATACCACCCACCAAATATACCACCTTATTATACCAACCATCTATAGCAATAAAAGTGCTGACCATCACATTTCAGACATACAAAATACAATTAATACAGAAAGTATCACAAAAATTGTTTTTAAAAAAAGCTAAAAAATATAAGAACATATGTTAACCTCAAACTCATTTTAGCACACTATAAATCAACCCCTACCTTTAACTACTTACCTTCCAATACTACAAATAACCAAGAAAAATCACAAAATATCGAGAAAAATATACCAAAAAATCATAACTCCAGCATGTCTGTCATATCATCATTGTCATCAGACACCAACCAAAATATACAAAGTGAGAACCCTCCAGCATACCAACATACTTTACAATCTGAATATTACAACTAATCACCTCAGTAGATAACCATACCAACCAAAAAACATACAACCCAACCTATGTCATTCACTCTAACCCAAGCATACCTCTGTCATGCTATTAACAATACAGGCCATATCAACCTCCATACCCCAGACATACTGACCAATCTTAACAGTCATCTATATTGGGATACCATTTCAGCCCATCTAACTTCACCAGTTACACATATAAACAAGCCATACCAGCGACTGTAACTCATGCATGCCATCTTCTCTACCAACCAACACCAGACACACACATATATATATATATATATATATATATATATATATATATATATATATATATATATATATATATATATATATATATATACATGGGCTGCTTTAATCAGTAGAGCAGAAAGTATTAGCAGTAAGTAAAATTTTTGTAAGTCTGTGTGGACTGAAGGGTTGAGGTATGCTTGAGTTATAGTAAGAGGTATGAACAATGAGACTATTTCGTCTGGTGTTGGTTGGTAGAGCAGATGGCATGCATGAGTTACAGTCGCTGGTATGGCTTGTTTATATGTGTAACTGGTGAAGTTAAATGGGCTGAAATGGTATCCCAATATATATATATATATATATATATATATATATATATATATATATATATATATATATATATATATATATATATATATATATATATATATATACGTATATATATATGTGTGTGTGTATGCATTTGTGTATGCGTTTGTGAGAGTGTGTCACCATACCAACCAACCATCCATTATAGCCCAAGTCATACCAGGCCAACAAGCATACCAAATATTATAACCAAATAACAATTAAGTCATACTAATCAACCGCACCACAAATTTACACCAAATATAATATCCATCATAGGTCAGGTGATCCAAACAACTATACAGCTGAGGCCAGACCTTTACCTAACCACCATTCTACTCATTCAACCCGCCAACACCACTTATACCTACAAACCATATCACCCACTATAAATGTAGCATACATCAACCATTCATCCACACAGACCATACAAAGGAAACATACAACCTGTACCAGTGACACAATCAACTTCTTATTATACCATCCACCATGCCGCTGACACTAGTCAAGATAAACTAACCAGCCCAAACCAAACATTTTAAACTCAATCATGCCTTAGCATTACAGGACTCGCCGACACACACACATACTTTCCACACCATTCAACATATGCCAACAATCGCAAGATAGATATATAGGAAAAACATATCACACAACATACCATCTATGTTAACCCAAGTGAACGAAGACAATTTTATATACCAGACCAATCCTGCAACACGCACATTCTTACCATCTGTCAAACTAACATAACTTAATGTACTAAAGACCAAAAAATCCTAACCTACCTTAACAGACCAAAGACAAAAAAAGCAGGTGATGTAAACCTTGGACCTTGACCTGGTGACTTTTGAACTTTAAATCCCAAAAAAAACCCTAAAATCATTTATGAAATTCCTAAAACATTAAATAAATTATTTGGGTGTAATTTGGCAAAGGTGGTGGTGATGGTGGTGGTGGTGATAACTGTGTTGATGGAAATGCATTTAGTCATCTTTGTTCCACTCTCGTGTAAGACTTTGAGAAATTTTCTTATTTAGTCCCCTCAGTTCCACCTTGTGTAGGACTTAGAATATATTTTCATATTGTGTAGGACTCGGAATATAATTTTTAACTTAGTCAAATCCTCTCTAATCCATGTCAGGACTTGTAAATTTCACCTCTGGTGTAGGACTAAACCATTCATGTAAGACTAAGTTAGCGATGACGCAGGTCATGGCTCCATAGCCGTCTAGGTCAAAGGTAGGCCTTCGTATTCGCAATTCAGCTTCGTAGTGTGGAAGCACTCTGAGAAAACCGAAATACTCGATGGCCCCAGAAGGAAACACTATTATATATAAAATATGAATATAAGATAGGAATACATATAAATATATAAGATATGAATATACATAATTATTTATCAGTATAGTTATATAAATGTGTAAATATCCAATTACTTTCAATTTAATTTATTTACATAGTTATGTACATATATGTAAATAAATATAAAATATATTAAATTTAATTTATACATACAGTTATTTACATATAAATATGTAAATATAAAATGATTTTCCATTTATTTTGAATATATACATATAAGTATATAAATTAAAAATAATTTTTTCAATTTAATTTACGTATCATTATGTATATATAATTATGTAGATATAACATTGTTTTCAATTAATTATATATATATAATATGTAAGTATATAAATATAAAATTATTTCCAATTTAATTTATCTATAATGTTATGTACATATAATTATGTAAATATAAAATACGTTTTAATGTATTTACATATATAGTTATTAACATATAATTATGTAAAACTAAAATATTTTAAATTTAATTTATGTATAAATATGTACATATAAGTATGAAAATATAACATTATATTCAATTTAATTTATATATATAGTCATGTACTTATAAGTAAATAATTTTTAATTATTTCGAATTTATCTTATGCATAATTATGTATCAGTATAGGTATATAAGTGAGTAAATATAAAATTATTTTAGTTTAGCTTATGAATAATTATGTATAGGTATAGGTATATAAATTAGTAAATATAAAATTATTTTAATTACATGTAGGTATATAAATATGTAAATATAAAGTGATTCTCAATTTATTTTATATACAATTATTTATATATATAAATATGGGAATATAGAATTAAATTTCTGTATTTATATATACATATGCCTACACGCATATATAAATAACATATTATGTCAGTATCTGCGTGTTTTCTTCTGGTATGAACTAGTATTTGGGTTTTCTCAGAGTACTCCCATAACATAAATCTGAATTGTGAATACGAAGACCTGCCTTTGACCTCAATGGCTATGGAGCCGTGACCTGCATCATCACTAAGTAAAGTTCTACATTAATGGGTGAGACCTATGCCAGAGGTCAAATTTACAAGTCCTGACATGGTGTAGAATGGACATGATTAAGTTAAAATAATATTCCGAGTCCTACACAATATGAAAATATATCCTAAGTCCTACACAAAGTAGAACGGATGTGACTAAATAATAACATTTCTCAGAGTTTTTCACAAAAGTGGAACAAAAATTACTAAATGCATTTACGTCAACCACCTCCACCACCACCACTACTTTTGACAAATGACAGATAAATAATTTCTTCAATGTTTTTGTAAGTTTATAAAAATGTTTAGAATTTTTTTGGGATTTCAATGTGAAAGGTCACCACGTCAAGGTCAAAGTTCAAGGCCAACTGCATTGTTTTGGATTATGGTACATTAAGATGGGTTAGGATTTTTGGGGCTTTAGTACATTAAGTTATGTTAGTTTGTCAGATGGTAAGAATGTTTGTGTTGCAGGGTTGGTCTGGACTATAATATTGGCTTCGTTCACTTGGGTTAACATGGATGGTATGTTGGGTGGTATGTTTTTCCAGTATATTTGTCTTGCGATTGTTGATGTATTTCGAATGGTGTAGAAAGTATGTGTGTGTGTTTTTGTGTGGGTCGGCGAGTCCTGTAATGCTAATACATGCTTGAAGTGAAGTGAACAGATTTGGATGGCTCTTAACATCGAGGTCTTGAGAGCCAATGAGGGTGATTGAGTTGAGTATGGAGCATGGTCGGAATGAAAGGGCGGGAAAAACGAGAGATTCCCGAGAAAACCCGCCGACCAACGGCATCGTTCGGGTATGCTTGAGTTTAAAGTGTTTGGTATGTCCTGGGCAGTGTATTTTGACTGGTGTCAGTCGACATTGTGGATGGTATGATAAGAAGTGGAGTGTGTCACAGGAATGGGCTGTATGTTGCTTTTGTTGCGGGCGCAGGTAAGCGTACCGCTATACCTTGCCGAGACGCGGCAGTGGCAGAGATGCGATGTGTATCTTGGGCGAGGCCAGGACGGGCCACAGGCAAGGAGACACTTTAGAAACACGGATGTTTGGGATTCCGCAGCAAGTATATAGCGCCGACGGAGGCTCGAAGCGAGGTGTGACTGCAGCCCGACGATGAGGACGCAAGATGGAGAGGCGAAGGTTGAGCCGAGATCCGCCGTAGCGAGACAACACGATGAGCAGCATTCAGGTGATATCGATGTAGTGACTTAAGTAAAGCTGGTAGGTAACTTTGTAATGGTGTGGCGTAATGTATAGTCAGTAAGTTAGTAGTTTCAATATATTTAACTCCCCATTAAAGTAACTTAACTTATTGACTAGTATTGTATTTGAATTGGTGTAAAACATTGTACATTTTAAAGCTCGACAAAATATAGTAACATGAGTCTACCATCTGTCCACATTTCCCCCAAATATAATATGTTTGGTAAGCCCATAAGGCGCAACCGTAACATTGGTGGAGGATAGAGCTTTGCCAATCTCTTCTTAGTATGCAAAGCTCCGCCAATCCCCTTCAAATAGATTTTGCATAAGCTAATGAGTTATAAAGTTTATAATAGTTAAAGTTGTAAAGATTATTGTACGTAATCATTAAAATTTGTTACGAGGGATGAGTTCTATACCACCTTCACCAACTAAATTTGAGAACCCATCCCTCCCACGCTATGTAGAATAATGTATCGTAAATAAATTTTAATTATATTGCTCACAATGTGTAATACAGATATGGTAACTTAACGGATCATTTCAAAGCCTTTGTATGAGACGGAAGTATTAGGAAATATAATAGTGTACGCTAATATGTGATTATTTTTCTAAATTTAATAGGGTTATCGTCAGATGAATACAGTGAAATAAGCTAGGAAATTTAATAAGGAGATAATAAATAAAATACAATAGCGATATGGTTCAGAGTTTATGTAAAAATACGAGTGTAATATTAAAAGGAAAGCAGCGATATTGTTGGTTCACTAGCAGTCAAGGGCATGCCAACAACCGCTACTACGCGGTATTCTGTAGGTCAGCAGGACCTTGCAAAGCAGGCATTTCCGAGAGTGACGCAAAGTGCACGGTTTTCGTCATATACCACGGTATATCTTCCTCTCAGACACGGTTTATTTAATTTATTTTCATTATATGCACATCAGGCGCATGTAGAAAGTAGTTTCTTACCCAGAAGGCCGCACAATATGTGTTGTTTCGGGCACGAGCGGGAAACTTTTAAGGCTAGTTTCGGGATGTTGACCCGAAGAAAATAAGCCTTACAGATGCGCGGCAGTCCTGTGGAGGAGCTTCCAGGCTGTAAAAGCGCATTTGGAATGTGTCGGATTTTAACTGTGGGTCCAATATATAGAATACACAGTTCTGGGCAATATACCATGAGGTTACTGCAATTAGGCATTCTTGGGGTAAGAATGAGAGAGCAGAGAAATGTTTGTGTGTCCCACCAATGTCTTATATAATTAGAAGATGTTCGTACGACAAGTTCATTAACACTAGAATATTAAAATTACCTAGTTATATGCGTGTTATGGGAAAATTAGATTTATTACTGTAGGTGAAATATATGCTCAAAAGAGACAAGTATAAAGTGTTTAGAGAGTAATTAATTAAATATAAATGGATGCCATAAGAACAATGAAGTAAATTAGTCCACCGCCGTGCACACAGATGGCTTAAGTAGGTAAATAGCCATGTCCAGTATTTCATTAATCAATTAAAGATAACAAGTAAATATAAGTTAAGGCAAGTAGCTTAGAGTATTATAAATATGCAAGTATCCATAGCTAAACAGAGAGAGTTAAAAAAAATATATAGTCAAGAAGACTCGAATCTGACGATATTGATGTGTGAAGTACAAAATCCTAAGTTATATAAGTCTTAATGAGACAGAATTAGGCAGTTCTTTATGAACATAAAAATTTCGCATAATTTTAAGTATCGTTTTCACAGAGAATTCAATATAGCAATCTAAATTACTAAATCTGTTTGTGCGCTTTAAGTTAAGTAAGATAAATGATCTTGCTACACATACACATATAAGTTAGTGGCACGCGAGGCCAAATTTCATGATATAATCGAATTTAATAAATCAGATAATGAAGAGTATTATGTTTACATTTCTATTATTTAGGACAAAAATGAATCTGTGGTATGAATAATATACATTTTTAAGAGTGTTAAATACGTTATACATTCATCTTGATATATAGTGTACGAAATACTGTAGTTAAGAAGTGCTTTTCACAAACCAAAGTAGAGCCTGGAAACGAGCGAGAAAGCACACGGTGCCGCAACGCGATGCGACCTCATTAAATGTTGTGTGTTGACATTCTGCACACCTTACCCCCCCCCCCCCCCCCCCCCCCAACCACCGGGCCGCTCCAACCTTTCCGACATTGTGTCTGCACCTTCCAGCGAGTGGTGCAGCACGCCTCTAACTTCAATACACTGCCTTGCTTTTCCCCACGAGTAGTAAAACTGTGTTACAATTTGTAATACAGATCTCACCTGGTGCTGATATAAGTATATTATGGATTGTGATGGGTTGGACAAAATATTTTAATGTCAAGGGTTGTTACAGAAACGGGCACAGAGCACTGACTTACCCCTTCCACCAAGTACAGAGAGTCCATGGTCACCCACTTGAGTTAAGTCGTTCCGAAGTTTAGGCAAGTGATCACGTTTCTCACGAGAGGTCCCAAGAAATGTAGATGTCTGATAGCTTAGTAAATAGATCAGCATCATCCGTCCGGTTTCACACACGAGTGCAGGATGCCGAGGCTCGTCGGGAATCTAACCCGCACAATATAGCGAGCCAAACAATTCCCCATGTGGTAAAGGTACCTCCCACTGGAAGGAATTATGGCGAATGAGAGTGATTTAGAGGGCGTATGACTTTACTGTGGGTCTAGAGGAGTACACAGTACAACATACAAACGAATTTCCGTTGTGGGTCCAATTTTATGCTACACAGTGGTGCATCACTAAAGACTTTCTGCCGTGTGTCGAAGATATTATACAGTTGACCACAAGTGTCCCTTAGGTCACTTGGCAGATCCTTACCTCCTGCGGCTAAAACATTAATTATTCCCCGAGTCCACTATTATAATGTATAACAGAAACTAACTTGATAAGTTAAGAGAATATTTAAGAGCAAGCAATACTTTGTTATAAATATAATTATAACAGTAGGCAGCAGAGTTTTGGTTGTGCAAAGACAACAATAATTTGATTGTGAGGTAATAATATTATAATTGTGAGGAAATGAAGTTTCAATTTGCAAAAGAAAGTGGTATTTAAATTTTGATACAGTTAGTACTATTGTAACTATGGCATTAACAAGGGTTCTTTATACCGAGCACAAAGGTAAAATTTATTTTAATTTCTTGGTACTAGGCATATTTAGTCTACATAGTAGACTAAATGCTAATTTGCATTAATTGCCATAAAGATCTGAGGAGTTAAGAATAAAATGAAATTAAAATCACACATAAATTAAACAGTGCACAGGCAATAAAGAATATTGATCATAAGCTTTAAAAATAATTGGTAATTTTGTAAAGTTGAAAGATAATGAAAGTTATAATATTGACTTGTAGCGGACACTCGTATTAAATTAAACAAACCATCATAACTAAGTCACCGTGTCGTCACCTCACACTTAGATAATAAATATGTAATGCGAATTGTAGAGATAATAAAGGAGTTCATTTAGAATCAAACAGAAGTGCATACATTGTAGGAAAAGTTTTATTTCTGAGTGCTAAACTTTTTCTTGGGAGTGTTTCAGAAAGACATGCAGCTGCAAGATAAAAGCGTATCAACGCATCATTAGACACCCCTAGCATGGTGTGCTAACAGGAGCCACAGAGAGCCGACTCACATAAATGGCGTGATGCACCACAGCAGTGCGGCGCAGTGCAGCGAAAAATGCTAAGCAGCAGTGCTACGCTGGCAGTGCGGCATGGCACATGCTTAGGTTTTTGCAAAAGGTAACGAGATGCACACATTATACAACTAATATATTTTACATGACACCTCAGCTGAGACACACACGCACGTAACATTGAACACACACCTAAGCACAGAGGATAAATACAAACAACTTTGTATTATCACTCAAGTCAAAGAAAGTTATTAATTAAAAAATATATAAAGTATAAATTATATACAAATTTTAATATTCCGATAATCGGCCAATGACACATATTGAAGTAAAAGCACATTCATTCAAAAACCAAAAGACCAAAAGTGTATAGCGAGAATGTATGCTCAATGCTAGTAAGCAAATGTAAATATGATGGAGAAATTGTATTGTAAACCCAAATACAGTATTAAGCATAAATTAATATCTATGTAAAAGAAAAATAGCATAGATTTTCGCTCACATGAGTTATATGTTGGGTAAACATTAGTTAAATGGTTCATGGTATAACATAACAAAGTTAAAACACAAAATTGAAATGGTATTACCAGTGCACTCATATAACTAAGGTTGATATAAGGTTTAATATGAATTCCATTCATACCCTATCCTCAGTACCGCAACCTAGCGGGATTAATTAGAAAGTTTGAAGTTGTGAAAAATTACTTACATAGGATTTCAATACATACTACGTTTCGGTACGCACATCCTGTCAATATCCCAAGGTGTGGCATCACCTATAGTAATAGTTATTAGCATATATAAAACTACAACATTGTCACACAAATATTGTAAAAAGTGTATAACATGTACTTTCCTTTATAGCCAAAAACATAAAATTTAACAATAATTGCGAAATTTTGTAATTTTTAGTTAATAATGATGTGTAATATGTCCAAAATCAATATTTTGAAATGGGAGGTAGATTTGTTACATAAAATTTTAAAAGTAAAACATAATTTTCACTTTATTGTTTAATAAAAAGTTATTAATTAATGTTATAGGGTTTAATATGTTCAAAGCCATGTATATGTAGATCAGGACATCAAGCAGGCTGTCGGGTTCCACATCAGTAATTTGTTGCGCAACCGCGGCTACCACGATCAAGACAATGCACACTCATACAACTAAGCCAAGTTCACGACCAGGGGATCTGCCGTTCATTCAGCACAAGAGCAGGGCACTAGTAGTAAATAAAACCAGTAATCCATCCATATTATTGCTAACCCCATTCATGTCAAGAAAGAAGGCAAGACAGTTCCTTACTTGATTTTTCCTTGCTTCGACATATCCTCCTACCCTACAAACCTATGGCATCAAAGACATTCTTCAGATGTCCATATTCCCACTGTCGAGAAGCAGACGAACCACCCTACACTCAAGATGTTCTCGAATTGTTCCACATAATCAGTCTTCACTCCCAGAGCTGAGGGACCAGGAGAGTGATGTTGCAGGCGCAGGTAAGCATACCCCTATACCTTGCCGACACATGTCAGTGGTAGAGAAGCGATGTGTATCCAGAGTGAGGCTAGGGCGAGGCCATGGGCAAGGAGACACTTTAGAAATACAAATGTTTGGGATACCACGTCGAGTATATAGAGCCGGCGGAGGATCGAAGCGAGGTCTAGCAGCAGCCCGACGATGAGGACGCAAGATAAAGCAGCAAAGAGTGTACTGAGATCCACCATATGAAGACTACACGATAAGCAGCCTTCGGCAACAGGATTAAGGTGATAACGAGCTGATAACTTAAGTTAAGACCCTAGTTAATTTTGTAATGGTGTGGCATAATATAGAGTCAGTAAATTAATAGTTTCAATATATTTAACTCCTCCATTAAAATAACTTAACTTATTGCTCAGTATTGTATCAGAGTTGATGTAAAACATTGTACGTTTTAAAGTTTGACAAAATATATTAACACAGTAGTGACATGAGTCTACCATCTGTCTACGTTTCCCCCAAAAATAATCTGTTCAGTAAGCCCATAAGGTGCAACCATAGCACTTTATATAGTCTGTGTCGACGAATGGTTGATGTATGCTATATTTATAGTGGGTTTTATGGTTGGTAGATATAAGCGGTGTTGGTAGGTAGAATATTTATAATGGGTGTTAGGTTATGGGCTGGCCTCAGCTGCATAGTTGTTTGGTACACCTGAGTTATGATGGATATTGTGCTTGGTGTATTGGGTAATGCGGTTGATTAGTATATTGACTTGTTATGTAGTTATAGGAGATGGTATACTGGTTGGCCTGGTATGACTTAGGCTATAATGGATGGTTGGTTGGTATGATGACTAGTATATATTTTGGCTGGTGTTGACCAACAGAGCAGAAAGTATGAGCAGTAAGTAAATTTTTCGTAAGCCAGTGTGTACTGAATGGTTAAGGTATGCTTGAGTTATAGTACAAGGTATGAATGATGATTATATTTTGCCTGGTGTTATTTGGTAGAGCAGATGGCATGCATGAATTACAGTGGCTAGTATGGCTTGTTTATATGTGTAACTGGTGAAGTTAGATGGGCTGAAATTGTAATCAATATAGTTGACTTTTAAGATTGATCAGTAAGTCTGAGGTATGATAGTAGATATGGCCTGTATTGTTAATACCACGACAGAGGAATGCTTGAGTTAAAGTGAATTACATGATTTGGGCGGTATGTTTTTTTGTTGGTATGGTTATCTGCTATGGTGTTTAGTTGATATATTCATATAGTATATTATTTTGGCATGCTGGAGGATTGTCACCTTGTGTGTTATGGTTGGTGTCTGATGGCAATGATAACATGACACACATGCTGGAGTTATTTTTGGTATATTATTCCTCAATTTTTTGTGATTATTCTTTGTTTTTTGTAGTATTGTAAGGTGGAGAGTTAAGGGTAGGGGTTGATGTTCAGAGTGCTGAGATGAGTGTGAGGTAAACATGATATGTTCTTAGATTTTCTTTTTACATTTTTGTGATTTTTTGTAGTTATTTCATTTTGTATGTATGAGGTGTGGTGGTCAGTATTTTTTTGGTATGGAAGTTTGGTATAATGTGGTTAGTTGATGAGTGGTACTAATTTGTGATTGGTGTCTGATGGCAATGATACCATGACAGACATGTTGGAGTTATGAACTTTGGTATATTTTTCTAAATTATTTTGTAATTTTGTTTGTTTTGTAGTGTTGGAAGGTGTGTAGGTAAGGGAAGGAGTTTATATTTAGGATGCTGGGATGAGTGTGAGGTTAATGTGATATGTTCTTAGATTTTTTTACATTTTTTGTGATTTTTTTTTGTATTTTAGTGAATTTTTTTATATTATTGCAGAATTTTTGTTTAATTTTTTTATAATTATTTTGAATAATAAACTGCAGGGAAATTTTTAGGGAAAAAATGAATTTTTATGGTAAAAGACCAAGGTGAGAATGACCAATGTTTATGGAAAAAAAGGGAAAATATTTAAGGAAAAGGAAATTTTTAGTGATATTTAGTTGATTTTGAGGGAAAAAAGGGAAATTCGAGATGGCGGGCAGAATCCCCTGAAGGATTTTTCTGGGGGCCCTTTTTTGCAGCTGGGTAAAATAAAAAGTTTTTTAATGGAAAAAAGTGGTTTTTAAGGAAAACGTTCGATTTATTGGTAAAATTATCTATTTCTGAAGGAATTTTTAGAAAAAAAAAAAACAAGTGATTTTTGAGTATAAAGAAGCTATTATGAGAGAAAAATTACAACATTGCGGAAACCGAGATGGAGCTAAAATCCCGAATCCCTGCTCCTGGCTCCTGCGCCAGAAGTAGCTATGCTTTACTACTATTGTCTTTTTGAAAAATAGTTATATAATATGAGTTATTTTTAGCATTTTCAATAAATATGGCATACGCTTAGCAATGAGGTAGACAGCTTACACTTCTGGAATTCGAAATGGCAGCTTACATAATTTTACTATATTTCTGGAACAGTTAAATTTATTGAAACGTCTCATAACGGGAAACAGTGAATTATTTAAAACCTCTTTATTCTTCAAAAATGCGAAATTGTGTCATAATAGTTTAATTACTTTTACAGTTCATATTTTTTAGTATGGGGAAACGGGATGAAACAGGATGAGCCTATGTCTAGTTAGTATGGTAGCGGCTTTTTCTTGGATTTTTTTTTGTTTAAAGTAAAAATGTACAAATTCTAACAGTAACGAATAGAGTGCTGATGTTTAATAGTTTTCATGGAAAAAGTTTTTACACCCTGACAACTTCTTGGTGCCAACGGACACAAAATACTTGCTCTGAAGTTATTATAGTTAAGAAAAAAATTGGCTCTCTTTTATAGATATCGAACACTGGGAAAAATTACCACGTTTTTTTCTAAGACTGGGAGAGAAAATGAATTTAGTTCTAATAGTTTCGGACTACGGACACGTGTCCCTACGCAATACCTTACATTTACAGATTTATAGCAGGTGCCCACAAATACTAAAGAGTGTACGAGCTGCTCAAATAATTTAAGAAAAAAACTTGCGCTATCTCTAACATTACAAAACCTTGTATTTCAACCCGACTCCAGAATGTTTGTATTTTGCCATCATTATATATTCCTATAATATTCGCCGAACAATGTCGTTACTGTGAGAAGATCTTCAGCAAAAGCACCCTATAATATTAGGCGAGCTTGCACCGTGTTTGAAAACAGTGTGTGATGAAGGAAAATAAAATGTTTGCTACGAAAAATGTGAGCAATACAGATCGTAAGATGTTTTAAACAGCATCCAGGCGTTGCTAAGAACGAAAGTGTAGACTGCAAGACTGTTGTGATAAATGTATATTTTGCAGACGATGATAAATTGACGACATCTGCAAAGCGCAAAAATGTTGCTGAATATAATAACAAAATGAAGTTGGAATCGAACCCAGTACTCTGGCCCAGAGGTATCTCGCAACCTGCAATATCGCTAACTAACAAGGCTTGGGATATTTCTTACTTGAAACATAAATGAATATTATGTTGATCGCGCCTATATACAGCCATATCAAAGGTGAAACAACTCTGGACATTGACAAGGTCAGATGTCCCTCGAATAAAATGAAGGGGGTAGTGGCGTGAAGAGTTTAAATCTAGCGATGGTTCGTTCAAGATGTCTGAACTGTGGGGTGAGGTCTGCTTGAATTCTGGTAAGAGGTATGAGTATATTTATTTTGATGAGTTTAGTAGAGCAGATATTCTACAATAATGTGGGGATCTATCTATTGAATATCATAGTATTTGTGCGAATAAAAAACAAAATTAGAATAACTATTTATATATTCATAGTAATATGTATATCTGCTTCTCTATAAGACTTATTAATTCAGTGGTGTTTTAAATCAAATTTATGCGAGTGCATGTCGTAGGAGGGCTATAGTACTCGTAACATCGACTGAATTATAAATGACCACCGATAGTTGCTAAGTAATCATCATTGCCCTGCCAGTGAATAAGTTATTTTTAATGTGGAAATATAATTCGTCCTCTTGTTAATTTCACTCAGCTTGAACTCATGGTCACACTTAAAGCATACAAATTAACTCCTGTCAAACCGGCCACTCACAAGACTGATTCTTTGACTCGTGACTCTTAACTTTTTGACTCAAAATGACTCCAACATGACACTAAGTGACTCTAAATGACTCCGAAATGACTCCAAATGACATCAAAATGAACCCAAATGACTTTGAATGACTCCAAAATGACCCCAAATTGCAATGGAGGAGCAGGTGAAGCAAGTGGAGCAGGTGGATTCACTGCTAGCATAGCTGAATCAGTTAGAATTTGTTTTTACTATTTTTTTCATATACCTGAAGTTGAAAAATCTAACTCTATCAAGGTGCTAAATCGGTGCCTTGGATAGGTGAGGATATGTTAGGTTAGGTTAACAAGTCTTTCAAAGTCCTGACATGGGATAGAATGGGTGTGACTAAGTTAAAAATATTCCGTGTCTTACACAGTATGAAAATACATTCTAAGTCCTACACGAGGTCGACAGCGAAGGTGAATAAATCGAAATTCTTACTTGGACTGGTGGTTAGGTTAAGTGGATGGCGAAAGAAATAAAATATATTCAAAGTTCTTACATGATGGTTAGGTTATCTTAGGTTTCCCGAGGTTAGGTTAAGTGAAGTCAGTTTAAGGGGATGTGGTGAGAAGTAAAATATATTCAAAGTTACTACATGATTATTAGGTTATTTTATCTTAGATAAGGTGGAATGGATACGGAACTGTTATGTATAATTACGGGATGGTGTGTTGGAAAAAATTTACAAGTTCTACATAGGAGTAGGAAATATTTTCTAAGTTCAACATAGGGTACAAAGTCCCTACATATTAATATTTAAGTCTGGGATAGTAAAAAAAATTATATGTAAATTTATGTGTGTGTGTATATATATATATATATATATATATATATATATATATATATATATATACACATACATACATACACACTTAAAATGTTAAACTTGAAAATAAAAATTTATTGCTGGTTTCTGTAAGTCTGGTGCTGGCCAGTAGAGCAGATCGTATACATGAGTTACAGTGGGAGGGGGGGGGGACATTGAATGTTAAGGTGACTGCTTGCGAGTATATAAGCCATCGGGTTCATTTTATTGAGCTGTTTAAAGTGGTAGTCGTGAAACTTTGTCGAGAAGAATATATAGCCAAGGGTTCAGGTTCGCTTGCTTGCTATAATGGACTGTCTTGAGCTGCTTATAAGCAGATTATGTTCACTATGTGCTGCTGTAAAGATAGCATGCGAATGGTGCGGAAAATTTAAGGCTTCTGTTTTTATATTTGTAGCCTGAAGTATGTAAATATATAAATGAAAAAGTCTTTAATTTCTCGCTGGTGTTGTACCTGCCCCAGCAAACACAACCTGTCGGCAAGATGTGTCGGCAAATTGTCGGCCCCATACCTGTACTGTCGGTCACTATCGTTTAAATGCCAGAAGATAGCCTTCAGACAAGGGCGTGAGATCATTGCTAGCCGTTACGATAACGATAAAGCCTCATTGTATTATTTAGGATAACAGATGTATTATTTAGGATAACACCGAAAATATATCGGCATGATATAGCACAGCCAAAATGTTGAAATCATTTTAAAAAATGTTTCTGGTCCGATTCCCATACAGCATATTTGTCTTTTCAGTAAGCTGGTCATCATCTTATTTATTTCGGCCCAGTAACGTTTTCTAGACAAGGCTCTTTATCACAATAATGATATAAATGTCTTTTTGCCGACAAACTTTTGGAACGTTTTTTGAATAATCAGTATATCAGCTAGCTGTTAACTGCATGGTGTATTTTTAAGACAGAACGTTTGCCGTTAAAAAAAGACAATGGCCCACTGTTTTTTTTACGATAACAGGTGGATATCGCCTAAATTATGTCGGCGTGATATCTCACAGCCCCCCTGTTGCCAATAGCTCAAATATTATTCTGGGCCGATTCCGATATAGCATATTTGTCTTTTCGGTAAGCTGGCAATCATCTTATTTATTCCGGCCCATTAATGTTTTTGAGGTAAGGCTCTTTATCACAATGAAGATATAAATATGTTGTCTGTTTGCCGACAAACTTTTGGAAAGAGTTTTGAATAGGCAAGATGTTAGCTAACTGTTAATGGCATGATGTCTTTTTTGAGACCATGTGTTAACCATCATCATGTTTTTTTTTCGTGATTATATGTGTCACGTGGTAGCCCATGGCATTTGTTTACTATGAAATTTCCTTTATTTGTACAAACATCCGAAAGATATATTAAAAACTAACAAAAATTATTTTTCTTGCAAGCCTCTGAAGAAATAGTTTTTAAATAATCAGTATTTAAAAATTATTTTTTATATTGTCATATAATTTATACATTCCTTTTTCATAATTTGTGTCATGATATATTTGAAATTACTGGAGGGTATCCGCAGCTTATCCTGTGGTGTATCAGGCCCTGCCCTCATAGTTCAGGGGTAGGATGGCCGACTTGTAGTCGGAGGGTCGCGGGATAGCGCCGAGGCGCCTCCGATGCGGCAGATTTTCAGTTCGCTTGTCACACCGGGAATTTGTCAAAAGTCGGTCTCACTTGAGCTCATCAACAACTACACCACCAACAACAGCAACAACGGCAAAAAATAAAATAAAAAGTAGTTTAGAATGTTGTACTGTCATCTAAAGGATCATAGGTTCGAATCCCGCACTCGACAAACAAAAGATGTTCATATCATATTATGTTTTGAGAAGTAAATGAAATTAATATATGTAAAGAGAAAATAACAATTACTAAAATTTTTAATCGAAAAGTTAGGGTTTTTTCATTGTTATACTGCTTATTTCTGGACATCATACCGCTGCAGACCCAGCATTGTAACGATATCCAGCCATTGCAAGCCCGGCAACGTTCAGCCCTCGCAGGCCCGGCATCGTAACGACATCCAGCTGTCGCAGGCCAATAGTTAGCCGCCTGCCCAGATTGCATCGGGCTGATTCCGGAATATGACACCGGGCCAGTATCGGCTGGCCAAAGTTTGTCGGCTAGCTTTTACTGGTCTGTTATAAACAGATCTAGGAAACAAGAGAACTATGAAGCAATTATATTCTAAGTTAACCACAATGCTTATAAAGATCTTAAACAAATAAATACCTGGATCTAGAAATGTTATTTGCAAACTATTATTTCGTGAGACTGTCTACCTCCTAAGAGTTCGCAAACTATATTCACTGGTGAATGTAAATATTCACACGCTTACAGACCAGATTTGATTTGCTACATAATTATTTTAAAAATAATATATAGAAAAATAATTAGATGTGACCTTAAGCATTGAGACTCCGACTGAATATAACGAAAGATTTGTAATACATTTGGTTTTAAAAAGTTTTTAAAACGGTAAATACATTCAATATAAACTGAAAAAGCTGTCCAATAATTGTGGTCATGAGACATATATGCGCTGAATAAATAAATAAATAAATATATATATATATATATATATATATATAACATATTTAATACGTTAACGAAAATTTACGAGGGAATGTAACGTCTACATTGCGAACATATATACAAGTTCAAAGCACTTACCGTTAAATTAGGATTGTGGTCAAGCGGTTAGCTTGCCCGACTTATAATACAACGGTCTAGAGATCAATTCTTGCCTGAATATTAGGATTTTTTCCTTTTTTTAAAATGTTACAACGGCCATGGGGAAGCGTGAAATTTGCAATATTTAAATTAATTAAACTGAATTTGCATTACAAGTGCATTCAAAATACATGTTACTGTATTTTCAAAGAACTTTTTTTGTAATTTTTTATACTAAATAAAATAAATTTAAATAATTATAATTATTTATACATATATCGCTTGACATAAATCTGATTGGCAAGGCCAGCCGAGTGCCTCGCAGTCAATGGTCTCCCTTCCCACCACGCGGCGCTCTCCTACTGTCACTCTTGGCCTGTCGCTGCTCGCGGACTTGTTGACGCGTACATGCATGCATGCATACGTGGTTACAAGGTTAGGAGACTTAATTTTCTTACAAAAGTAAAAAAAAATGAGTAAAGTAAACTATTAAGAAAAATATCAATTTAAAATATATATATATATTGATTGAATTGATTTTTAAAGTATAAAAGTTCGAATCGTTTTTATAAAGTCCTGCATGGAATGTACTTTACAATAATTTTTTATATACCTTCTCGTGTATGGAAAATTTAATCTTTAAATTCCTAAATAAATATACATACCGAAGATTCGCGCATTCTAGCAGGCAATGGAGGAACTATGTAGATGGTGGAGTGGAGCACATGTGAGTCGAACAAATGTGAGCAATTGGTCGAACAAATGAGAGAGAGGAGAGAAAGGAAAGATAGAGACAAGAGAGAAAGAGAGAGAAATGAAACAACAAAATGGGATGACTCCGAGAAAACTTATGGACTGATATAGACAAGAGAGAAAGAGATGGAATGAAAGAAAGAGATACAAACGATTGAAAGAGATGGAATGAAAGAGAAACAAAAGAGAGAAAGAGATGAAATGAGATAAAGAGAAACAAAAGAGAGAAAAAGATAGACTGAGGGAAAGAGAAACAAAAGAGAGAAAAAGATGGAATGAGAGAAAGAAATATATTGAGATCACTGAATGATAGAGCATGAAAAATCGAGACAGATTTGGTGGTATGACATCATGATCGTATGCGCCTTGAAAAGAAGTGTCCGGTGATACATAACACTTAATACTTATGCCTTTAAAATTTTTAATTATAAATATATATTTCAACTTTAAAAAATCTGTTAAAATAATTTATTATGACATCATGATCGTATGCTCCTTGAAAATATTAGTCCGGTGATATATAACACTTAACCATTAGGTCTTTAAATTTTTAAATTATAAAAATATATTTAAATTTAAATTTAAAGAAATAATTTTATTATGGAATCATGATCACATGTGCCTTAAAAAGACGAGTGCGGTGATATATAACAATTAATACTTACGCCTGTAAATGTTTTAATTATAAAATATATTTATATTAAAAAAATAATAATAATAAATTATTTTATATTATCGTTTTCACATTATTTAGGCTAGAAGCATTAAGGAAGAGAAGAAAGAAAGAGAAAGAAATGAATAATACAAAAGAGAAAATAAGCGGGAGCACTCAAAAGCATGAAAATCTGACATACTGGTTACCAAGATGGCGGTCCAAGATAGCAGCATACTCGCTACAAAAATGGCTGTCCAAGATGGTGGTACACTGGATACGAACATGGTGGAATCCAATATGGCGGTTGCATGAACGCAATAGCAGTGCGGGAAGTCCGGAATCCAAAATGGCGGCTTGTGACCTTGGCGCCTCGCACCTCTCCCTGATCCCTGATGTGATCGTATCGGCATAATATATCAACTCATGGGAAATGCGAGTGGATGGTGTTTCATTTTTTTTTTTCACGGGAATGTTCGATGGTATGAAATTTTGGTATTGTCTGATGGAGTAATGTATGTTTGTAGTGATTGGTTGGAATGATGATATGTGTTCTTTTTGCGTTACTTTTTCTGCCACTGTTTGATGGCGTGGGAAATGCAAGTGGATTTTTTTTTTCATGGAATGTTAGATAGTATGAATGTTTAGTATTTTCCGATTGAGTAACGTGTGTTTGTAATTAATGGTTCGGTGGATAATATGTATTCTCTTTGCGTTAATTTTTCTGGTACTGTTCTATGGCAGGGGAAATGCGAGTGGATGGTTTTGTTCCTGTTGCAACATATGAAATACTGGTTTGGTGTTAAGACCTACTGAGATTTCGTTTAGGTTGGATCGTTGACTATGGTAGACTGTGTGGTTGTTCGTAATATTTAAATGTTGGATTTGCTAATATATGGTTTTCATCAGAATAATTCGCTGGAATATTGCATAGAATTGCATACATGATTACTCTGTTGTCCTGGGTAGCATGGAGAGAAGTGATTGGTATAATGGAATGGATTATAGATAGTGATCAGGTAATTTGGATATAACTAGAAAGAATATTTTGGTCGGAGGAATGCGTAAAAATATATGTTTGACATGATTTTCTATGAATGAGGATTTTATATTGAGGATTGTTTTGAGGCAAGGGTATGGTTTTGAGTAATGTATTTCAAAATGGATGCATGATAACATTTGCTAATATGGTGATTGCTATGTATGTGTATGTGCGTGTGTGTGTGTGAAGGTTTGTTCGTAATATGTATGTTTAACAGCACTAGCTTTTAATTATTAAAACATTGTTGCTAGGAGCGGTCGAATTGTTTGCTAATAGAGGCCGTACTGTATTTTGGGAAGGATAAATTTTTGCGAGGAGGGTAAATATGATCATTTCACAGTTTGATAACTTGTTAACGAGTTGGATATGTACACAACATTGCATTCGCTTGGAGTGAATCGGCAAACCAATGATGAAAAAGAAGGAAATCTGAAAGAATTTGGTTAAAAATCAAACTTATGCCCTTCCGAATACAGCTATTTGCCTTCGCGTGATATATGTCACTTCTTTCTTGTATGTATTATGTATATGGAGAAACTATTTTTTAAAGCGTTTTGCATAAATATTTCTAAGATTGCATTATAACTGATATAATCTGTGTAAGTATGCATGGATGGTTTTAAAATATTACATTTTCTTCCCTCGTATGTTACTGCGTTCACGAAAAGTATACATGTTTGATATGGTTAGAAAGACTGTAAGTGGAGCATGCAACGATTTTACAACAATAGTGTTGATATTACGATGTGTGAAAGTTGTGTTCTCATGAATGATAATGTCGCAGTGAGTCTATTTGGAAATGGTAACACGAAATGAAAAAGTGTGAAATTTTGCTCCCTGGAAATTCGGGTAAGCTGTTAAGACACATTTCGGAAGCAGGATAGATGTCGTAAAGTGAGATAATTGACCTATAGTTCGAATACCAATCCCAGATTTGGATAATTTTTTTAAACGAACTTTGTAATGCAAATTTATGTTTGTTAACATGTTTATAAATATTTGCTATAAATATTTAAGCCATATTCATCGGTTAAGTGTGTTGTGGTGACCCTGGGTCTGCGGCTTGAAATTATAAAAATATAAATTTTCTGTGCGACTTAGAAAAAAGAATGGCAAATTTTTCGCAGTAATCATGCGAGTCTGATATAAATATTTAAGCTGTCACCAAAGGCTAAATAAGATGTACGGTTTTGAGTTCGAGATCCGAAAATATAAAAAATATAAATTTTATAAAAGTGGATTTTGTGATGCTATAAATTAATTAAATATGCGTGCAAGCTTGTAATGTCGCAAATGCGAAGACGAGTGATGTGTAGCCTTCCTAGTTAAAGCACTCGCCTGCATCTTTTCCGCGAGTACATTATAGACTTTCCAGAGATGACGATAGGCCTCTGGAGTAATGGGTATGTGTGATTAGGTAGTTTTTTGTTGGTTGATGGCCTGTGATAGTTTGGTAGAGAGACGAAGACTGCACGGGAGTTGCAGACAGACTAAGACAGGTAATGGAAAGACATATTTTCAAAATGTTTGTAGTGCATTACAACATGCTATGTATATGAGTTATGCATAATATCATACACATGTTAGACGGAAGTAGTTTTGGTCACGGTACAATGTGTACTTAGAGTGAATTTAATCATTTTAGATATTCAATATGTAAATACTAACACTTATAAGTGTTCTTGACATGATTTAAAGCAGGGAATAAGTTCTCGATATTCGTTCGTTGTTTTACATCTGGCCCTGGGTAGTTGCTTTCGGTTCATTATGTACACAGTAGTTAAAAATTTGATATTCAATACGGGAATAATTTGCTGTATATTCGATTAATAAGAAAATCGACAGCCTGTATGGATCTTGGATTGAGATACTACTTGTGTGTGTAAATAGTCTCGCTAAATAATCATTTTTGATACGCACATATTTTACTTTTTAAGAGTGAGCTTGTGTGTGATTGGTTTGCATTTGTTTGTGGATTGGTGAGAATTGGTGTGGATTGGTGTGAAGATTGGTGTGTAATTGGAGTGGATTTGTGTGTATGTAGATTAGTGTTAGTATAGGCACGAGGATTGGTATGAGGATTAGTGTGAGGATTGGTGTGGATTGGTGTGTCACGTAACTTTAATTTCCTACTTTTATCCATATATGCAGTCTCTGTAGTTCCCTGGCGTTACCAGATAATACTTCAATTGTTTCATTCGATGAAGCCCTATTCTTTAAGTATACCAATAATTGAAGATATTTCGTTACTGTAAAAACCAATCAAATGTATGGGTCTAACAAGAAGTTCGTTGGAGTCTTCGGGAAATATGCACTCATTATTCACAGCACTTGTCGAAGGAAATTCGTTGGTGAAATGTGTGGAATCATCATCGTCACTTTCTGCTTAATCAGAAATAACAAGTTTACTTTCGTTTGAAGGAGGCATATCTTTGCTGACATTAGTCTTTGCAATTAGTGGTGGTAAATTATTTTTTCAAAGATCGTTAAGGTTACATAACAGTTTAGAAAGTGTATATTTCTTACGAACCGAATGTATGTCATACTGTTCGTTGTCTGTATGGGCATAGTTCCCTCACCTTCTGTGGGCATATTTTGTAGTGAATTCGTCACATCCCGTTTCTCGATAGGAGAAAAGCACTATTTTTTACAGATCTTGACATGTGTGTTCAAGTTATCGCTTCGTGCAAATTGTCTAAAACAGTTTTTGCAAGTAAAAATCACACGACTTGGGTTCTTCTAATATTCGCTCTCCTCGTGTTGACGAGCATTTTCACCATAGGTGATTGCAGAATTGACAGTGTCACAGATTCGACGATGATCCCGTCTACATTCTCATCACTGCCACTCATCTGAATAATCTTTGGTAGAACATTTACTTCACGGTGACAAATGGTATTATTTCTGTATAAATTTTGTTCTTTTAACAGAAAAGAATCTAGTTAATGTCAACAAAAAGCCTTTCGGCATTATATATGTATGTGTGAGAAAACCTACATACTCGACCTGCTTCCTATGATATGTATTGGGTTAGGAAATGCTAGTGATGTGGTTACCAAGCAGGAAGGAAAAATTTAATATGAAAACCTTATTGTTGGATATAACAGAGGTCATTAATATATGTATAAAATCGGTTTTGTGCTCTAGGATGAATACTATCTCATGCTTAGAAAGTCCTCAACCAGAGGTAATTTTTTTTTTAGATTCCCAAATTAATATTTTAGTTGACAAGGTTATTAGAATAGTAAAGGAAATGTCTTTGGGAGGGTTTTGACCAAGGATATTAAGATATTGAATTAGTTTTTGTAAAGTGTTAAAACATATGTTGGTTGTAAGTTAGGTTTGCTATTTAGAAAGTAATTAATTATTTTAGTTAATAATTACGTAAATAGTATACATAAGTGTTCTTGACTGGATATGAACCAAGGCGTACGTGCGTTGCGTTTCATTGGTCGGCGGTTAGTTGGTTTCAGTTAATTTCATGTATAGTAGTTAAAATTGGAAATTCATTAAGTCGATACTTTATTTAATACTTGATTTATAAGACAGTCTACTTAGTATGTATTGTTCTTGAATCACTATATATTTACTACTTCCGCGCCTGTATTATAACATTCTTGATGTTAGAATGGAATCTGAATTTTTTGCGGTAAGTGTAGAAAATATTAAATTGAAAAAAAATTTTGAACACTTTTTTGCTATACTGTTTAGAAGTGGTTTGTTGCGAACATACAGAAAGTTTTCCGATGCGCAGTGCACTGCTGGAGAGCAGATAGCGACACCACCCTCTGTTTGGAGCCGAGGCTGTTTGGGCGGTTACAGATTTCCAGCTAGCTATAAATTGCAAAGTTTCAACATTGGTTGAAGTATGTTACGTTTTAAATGTATATCTGGAATTCCATGTATTATGTTACATTTCCAGTAATTTAGGTCTTACATACTAAGTTTGAGAGATATTCGATTCTGGCGATCGTACAAGTAATACATAATAGTACGTCATAGGACAGTGTTAATTGGCTGAGATAGCTGTTTATATGAACGTAAATAATTGATTAGGAATAGGAAATTATTGAGCGATTAAAATATACATAGCCTTGACTATTCTCGAACCAAAACTAGTTGGTGTAGTTATTCCTTGCTTAGAATTGCTGTATTAAATGTTAAACTAAATGCTGGTCGCGAGCCTTAGTTGGGTGGTTTGTTAACCTTTTTTTTACATAAATCCCGTTTTATTTTCCACTGACATTTACACAGTAATTAGGGTCGTGATTTGCATAAAAACGAATATAAGGCTAACTAGCAAATGCATATATTATTGAATGAAAAATGCTTTTGCGTGAGTGCTCTGAGGTGGAAGTGCTAGGGCGAGAGACAGAGAGAGAGAGAGAGAGAGAGAGAGAGAGAGGAAGGGGGGAAGAGATGTCTGGTGGCGATGCCTTGCGCGCTCTGGCGATAGAGCCATAAACAACTCAGATTGCGTTCTGTAGGCGCGCAGTCTGGAGCGACAAAAGATGGTGAAAGGCAGGCAAGAATATGTGGTCCGCTCATAGGAAACTTGACACGCAAATGCAGACAACAGGTTATAAAGGAACATTACTTTAAAGCACACCTGATTGATTCAATATTTTAACACTAAGCATTTTAAATAGTTAACAACCACTTACGCGACTACGTACTTAACAAAAAGGAACGATAATTAATGATTTTATTTTTTATTACTTTTTATTCATTTTAAAACTTTATACATTAAAACATGTAGATTACAATACGTGTGTATAAATTAAGTAACACGTTATATACACACTTATTTAGACTTAATGTTGGAACGAGTGGGCTGTAGCGCGGGTGGAAGAGTCGATGTGGGCCGGGCCATTGGGAGAGCCGATGACGGTGGACGGCGGGCTGCAATCTTCGCGCCACGCACTAGGACGGCAGGGTTGATTTTGGCCTGCACTGCATGCTACGTGGGTAGTAACATAATAGTTTGCACATGGTTTTAACGGTCTTTATTCAAACTTACATTTAACTGAAGGATTGCATTAAACACATTTTGCTAAATGATGGGAAAATATTTATTCAGTGTGGGACATATTCTAAGAAACTTTACTGAAGCAGGATTTTCATAAAATGCATCGTACTTTTAACTTATACTGATAATTAATCTAATAAAATACCAAGCGTTGGGGCTTGGGGGGTATACCTATTTATATACACACTTTGAGTTAAGCCTATCTTCGGGAAGTTACACGGTGGGTGTGGACATGCACTTAGGGAGTAGGTACTTGTTGCACATAATTATTGTTTGTGTAATTAATGTCTCGTTGCATTTTCTTGTAATTGTTTTGTTTTCATTGTCTTAGTATTTGTGAATGATTATATTTAATGTTTAATTGATAATTCATCTCGTTGCATTATATTATGTTTAATTAGGAGTTCATTTTTCGTTGTGCGTACTTAGTAATTGTTTAATGTTTCATTGTGTTGGTATACGGGATTGATCTGTTTAATGTTTCATTGGCAAATAGTTTTTTCAGTGCACATACTTAGTAATTGTTTAATGTTTTAATTGGCTTAATATTTGTGATTGATTTATTCAATGTTTCATTGGTAATTTTTTTATTGCGCATACTTCGTAATTGTTTCGGTTTTTGTTCATTTCAAATGCTATATTTGTTTCGGTCAGAGTTCATTATTCTTCAAACACTTGATTATTTCATTTCCAATCTCAGTCACTCGGCCTCGCATCACAGCTCTCGAGCTCCAGCAAAGAAGCAAGACGTGCCCTGCTGCTCTCTCCCCCTCCCTCCCCTCACCTACCCACCGAGCTCATTCCAACCTCAAACTTCGAACAGGATGGAGCACTACCACTCACGACACCCTCTCCTCTCCCTCACACATCATCCCATCTCTTTCCAGCGCCAGACTCAGAGCATGATGGATGTGCCTTGCTCCATCCTCTTTTCCCTCACCTACCATCACACCTCAGTCTCTCGACAGCCAGCAACCAAGATGGATGTGCCCTGCTCCTGCTCTCCTCCTCCCCCTTACCCCCCACTGAGCTATTCAATCTCCAGACACCAAACTGTTAACATCTTAAATGGCCCTTATGTCGCTATTGCTCCAAGATCAACATATATATGCTGCTGCTCACACCCTTAGATCTCATCGGCTGCAAACTTCGAAGGGTGAAGACCTATGCTGCTCCCCCAAATGACAGAATCTAACTTAATCCTTGCCTCGCTAATCATAACATCTATCAGCCCTTTCAACACGTTCAATGCATTTAACCCTTTTTCGACAGTTGTTAACCATTTACAATTAATTAATTAACCATTTCAACCAAACAATCGGGATAAAAACCCTTTTAATTAAACAGTTTACCATTTGAACACCAAATGGCACTTAGTCTACTCTTGCTTTCGTTGATCTGAAACTCGCCCACTCCCACTACTGATGGATACTTAGTAATTCTCAAGAACACTAGGGAGAAACTACTCCCGCATTCAATACCAGCAACCTTGGCCAGAAAGTGCAAAAATCTCACTGTTTAGGAAATATTACGTACACACATAGTGATTTAAAAAGGTTGCCAAATATACAAAATGACTGCAGACACTTTTAAAATTAAGCTCGAAATTTTAAACGTAATAATAGGAAACAAACTTTATGGTAACTTAAATCCAAATTTGGATATAATTTTGAGGATTTCATTGAAATTGCCCTTATCTGTCAAATGGTTAATTTATCATATTTAATGATACGGAGGACTCGAAGTATATGTATGAGTTGTTTAATACACCGGGTTACAGTTTCATCGGTAGTAAACCTCGTACAGATGGCGATACCATTTCGTGGTAGTAAAAATTATTATTATTATATTTTTAATTATCAATTGTTACAGCAAAATATCTCTTATTAATGTTGCACTACACGTAGATGGAAAGCCGATAGATTTATTAGGTAGTTAAAATCTTGGTATCTAGCATAAATGAGATACACAGAATACTATATGGATAGAGCAGGAATGGGGGAAACTGGAGTACCCTGAGAAAACCATATCCAAACGACAATGTAGCTTAGCGATCCATGCAGCACTGAGGAGGAACCATAGACCAATATTGCGGTAGACAGGTGTTAGTCTTCTGTGCATGTCTCCAACATTGACTCGCCCATCGCCACTACAACTGTCGAAGTCGCGTGGTGTACAGCGATGAATGTGTTCCTTACATTTTCATTATCTACATACCCACACATTTAAATAAATAAAATAGTTTGCATATAGTCCATTCATCGTCAGTTATAACTTTACTGAAGCATTGCTTAAGTTTTGCTTTCAGACTATTCCTCCACCGCTAGCAATCAAAGCTTAACAAAGTCTAGAAAATTCAACTAAAGAGACAATAATCCTTATTCATGCGCACTCAATTCAATAATATTTTTCATGAGAACTTTTCTTACTAGGAATTACCAACACGCCAGTTTTTCCCCTGTTCTATTTATATTAATTATAAATGAAACATTGCAATATTTAATTAAAATTTAAGTTAAACCCCTAGTTAACTAAAACAATACTATTACGGTAACAAAAGAAAAAGAATCTTGTGGTGCATGTCATGTTTAGAAAGTCACACACATGGAGTGATTTTTTCAAAGGTTTAAGTCGAATATGTCAAGATACCGCTAATATATTATAACTTAAATATATATGTTATGTATTAAATCTAGAAAAGAGGATGTGTATAAAAAATTTAAAACACTTATTACATAAAAAACTAGCATAAAAGCAAATAATATCTACCCTCTTTTTAAAAGTGGCATTGGCAGAAAAGCAGGATAATGCTGGAGCTCGGAGAGTGGATATTACGTAGCTCTTATGATCACTCTACCAGAAAATAATTTTTTTGCTGTTGGAACGCGCCCATCCGCAGTGCCCTATCATGTGCTTGTGACACGCCTGCCTCTAGCGAGGAAAAACGCTTGTGCTGTCAACGGACTCCGCAGCTACATGGGAGTGACAGTGCATCTTGGTAGGCACGTGGCCATACCTGCTTCTCAACAGTAAGTTGATGTTGCTGGCAATTCCGGACCCCCACACCCACCGATTTTTTCATTACTGTCAGCGGTGTCAGGCCATGCGAAACATGCGGACGCATGGCACGTCGAACTGTAGGGGTGCAGCATCATCGGCGCCTTAAACATTTTATTTTTCAATACATAAGAAATACTTGCCATTATATAAGCATGAATATCCTATAAATTTTATCTCACCGAGGAAGCTGAGATGAAGTTTCTTGAACATTTTATTTTATACTAGTATTTTATTACCCTTTACATCAATATTTAACTTTTGAACATAATCATAACCTAATGTTTTGCCGACCTCCCGTGGCGCAGTCGGTTGGTGTGCCACCGATCTGGGATGGAGGAGGCTCTGGGTTAGAATCCCGGGTAAGGCATGGGTGTTAATTTAAGTTAGGTTATAAGTTATTATGTAAGCCGTCCCATGCTAAGCATTCAAAAATAAAACCGGGGGACGTTAAAAAGCCCTTTAGAATATAACCTAATGTTTGTTTGGACATATGCAATGTATTAGTACAAAAATTAAAATATTTAATTAAAGCGAATTGTAGTTTATTCTTATGTTAGTACACTGTCTGAATTTAACATATTCAGAAGTATTAAAAAAAAAATTAAATAATTCATAACAGTCTTTCAAAATTGCTACCACAAATTCATTGTAATAATGAGAGATAGGGCTATAAATAACGTTAATTAAGATATTTTGTAGCCAAATATATATAATAATACAATTTAAAACCTAGTACTCATTTTCGAAGCCATTGAAAGCGAATATCTATTTATAATACTGAAACTTAACATATATCCATAGATATATCTTTCAACCACCATTAGTAACACCGTTTTGGTGATATACAAGCATTTTTAATTACATCAATTTCACCCGCAAGGGAGCATCCTACAGGCATGAAGCACAGTGAGAGTGTTTGACAATGTGAGTCATGCAGATAATTCAATTTTCATGGTCGGCAGTGCAAGTGACGTCAGCAAGGGCGAGCCTTATAGCTGTGCCTGCAGAACTACAAAAGATCGCCCCAGTGTGCATGTGCTATTGAGTTGGTAGCACCTATTCAAAGTGTGGTTTGCCTCGTAGATGAGCTGAAAAGCTCTTAGACAGTTAACGTGTTCCAGAGCGATCACATGGTAAGGCTGTTGGAAGCGAGGTGGTCATTTCACTGTATTGCGTGCAATACCAGTCGGGCGGATATTACCATAGCACGACTAGGCACCAATAGACAGACGAAGGCACGCACACACAGCATACAGGATCTAGAAGATACCAACGAAACACATCAAGGGAGAACCAATGGATTGTCGAACAAGCGCGAAGTACCACAACCGCCATGATTGGGGACATTCTGTTCAGCGAGCAATGAAGCCCACCCTTCAGTATCCTGTGGGTGCCAGTACTGTTGGCATATGGCTGCATGACGCGGGACTAACTGCACGCAAACTGTTACGACGACTTACCTTAACATCATACAAATGTCGCCACAGACTGCAATGATATTGTGACCAACTGTCATGGAGACATGCAAAAAGCAGCAGATAATCTTCAGTGATGAGACTCGCTTTTATTTTACCGGTGACAAACAACGCATCCGTATGTGTAGGTAACACGGGCAGTGCAAATATGAACGTTATGGCGTCCGGATGGTCTGGTGTCATAGGATTAGGTGCTATTTTGTACGATGCCCGATCATCGTTGGTTTACATCACGGGCATTTTGACAGCCTAATGGCATGTTCACGAGGTCCTACATTCAATGGTCCTGCCGTTTGTGAACGCCCATGCCAGTGCTCTAATACAACAGGACAATGCTCGTCCTCATACCGCTGCCATATGAAGGGTTTCCTCGAAGAAGTAAATAGGTTGTTATGGCCAGCCGCATCGCCAATAGAAAATTTGTTGAATGTTTTAGCTGTTTTATCGCAACTCCACCTCTACCGCAAAATCTGCAGGATCAAACATTCAAGCTGCGTGAAATAGAGTAACGCAGGCCAGTATAAGGGACTTCTACAACAGTCATTTGCCTTCTTGCCGCATAGCATTGCATTCCGGCACGCCATTGTGAGTGTAACCATTTTTTGACGATGAGTGTATTTGATAATATTATTTTTTTCCTTACTACGCCTAACTAATGTAGGAATCAAGACCAAGTTCCTCAGGTAAATGGTAAACTCCTTCTGATTTGAGTTCGAATTAAGGAAAGATGATTTCCTTTAAAAACCAAACTGATAATTTCTTTACATATTGCACAAAATATCGTATGTTTTGTTTACATTTTAAAGCAAGAACCTTTATATTTCTTGGTTTAATATGTTTCAATTATAAATATTTGACCCGCACTTACAGTTTTATTGTTGGTTCTCGAAAAATATTCTTCTCAACTGTGATATTACACTTTTGCATTCGCTACATGATATCTAAGACAAGGAGATTCCGTAAATTAAATGTGTTATATTCCAGAACGGTAACCTGTGGAACGTTTGAACATAACGAGGATCCTTTAAATGATTGCATATATGCAATCTAGTTGAAATTCATCACGACCAGATTTGCATTTTTATTATTTCAGACGCCGGACGTGTCCATATTTAGTAACCATATACAAAAGTAGCTAAATCCACTTGAAAAGTTTTTCAGTGAGAGAGAAAAAACTTCTAGAATCTTTCTTAACTGAGGTATCAATACAATTCGTTGATAATTCAGTTAAGACAAATTCATTGTTTTGGTGGACAAAATGTGTATGATCTAGCATAATAAATACAATTGTCATTGATTAAAATAAAATGCACCTAACTGGTTTTACAGATGAATAATGGATTTAGCTGGTTTTCGAACTGAAGCATCCGCCATGTTTAAGTTTTGCACAGATGCAAAAACAGTTGAATTTCAAACCAGATTATTGAATGAGACAAAATTGTTAATTATTTTGTGAGATTAGTATAATTTCATACCATATACCATACAAAAATACATTTTCGTGTTACATCAAATTCACATGAAAGTAAAGTTCTGAACACAAAGGATAAATTACTGGCAAAACATGTTTCCCAATAATATATTCTCACAAAGTGTTCCAAATCGTCTAGGCAATCGTCCTCCTCAGCTCCTCCAGTCTGGTCTTCAAGTGGAAGTGGGGCCAAATGACAGAGAAATTGTGTGTAAAAGTTAAGTTTCGGATCGTCTTGCCACTGTTCCCCATAATGTAAGACTAGCAAAGAGCGTACGTCATTCACTTATGCAAGCTTAATTTTGACACCTGTTGTAACATCTGGGATCCTTGCAGTAGTAAATGATTTAGCTCTCTTGGCGAAGGCTTTTGTTTCACCACATTCAAATTAATGGTATGTTGCACCTTGAACCAGCTCTGCTTTGGCAGTCTTTGATATTGAAATCTCAATATTTTTGGTATTTTGGAATTGAAAGTGCCATTGGCCGGGTTGTTTTAAAACTTCATCGCCGTACATTTTCCAGTCTTGAACAGGGGGGCAACCATCTCCCAGATGTTGTACTGTACAGTGTTCCACAATCACTTCAATATACACATCTGAGTTGTCAGCAACACTCTTCGCTCTGAACTTTCCTTCCAGGTTGCCAAACACTCTGTTGGGTGGAATAAACGAGTGCCCAATGATAGGAAAGTACAAGATGATATGATTTACACTGACAGGAGTTTTCAGTAACTACCATCGTGACAACATCGCAATCATTGTTTTGTTGTTATTTTGGCCAACACAGCCATCAGAGAAAAGTTTCACTGCGGTGATCCCTACCGATTCACATTGTGTGAGCCTATGATGAACAGAAGAGTCAATTTGGTTTGATCCTTTACAGAATTGATTTTCTGTCCAAAGGTAGGCAAACATTTTAGTCGTATTCTGAGAATATGTTGATACCCCTTCACAGATCGTAAAATTGTATACATATAGTTGTGTTTGTAGTATGCTGCTTGGTCTAGTATCTTTGGGAGTACTATATTCTTCTGGCAGTCATAGCTAAATACCAGGTAATTATCATCCATTTCCTGAAGTAGCTTATAAAACTTTCCGCCTGAAATTTGTGCCCTTTCAACTGCTTCTGTAATTTTTCTTTTCATCTGTGTCATTCATATTGCTTATTTGTTATCAAGCCTTGTGCATGATGAACATTGTCAGTGTAACGAGCATCAAATCCAATATTTAAGTTCTCGTTGAACGCAGCCCGAAAGAATTCATAATCGACATGTAGATCTTCTGAGGAATTTGCTCCCATGTACATCTGCCACATTTTGTTTACACTAAGTTCACTTGGTAAGTACTGCCTTACGTCATTAAATCCCCTAGAGTAAAGCTTTTGCACTGGCTTGAAAGTCTCAATAAATTCCTTGAAAGCATTCTTTTTCTTCTCGTACTTTTCTTGATGGCGAGGACCTTCCCGGGTTTCCAGAGGAGTGATGCCTAACTGTAGGTTTACCTGGAAGATTTTCTGAGCAGGGTTGCGGCTTTCCTGAAGAACTGCCGAAAATACGTACTTGGATGTTTTCTTTGCGACCTTGTCTTTGCTTTGGTAAAATAAAAGTTGCACTCATCTTTCTTCTGCAGTTACTACCTCCAGGAAGGTGGCTCCGTTTTGCAGATGACGCAAACCATGTTGCAAAATAAAGTGTTTCTTAGATTGCAGTTCGGCATTCTGGTAGTATGTGAAGTGAATTTTTCTTATATTTTGCATAGAAAGCTGGCTGCACTTAAAGACAATTTTACAGTTATGATTGCATGTGGGCATCTTTGGGAATCCTCTCGTATGGTGCCTGGAACAAATAGGTCTTGCAATATAATACCAAATATGTACTCATGTCAAGGTATAAGAATGATCGTAGCATACTACAATATTACTCAACAGACTCAAATTAAAATAACAACAGTATTTTTTATTAAAATCAATTTTTTTACGTATCTGGCCTTCTTTTCAGCATTCCTCTTCCATGTTGTGAACGTTGTCTCTTCTTCCTAGACTTGTTAGAAGGTGTTTGAAGAATGCATTCTTCCTCATTCATCTCATTAATTCTCTGCTACAACACACTCGTGGAAAACACTTTAAACAAACGAGAAGTAGTAACTGCATAACTACAATAACAACTAATGCTGTTGATTAAAAACCAGCTGTTCTTTTTTATTACCAACATATTACTTTCTTGGATTTTCACATTAGGCTACTGAAATACAAACTATTACAAAATAGTAATTGTAATTATGTAAAAATAAATTCACCTTTTAAAGGCATTATTAACCTAAATAAACCTGATATTCAAGTAATAAAGGATATAGCTTATTTGGTTTCTTGAAATGTAACTTCCAGACATTTTCATTGTCATTCGAATTTTTCTGTAATGGTTAACATGAAAGATGGATGTAACTGTTATTTCAACCAGAAAGAGTGTAAATTTAACTTCTTGGTACTGGACACACTTCTGTTTCTATATTTTAAATGGTTTATAAATAATTATGCATGTGTTTGAAATGTTTAGATCGTATCCAAGGAGCTAAAAATCCAGAGATACCAATATCTGTAAATTTTTTGGGTATAGATTCTTTTGCATATGGACTACCCATTTGAGGATGTTCTAAGATCGATATCACGTTGACTACCACCGCCCATTGTTCAGCAATGTGGGGGCTCTATGAATGTATGTAGTGCAATACCTTAGCATAGCGTGGAAGAACTTGAAGTCCTGCATTGGAAACTCATAGTGCAGCATTATCTCAACATTCTGGTAAATAATGTCCATTCTACAATCTGGAATATGTCCTTATGGGAAAGTCCAGTGTTCCTATAAGGCAATGCCCCCATTCATATTTCTTGTGCATCGGAGCATGGTTTAACGACGATTGCTATAAAGTAAAAATTGTTACCTATAATATGACCATAAAATGAACAAATATTTAAATTTTATTTTGAAGCAAAAATGCATCCTAGGTAATCCCTTCCAGCTACACTCTCTCAACTACAGAGCACTGTCCACAGGGGCAGCAATTTGGGGCTGCGGCTAGAGCGCTTGCCTCAAAGGCGGACAGGGTTCCTTTCCCGTCGAGGTCGCTCCCGTATTTTCGCACATGGGGATCATGCCGCACGATGCTGCTATTCGGTGGGTTTACTAGGGTATCTCCTATTTCCCCAGCACTTGCATTCCGGCGCAACTCAATACTCACCGTTACCGGTTCTTGGACGCCGATTTTAAGAGCCACCCAAATATCCCCACTCCTCTTTCCGCTCCACAACTGTGCACAAGGAATGAACAACTTTTCTTATAAGTGTAATTCTTCACTTGTGTTTGTCAATTTCATGTAGGACACTTTGTGTATTTCAGAACAAGTGTAGGCCATCTCCTTATTAATACCGTAATTTGTATTCCCAAGGGTTGGCCACAATATTTGTGCATGTATGCATATAAAATGTTTTCATCATCTAAATTGTAGGAATGTTGCAGTGAGGTGTTTACAAGAATTTTTGGGATATCCAGTTTACCAATACATACCGTATATACATACATATTATGCATAAACATTTCCATTCACATATAAACATGTGTATATATATATGCACATAAATAAAAACATTTATATCAATACAGATAAGAACATTGAGATGGTGACGTCTCATTATACATGGAAAAATACAAGCCCGCCTATACGTTCCTAGTTCACTGCCTTTGCCTTGAACTCACCCTGTTGCGTCAGCTGCCAGCACGCCGGCTTGCTGAAGTAAACGACGCAAAATCATCGTTAGACTGTAAAATTATTAAGAGAATTACATAAGAAAGACCTAAAATACTAACTGTTACTTACTACACGAGCTAGCAGTGTGAAATCGAAGAACGGTAACGAATACGTGAAGTTTGCTTGCAGATCTCGGCATGGACATCCGACTACCATAACAGCTAGAACCAGACTGGGAAACATGGCGGTCATCCATAATTCGTCTTGCTCGCGCCTAGAGCTCTAGCGTCCCCGAGCTTACAGGGAGTGTGCACCGTGATTCTAATTAAAATATATGGCATTTCACGCACAAATTCTGAGAATTACACGACTTCTTGAACCTGCCACTCATTCTGATCGGTTAGGTTAGAACTGTAAACCCCTCTCGTGGCTCGCCCCTAGTTTTAATTTAGTATTTAAGTCCCTGCAGCAGCTTGGGTCAGCAGAGACTGGTGGCTGCTGGGGATGAGACCATTCCTGAGATAAGTATTAAAAAATGAAAATATAGGGCTCTTAAGGCCAGTATGTAGAATTGGACAATTGCGTCAAAATTTTCTTGTAGAAGAGATTATTGTCTGTGCACTTCGATTTTGAAGCTAAACCAGATAAGAAAACGAAATTGTTAAAATGTTGAATTTTATTCAAGGTAAAGATATTAACATCACTTAGCTTTCCACGAAAAAAAAGATTTAAGAAATTGTTATGACAAGAGCATTCATAAATTACTTAGAATGTTGTAATAAGCGAAATAAAACACACTTACATGCGAAATGGTTAAATAAAGGCTGCTGGAGAGATTCCATGGTTTTACAGCCTATGATTTTAAAGAAGTTTGAAAATGTAAACACATATGAGTCATTTAGAAAAAGGTTTGTCAAAAAAAAGTAAAAATAATTTTAATGTATTTTACGAAGTTAAGGCAAATTTCTCTTTTAAAATATCAATGAGATTTAATTCCTAAAATGGGTAGTGGCATGGTAGAGATTTTAAAATGCCACATGTTAAGGAGACTCCTGCTCAGATTGTATTTCTTAAATATCAGGATTTTAAAATAACTGCCGCAGAATGCAAGAATTGTCATATTAAATTGTTTTTTAATTATATTGCGAGGTATATGTGTCCTTCTGAGATGGATATGAAAATGGTATTTCTACTTGAAAAAAATGTTCTTATGAAAATGGAATGTAGTATGTGTAGTAGTTCAGTATTCCTGTTGTATTTTTAGTTTGAGCCATAATGCTTATATCTTTGATAATAAAATATAGTGAACATTTTTAAAGGACTTGTGTGTATTTTGTAGTTTTGAAATTAATTTCTGTTTCAATATAGAGGTGTTTTGATGTACGATAGTATGGTCGTAGTTACTTTAGAAAAGAGACCTAGCGTGGCCCTACAGTGTAGGTCAAGGAAATGGCCTCAACCCACGTATGTACCTGCAAAAGTATCTCTATATGTATAAATATATATTCATACCGACACAAATACCTGCATATGTACACACACATATGTGCATATGAACAATCATAAATATATGAAATGTGTACATTTATATAAATGTACATATGTAAATGCATGCAACTTTTGGGGTATCATGTGCATATTGCACTAAACTACATGCCAAAAAATTTAATAAGGATACTGTAATTGCTATCCTGACAGTAACAACCCAGCCTGCACGCCATGTAATGTAAACATACCGGATGAATCACCTAAAATTTTTAATGCAAATATTTCTGAAATGAAATGTGCTATTGATGTGCTGGTTTTACAAAAGTGAAGGCTGTACAAGATGACTGAAGGGTAAAAAACCATGCAGGACAGTGCTGTAGTCCAATCCTCAAAAAATGATATGAAAAATCTAGATGAATAAAGGAAAGTTGAAGCTCCTGCATGTTTTTTTATTTGGGTCGTAAAAATTATTTAGCTAAAGGTTGCATTATTGAAAGTCATTAATATTGTTACTCACACATGTAAATATGCCGGTTAATCAGGTATATCAGGTAACACAAATAATAGAGCAGCTTGTACTCAAACAGAGGAAGTGAGTGCAGAGCGAAGGCATTATAGTGGTATAGTGAAAGACTTGTAGTGTTTCTATTACCAGGAAGGGCATTTTAGATCCCAGTGCCCACAGAGGGAAAAAGAAATGGGGAAGCATAGCATAAATAGCCTTTTATGTGAACGAAATTATGGGTTGTTTTATGTACCTATATTAACAGCCGATAAAGTTACTGTTGATGCTTTGTTAGATTCAGGTACCACATGTTCCCTGGTTAGCCAGGAATTGTGTAATTTTTTATTGTCCACATTACCCAAAGGCGTATTTAGAGTGCCTAAAAAGGAAACCCTAGGATTTTCATTGGCAAATGGTGTAATCATATATTCAAGTAGTGTAGCTAATGCAAAAATTTTAATTGATAAATTTTCGTGGAAAATAGACTTTAGGATACTGCCAGGTCTCACTCATGAGGTTTTATTAGGGGTTGATTTCCTAGGTAAAACAAAGGCCTGCTTAAATGTGCACACAAAATACTTAATTTTCGACTTTTGCCAACTGTGTTCAGTTTCAATTTCATGTAACAAGTTTTGTTTTTAAAAGGTTGCTAATACAGAAAACATTGAAAAGGAAGTCAGTTAACTGAGCTATGTAAAGAATTTGCTGATGTAATTTCTGTTAATCTTGGTCATTATGTGAAAAAACCAATTGTGTTGCAATTAAAGGATATGGAGCCTGCATCATCAGTTCCATACAGGGAGGCACCCCCAAAATTAAAATTCTTAAGACCTTAATATCCGAATTACAGTCTCAGGATATAGTGGAACCTTCTAGTAGTCTTTATTTCAGTCCAGCATTCTTGTTGCCCAAAAAGGTGCCAGGACAAAACAGAAAAATTTGTGATTACAGAAAAATGTTTCTAAGAATATATATATATATATATATGTGTGTGTGTGTGTGTGTGTGTGTGTATGTGCGAGTGTAGTGTGTGTATGGACCCTTACTCATTACCAACATTAGAGTCAGTATTTCAACATGTGGATCAGGCTAAATATTTTTCTATTTTTGATTTAAATTTTTGCCTTCTTGCAATGCAACCTGCAACCTGCGTCTCACGAAATATTGACATTTGTGACCCCATGTGGCCAATTCCAGTGAAAGCACATTCCTGTTGGGGTAAATTGTGGTCCACAGGTTATGTCCAGGATTCTTTTCCAAGTTCTTGGTAAATATCAGTACGAGTTCTTGTTCACATACATTGATGATGTTTGCATGTATAGTGAAACTTTTGGAGAACATTTGAAACATCTTAAATTATTTTTGTTTGCTTTGCGAGATGCTGGTTTGACTGTAAATCCAGATAAAGTATCATGGGCTAAAACTTCTGTAAAATACTCAGGATTTGTAATTAGTAACAGAAAACTGTTGATGGATCCATAAAAGGTACGTCCCATAGTCAATTCCCCAGCCCCGAAGAATCTCCGTGGAGTACACAGATTTTTAGTGATGGTGGGTTTTTACGCTAGGTTTATACCAAATTTTGCAGCATTGCTGAATCTCTAAATGCATTAAAATAAAAGGATGCAGTTTTAAGTTGGGAATTAGAACAACAGAATGCGCGTAACCAGCTAAAGGAGAAATTTACCACCCCTCCAGTTTTGTATCTCCCTCAATTTAGCAAACCCTTCACCCTTCAAGTTGATGGTAGCTCGAAAGACTTAGGGACAGTTCTATGTCAAACTGTAAATGAACATCTTGTGCCTGTAGCATATGCTAGCCGGCTTTTAACTCCAGCGGAACAGAAATTAACTGCTTATGAGAAAGTGGTACTTGTGGCCATTTTGGCATGGAGAAGTATTCTGATTATTTATAAGAAAATGAATTTGAGCTACACATGGACAATCAGGCCCTTAGCTAGTTTCTCTCCACTAATAAGCCAGCTGGGAGATTAGCTCGTTGGCTAGTAATACGGACCAAATTTAGGTATCCAGCAAGCATATCAAAGGGCTGGCCAAAAAATGGGGGGGGGGGCTGATTGTTTGTCGAGGATGTTTAACTAGGAGGAATTTGCTGAGGTAGCCCCATCTGTTTCTGTTGAGTGTTTGACCATCCCAGAGGTAAAAAAGTTCGATTTAGAGATCCCTAAAATTACCGATAAAAGTGATCAGGTGGAGGGAGCAGGTGTGTTGAAGGATTTTCCTCAAGCATATATCAGTTTAAAACAGCATCAGGATAGTGATCCAGAATGTATTGCCATAAAATCTGACATAAGTACTGGGAAGGCTGGGCCTTATGAAGTAAGAAATGGGTAAGTAGGATACATCTATCCAAAAACAAAGAACTTTAATTTCTATGTTCCTCAGGTATTTAGGGGTCAGATATTTCATTACTACCAAAATGCCTTTTTTGACGGACATTTAGGGCAAGAGAAGACCAGGCCAGGTTTAGTTAAGGAAGTAGAAACCTTGGTCAAGGATTGTGAAGCCTTTCAGCGCTCAAAATCGCGGAATGTAAAAAATAGTAAGTCCCTATAATGCTGGAGTAGCCGAGTTTTCATGGGAACGAGATTATTTGAATGTTTTCAGGCCATTTACCAGGACAGATTCAGGATTTACTTCGATCCTTGTAGCAATCGATCGTTTCAGTAAATTTGTGTTTTTCCCTTACTGAGAACAATAAAGTCTTCAGAAATCTGCAGAATTTTGAGTCAACGACTTTTCCCCTTATTTAGTCACCCATGTATCTTGTGACTGATAATGCCACTTATTTCGTTTCAGGGTAAATGAGGAATTTGGCTTTTTCTTCGGGCATAAAAATGGTACGAACCATCCCGTATTATCCCAAGGCGATTCTTGTGAAGAGGTACAATCGAAATCTTAAGATAGCATTACGGTCTTTTCAGATGGGGACTCACAAAAGGTGGGGCGTGGCCTTATACCAGATAAACCTTGCTTTAAATAATGTTGTAAGTGATGCCACAAAGAACGTGCCAGCAAAGATTTTCTTCGGTCGTAAGTTACTACACCCACTTGTCAATGGATGAGGATTAAACGATCTTGAATGGGATTCTGTAAAGCAGGTATAAGTTCTAGAAGTGATGTGGGATGATGTCACAAATAATTTAAAACGATATCATTTCAAAATTGCTGCAGGGTATAATAGAAACCAAAGTACTATGTCAGCTAAGGTAGGCGATCAGATGGTGTTATAAACTCACTACCTAAGTAACAAAGCTGCGAATTTCAGTGCAAAATTGATGCCAAAATTTGCTGGGCCGTTTGTTACTCGTAAGGTTTTAACGCCAGTCATGGTGATGCCTGAGGATGTAAAAGACCCGAGAAGTGTTGCTATGGCTCATTTTTCTCAAAATAAATTAATTTGAATTGCTGAATTGGACAACAATCGTTCTATCTTGTAGTTTTAGTAAATATGTGTTTTGAATAGGATATTTTTCAATTTGTTGGAGTTAAGGTATTTTGTTGCGATGTAATCATCTTGTTAGAAGTGAAAGGGTTTTTATATGAATTGTGTTCACAAAAATTTTTGATTCTTCTGACCCCAAGAGCCACAGTACTATCAGTTCACGCTCACTATCATCAGTGTTCATCTTCATTTAGATTGTAAGATGTCGTTTTGCTCTTGTACAAAAAATTGGTTATGAAGGTCTAGCCTCAACATCGGAGTACAGGAATTAAGGAAAGGTACACAAGGTTAGAGGTCGAGGCCCTAGTGGTTAGTCTCAACAATTTTGGTTCTCGTGAGATGGACGAGAGTGTGGATGTTGTTGGTAATAGTAGCTGTAGCTCATGGAGTTTGGAATAGCGGGATGGTGACATGTGACTTCTTTTGTTTCGAGCATTGGAGGCTGGAGGAGAGCATCCTGTGACTGGAGAGGTAGGAGTGATGGTTTGTCGGGGTCGACCCCAAATTGGCCATTTTGAATGAACTCCTGGCAACTCACCCCTGGTTTCTTCGGAGAATGTGTTCGTCAGGGGCGTTGGATGAGACGGCGACGTCCCATTATGCATGGAAAAATATCAGCCCGCCTACACATTCCTAGTTGACTGCCTCTGCCTCGACATCGCCCTGTTGCGCCAGACGCCAGCCCACCGGCTAGCTAAAGTGCACGACGCAAAATCACAGTTTCAAGGCGAAATTATTAAAATAATTACGCATAAAAGACTTAAAAACTAACTGTTACTTACTACACGAGCTAGCAGCGTGAAATCGACGAACGGTAACAAATACGTGAAGTTCGCTTGCAGATCCCGGCATGGACATCCGACTACCATAAGAGCTAGAACCAGACTAGGAGCATTGGCGGCCATCCATAGTTCGCCATGCTCGCACCTAGAGCTCTAACGTCCCCGAGCTTACAGGGAGTGTACACCGTGATTCTAATTAAAATATATGGCATTTCACGCACAAATTCTGAGAATTACACGACTTCTTGAACCTGCCACTCATTCTGATCGGTTAGGTTAGAACTGTAAACCCCTCTCGTGGCTCGCCCCTAGTTTTAATTTAGTATTTAAGTCCCTGCAGCAGCTTGGGTCAGCAGAGACTGGTGGCTGCTGGGGATGAGACCATTCCTGAGATAAGTATTAAAAAAATGAAAATATAGGGCTCTTAAGGCCAGTATGTAGAATTGGACAATTGCTGTCAAAATTTTCTTGTAGAAGAGATTATTGTCTGTGCACTTCGATTTTGAAGCTAAACCAGATAAGAAAACGAAATTGTTAAAATGTTGAATTTTAATCAAGTTAAAGATATTAACATCACTTAGCTTTCCATGAAAAAAACGATTTAAGAAATTGTTATGACAAGAGCGTTCATAAATTACTGAGAATGTTGTAATAAGCGAAATAAAACACACTTACATGCGAAATGGTTAAATAAAGGCTGCTGGAGAGATTCCATGGTTTTACAGCCTATGATTTTAAAGAAGTTTGAAAATGTAAACACATATGAGTCATTTAGAAAAAGGTTTGTCAAAAAAAGTAAAAATAATTTTAATGTATTTTACGAAGTTAAGGCAAATTTCTCTTTTAAAATATCAATGAGATTTAATTCCTAAAATGGGTAGTGGCATGGTAGAGATTTTAAAATGCCACATGTTAAGGAGACTCCTGCTCAGATTGTATTTCTTAAATATCAGGATTTTAAAATAACTGCCGCAGAATGCAAGAATTGTCATATTAAATTGTTTTTTAATTATATTGCGAGGTATATGTGTCCTTCTGAGATGGATATGAAAATGGTATTTCTACTTGAAAAAAATGTTCTTATGAAAATGGAATGTAGTATGTGTAGTAGTTCAGTATTCCTGTTGTATTTTTAGTTTGAGCCATAATGCTTATATCTTTGATAATAAAATATAGTGAACATTTTTAAAGGACTTGTGTGTGTTTTGTAGTTTTGAAATTTATTTCTGCTTCAATATGGAGGTGTTTTGATGTACGATAATATGGTCGTAATTACTTTAGAAAAGAGACCTGGCGTGGCCATACAGTGTAGGTCGAGGAAATGGCCTTAAACAACGTATGTACCTGCAAAAGTACCTCTATATGTATAAATATATATATTCATAAGTACCGACACACATACATTCATATGTGCACACATATATGCGCATATGTACGTTCATAAATATATGCAATTTGTATATTTATGTTAATGTACATATGTACATGCATGTATCTTTTGGGGTATCATTTGCATATTGCACTAAACTAGATGCCAAAAATTTAATAAGGATATTATAATTGCTATCCTCACTGTAAAACCCAGCCTGCACGCCGTGTAATATAAACATAACGGATGAATCTCCTAAAATTTTTAATGCAAATATTTCTGAAATGAAATGTGCTATTGATGTGCTGGTTTTACAGATTTGAAGTATAAACAAGGCCTTATAATTGCAGCACAGACACAGATTTTAATAAATAACAAAATGTGTATTCGAGGGAAAATGTTATATTTTTCAAATAGAAAAATTCTTTTTCGCATTAAGATAATAAATTTTGAATTAATTAGAATGTTAACTGTGTTTTATACAAACTTCTAGTGCACGTATTTTACGTGCTATCACAATATGACAATTTTAAATACCTACATTTGTCTGCTACTTTTAACTGCTTAGTTACTAGGTTATAATATTCGTATGTGTAATTCCCTCTTTTACAGCGTGTGATTAATTCCAGAATGTGCTGAAAAACACATGTTACATCTTTTACATTTATGTGATATACTGTACTATGTATACACTTCAAATAAAGTTTCATATAATGCTTGTTCGAGGTGATGCAGGACATATTTGGGAAAATGGGCTACAATATTATAAAGTAGACTGTATTGTCATGAAGAATTTATTCATATCGGAAACGAAAAGTACAATAGACCTACAGAAACGAATTTCATCCATTACACATGGACTGGTAGTGTTTGCATTTTGCCATACTGTGACGATTCAATAAGGAATGTGGCCACCATGGACGTCTAGCAGGGCTCGTACTCGTAGCATACCACAGATCAAGATGTCCAGGGGTCATCGTGAGGGAGGCGATTCAACTCTTCGATGGCAGCCTCGATGATCCGTGAGCGGGATCATGGGAGGGTGTGGACGCTGAGAAATAGCATTCTTCCTTATGTCCCATACATGTTTAATACAGTTCATGTCCGGTGACATTGCAGGCCATTGCATTCGGGCAATGTCGGACTCCTAGATGAAAGTTTGCGCCACCCCCCTCAATGTGGTCTTGCATTTTCATCCACAAGAACGAATTCATCACCGATTTCTTCACAGAATTGACGTAAAATTGATCTCAGCACCTCACAAATGTTACGCTCGCCCGTAATTGTGCTGTCAAAAGCTACGAGTGGCGTCTGCCATCCCAGCATTTTCCCAGTCCAAAACATGAGTGACCTTCCGTGTGATGCGTGCACTTCTTGGACATGCTGCGGCATGGCACGTGATCCTTTACGCCTCCGTACCTTTGGGTGACGACCGTCGGAGTGGACGGTGATCCTGGTCTGCAGGGGAAGGTCTTCTAAAAATCTGTGGAAGTTCGTCTGTTAAAAGGTTGACATAATTTTGGGAATCTAGTGTTCATTCTATGAAAAAGGGCCGATGAGATGATGGTTTAGTATTCCACACTACAAATTTATCCCCCATGGACGCTGACGCTCAACTTGACGAAGCCAGTGGGGATTATTTACTGACCAATAGTGAATATTTCTGAGGTTGATTTTGCAATGAATTGTAAATGTCTCTTCATCACTAAACAAGATGCATGACAAATCTGGTGTATCATGTCTTAATGCCTATGTACAAAAGTGAACACGATTGTCAATATCGTTTTCATGTACCTCTTGATGGAGAGAGACATGATAAGAAAGTAACTTATGATAGTGCAGAACAAGTAGTACACTTTCCTGACTCACGATCTTCCCTCTTGCGATTGCACGGAAGCTAATGTGCGTGTTTACAGCAACTTCAGCTGGGACATTAATTTCACTCTTTTCTGCGATCACTCGTTTGTTTCTGTCAAGTTTTCGAGGTGTTACAATTCCAGTTTTCCGTAATTGGTTAAAGAGGTTCGCAAATAAGTGTCGAGATGGTTGACGTCAATTGGGATATCGTTCAGCATACACACAAGAACGAATAGCATTCTTCCTACATTCGCCATACACCATGAGCATGTCAGCTTTTTTCAATATTTGTAAATACCTTCTTCCAGCACGTCCTATGTCTAGGTAATATAAACTATCACAATGCACTGAAGTGTAAACGAAACAGAGTCTACACAAATATACGAACATCTTAGCCTTGTAACTAAGCCGTTAAATGGAACAGACAACTATAAGCATTTTAAATTTTCAAATTACTATTGCACGTCAAACTACTAGCAGTAGAATACTGCAAAAACACCATTGACATTCTATTACTTGTAGTGATATTTTCTTGGTGTGAATAGGCATTTTTCTGTTTGAAATATCTAACTTCGTTCATGGAATACACATTTTTATATTTATTAAAATTTGACCCTGGGCTGCGATTATCATCCCTTGACTAAATTTTACTTCTGTGAAACAGCACATAAATAGCGCCTTTCATTTTCAAAATATTAGTGGTGCAAATTCAAAGCGATTCATCCTTTATATGTTTTCATCGCCTATATCTGAGTTACGTTTCCTTATATATTTAAAATCATATAAGGACACATATGCCTTAGAGAAATACATGCGAATAGTATACAGTATATACACATGAAATCTCGCTGCGAAAGAGCGTTCCACATTAGGAAGTTGTTGGGTCCAAGTAATTAATGGAAATGTAAAAATAATGTAGCGTATTTGGCGGACATCGGTGGCCCTCAATAATTCCAAGGGGCATTTCAACAAATACCCAATGCATAGAGCTTTATATATCTTCCTTAAAAAATCTATAAGTTTCATTTTGTTTGTGCGTATCCTCTCAGCTCGGCTTTGATATCACATTTTTGATTTAATTTAATTGTTAAGTGTTTAACAAAAAATATATTTTTTCTTTTTCTTTGGTCCGAAATAATATATAAACACTGGATATTTAATAACAGCATACGTTGTTTGATAAGCAAATTTTAGGACCAAAATTTAAAATAATGTAAACATTTACAAAAGTGTAGTTTTTTCCGATTTCTGTAAATTTTCTTGGAAATTATATTTTATTAGAAGAAATATACCGGAAATTTGCAATAAAGCTAATATTTAAACACAAAACCATACCCTTAAAACTACGATTTCCATTAAAATTACTTGAAAAGCGTAGATACATAAAGACTGAAAAGTTATAAATAAACTTATTTTATTCCAATTTTTTAAGTGTAAATCAAGATAAAAACAATCCGCCATTCTTGTTGTATTAGCTTCACAAATTTTACGTACCTTAACACTGAAGATATCAGACTGTATCCAGGCTCTCTCGTGAATAATATCTTTTATGGAAACACCGAGCGAAGAGAGAATCTTGCACAGCTCAGATATACCTCCAGGTCTATCGCTAACTGTCACTGAAAATTTGAGCAGCCGACCATCCACAGCCAGTCCTCGTTCAAGGCATCGACCGAGGATTGTGGTGTCTATGTTACCCCCACAGAGAGGAAGTACAACACTGGAAAGAAATAATCTATTAAAGAATTTTTATTCAGAATTTTCTTCACGTAACTTTAATTCCTGATCAGTGAATTTTAGCAAGTGAAGGTTTTTATACTGTAAAAATATTCGATAAAATGGGCACTCCAAGTTGAGGATCTCTCAGGATAAACAGGAAATTTGGTCATGCCATAACATTGCAAGTTTTTTTATGCTTCCAGTATTTTTTTTTGGTCGACCCCCTGGAGCAGAGCTATAAAATTGGGTTATTTTACAATGAGAATAAAAATTACAGTTACATGGCGACTGAAATTACATAAAATATAAAATATCAACAAGTAAAATATATTAAGAAATATTATATAACATACAATTTCAGTGTATAAAAGAAACAAGACTGAAAGGGAATACTAGCTTAAACATTATTATATGAGAATATACATATGCATACTACTGATACAAAATTAAGTCACATGTATATATTACAACACTGACACTAGTAAACATACATTAACTTAATAAGAAAACACTAATATTTTAGATTTCTATATAATAGTAAGACATTCAGTCAAAACGAAACACTATTCACAGGTGGATACGTTTTGCTGTGATCGATAACTGCAGGGGTTGCCAGGCCAGGCGCTAACGCTGGAGGAAGCGCGGCCTCGGTAAACCAGCCTCGCAGTTATGTCAACAGCCAAGGGGGGGATGCGAACAAGGTCGGCCCCAGACATATATAAGCCACGAGCAATGGCGGCTCGTGACCATCTGGCTCCAGTCCTCCGGAGGCCCTGCTGGATCGCCGCCTGATGGAGGACCGTGTGGTCCTGTAGTCAGCACGCTACTCTGACACTGTCGAGAGAGCCTTCACGCAGTCGTCACCTCTCCCAGGGTAAATATCCTTCCCGTTAGGGTGATATAGGTTGCGTGAGTCGACGAGATACGCGAAGGCCTTCTTTCAGGCTCCTCGTGAACAATAGAGCCTTAAAGCTAACGAAATTGCATTTTGATTATTGTATATGTATTGACTGCCACTACGAGTGTAACATTAACTTAGCAGCACCTTGTTCGGTAATACTTGTACAGATTTTACCTTAAATTAAATTGTGTGTTTTGTAATTGAAAGTGCCTTACTGCTGTCTATGCAATTCCCCCTTTTGAGAGCGATTGGTGGAGGCGCTTCACGTCCCCCACTTCCCTACAGGGTTAGCATTCCCTCTTGACTTACGATATAACGCCATCCCGGCAGTAAAAGTGTACTACCCCGTAGTAAACAGTAGTGGCAGTGAAAATGTTCATTCAAAGCTTACAGTGTGTTACTACTCAGAATATTGCGGTCGCGCAGGAGTGCACGAGCACACATGCCGCATCGTCAAAAACTTGACCGTACAATCGCCCATTGTTCTGTAGTTTAGCGTGTGTGTGTGCACTTAGGCCTTAAAAAAAGTATAATGTTGCTCATACAAGACGCAGCTATTCGGGCCGTTTTGCTTTTGCAATACCAGAATTTCCACTTAAGTGTGTGTTAAGTGGAAATTGATTTTAAAACCGCTTCCTGGTGTGTGCATAATAGATATTAAGGCTACACTACACAATATTTCACAGACATATGGACATGAGTAAAGCAGGGAAGTCTGCGTCCAAATCAATATGGAAATTGGTCAAAGGCATCGCAATCGATATACGCATTCCAGAGCGCACAATACAGAACCAAACACACCACAAGTTACCCAGTGAAAATCCGGAATTAATTGACTTACAACACACTTCACCTACACAACAAAACACAGCATTATATTAATCGTTTCATGACACAAACCAACACCACACATACAAGTCTAGTATGAGCGGATATCTCAGACCACGTCCATTGAAAACACTCCAGGCAACAGAGCCATTTTTAATTTCCATCCCAAGTACAAAAACTGACACCACAGAACACGAGTACAGCAACATACATAACACCACAGATCACCAGTATGCCAATGCCCAGAACGACATAGTTCAAATTTCACAACCACCTAACATTCCACATCCAACACAGGTTATTTTGAAACACTCTTACCCCATCCCCACATTCGCAGGGGAAAATAACGAAGATGTGGTGGAATTCCTGGAAACTTGCAATGCAGCTAGCGATATAAATGGGTGGTCATAAATCGAAAACATAGATGCCTAACATATTACTTACAAGGTACTGCTAAGCAGGCATACGAAAACATTTATTACACCCACCCACAATATGTAACTTGGCAACTTATTGAATCCAAATAAAAATCAATTTTCACGTCCCTAGACGAAATTTACAAATACACAAACTTACTTTACACGAAGAAACACATGCAAGGGGAGAGTTGCCAGTCCCATGTGGAAGACCTCATTTTCTACAAGAACATATGCAAACCAAACTTTCCAGAGGAGGAGTTCATACAAATAATTTGGCTAACATTATTACCATCAGTAGCAAACAAGATAACACCATTGCAAAACGATGCCCTTGAACAACTGCTCCAAAACTTAAAGATCGTTGAGGTAGGAATTTATAGATATAATTAACTCATGGAAAGCCAAACAAAACTTGTGGAAAATGTCAAATTTCAGGAAGAAATTAAAACACTAAAGTATCAGGTAGCCAGTCTGCCCCAACAAGTTAGGCACAAAAACACCACCATATCATCACGATATGACGAAAAAACTAATCAAAACTCAGTTCAACAAAAACACAGGCACACAACCCACCAAATCACGCCAATTTACACCAGGGTGGAACATAACACACAACTTCACGGGATTCACACAAGGGAAAATTACAGAAACCCAACCTACGAAAAGAATTCTCAGGGCACCAAATGCAAACAGACAGGGCCCTTACGGGTAGAATGTAACGCAATCGCATGCGGGGCGATAACATTCAAAAAGGCCACACGGAAGAAAAACACCCTCCCCCCTTCCCAGAGGTAAAAGTACAACACATCATTAACACCTGTGAAGTGTTCTTTAGCAAACATGTGCCCACAAGATTATATATGGAAAAAAGCTAAATTTAACTCCTGCAGCGGAAATTTCCAAATGACAAGACGCCCAACATTACAATGCGTACAAAAAATTCAGACAGCTGAAATAGCAGAGAACAAGAACCGTTGTATTAAATTTCGTGAAACAAAAAGCGATTCAGGGAAACGCAACTGCAATAGAGACGATGCCTGCAAGGACACACACAAGCAAAAATACAACAGTGCGCCCATTAAAACCGATACTATAGCCCACACAGAAGTGATGGCTCATGCCAAGGCCAACTCAGAAGAATGTGCGAGTCAGCACAGGCATGACGTCAGTGCTGTGCACGCCATCTTCATAGGTCCCTCGTCACTGGCAGCCATGACATGCACCTTGTGCTTCTATTTGGGTCAACAAGCGGCAGCGTGCCCATTCTTCCCAAAACAATAACAAAAGTAGTTCCATAGAGACATTGCACTACACTTTAAGAAATTCAAACAGCACTTCGCCATTGGGCAAACAAAAATCCACATCCCAAGCACAGGAAAAGACAATACACCGTCAACAACCTCAAAACACAACATCAACATGGAACCCTGTGGCCATGATGACAAACGCCAGCATAACCAGAGCCACGGGTCCCACTTACATGACACACATACACACGACATACCGATCACCAAGGAAGAATGCCACGCCAGCTACATGAAAACATCATCACAGTGTGTCCTTGTCCGCATAGTAGGGAACACCTACAAAGCGTTAATTGACACCAAATGCTCATGCGCGTGCATAGCATCCATGCTGATTACCAAACAAAAGCAAGAGCGGGTGACGGAAACATTTACACTAGTGGGCATTGCACATGACATTGATACTCAAAGAACAAAACTAATGCCAACATCAGCATTTCTTATTACAATATAAAACAAGAATATTTACAAATAGACAACCTTGAATTAGATATTATATTTGGCGTGGACTTTATAAAAGTATGATGTAGTGCCAGTTCTGACCAAAGATATTGTGTATATTTATGCATCTAATGACAAAAGAGTTATCGAAATACCTATCAACACAAACACACTAGAACAATACATGAGTAACTGCATCGAATAATATATCAACAAAATCAAGTCGAATGAAACACGTACACCCGACATACCTTCGAGAAAAATAAACCCCAAATTACCCCTAGAACAACAATGACAGTTACAAAACCTACTACAAGATTATAAAGATCGGTTTGCAAGGTGTATCGCAGAACTTACTGCTACTAAAGATTACAAGATCAAGCTGGAGCTCACAACAGACAAACTAATTCACACACAGGCACACAGAATTAAACCCAAATTACAAGAGCAAGTACTAACACAAATACAACAGATGCTACACTCTCAGATAATCACGCTGTCGGATACCCTTACGCCGCACCGAGCCTCGTGACACAGAAACGCGAACGTGGCATTCGATTCTTTATGGACTTTTGACTTCTGAATCAGCATCTTAAAAAAGCTCAATATCCAATCCCACAAACAGAAAATATTATGACGACATTACAAAACTCAAAGTATGTAAGCTCTATTGGTATGTTCAGCATCTTCTACACCATTCCTGTTCTTAAACAAGACCATGAGAAACTCGCCTTTAGTTCTGATGGTGTAGGCCTCTACGAATGCACTTGTATGACTATGGGGTTGGCAACAAGTTTGAATTACTTTCAGAATTTCGTTGACATTATGTTAGGCGCATTGCAGTGGAACATGGATGTCGCCTATATAGACAATATTTTTACTATTGGTAACACCTTGGATATATAAAGAAAGTCATGGAGCATTTGCACAAATATAATGTCAAAATAAACACCAAGAAGTGTTCATTTGCACAACAAGAGATTAAGATCCTAGGTCACTACATTACACCAGCCGGTATACAAACCAATCCAGAAAAAATCGCAGCTATACAGAAAATGACACTTCCTAAAAACATAAAACAGCTGCACACCTTTCTCGGACTAATGTCCTACCTGCACAGATAAATTCAAAACTAGGCTCACCTTACCGACCCATTAACAGAGCTCACTAATGATAATGTATCATTTCAGTGGACATCGCGCGAACAAGACGTCTTCGACAAATTAAATTCCGCATTACACAACCACCCAATATTAGCCAAATTTTATTAAAACCGCCGAACGATTTTCGCCTGGGACACCTCACAGACAGCAATAGGAGCAATCCTAATGCAGGAAATACCTGGTAGCAAAGATCACTCTATTATAGCATTTGTGTCAAGGAAACTCTCCTTAAACGAAAAATGCTGGATGGCCACGGAAAGAGAGCTTCCAGAAATAAAATATTTTGTAATATATTTTAGACAATATTTATATGGACGTAAATTCATTATCGAGACGGACCATACCATGGCCGAACACTACATTAGAATTCAAAAATTGGCAATAGCACTCATAGAGTATGAATTTGAAGTGTGCGTAGTTAAAGGTATAGTAAATATATTATCAGATGCGATGAGCAGAATACCAATGTCAGGCAAAGCAGACACGACCACCATAACAGTCAACAACACTAAATACTTTATCAAAACATAAATTTTGTCATGTCTTCCCTTTTATAAAGTGTTAGCGAAAGTTCTATTCCAAAATCCCAACAAAGATCAGGAGGTTAATGCGATCATAGCCAATCACATCACAAATAATTGGCCCGAGATTAAACCAGGTATTAATGAAGATCTCCACACAACAGACAAATCAAGGGTGGCCAAAATGGTAACTAATGAGGAATACCTACCGCTACAAGTTATTGCAAAGGTAGTAACAACCATATATCAAGTTACTGTCGAGATCCCAATGCAGTTCACAACAATAAAAATAAAACCACATGCGTAGACCCAAAATTAAACTGTCAAATAGTTATCACTCACGATAATAACACCCCACACTACCTTCCAGTATACGTGCACAAGCACGAATATATAAAAGTCGAGAACGACTCACACTTACTACTGGCACAGCTCACACAAGTACAAACGTCTCACTTCCTAGCAGAGCATGCCAATAACCCCCACATCAAACAACTAAAAATTTCCCTCACAGAACCAGATAAGGCAACACCTAAATATCGTCGCCTAGCTAGGAGATACACCATCGGGGGTAACGGTGTAATTTAAATGAAACTGCATACGCCAACAGGCGAGAAGAAACTAACACTTGTGCCATAGTATTACATGCCAGAAATAATTGCCACCCACCATGATGCGCTACTAGGAGATGGCCACTCTAGGACAGTTTAAAACATTAGAAAAAATTAACAAACGCATACTATTGGGATAGCATTAATAAGGATGTATAGCAGTATATCAAAAATGGCCCTGTTTGCCAGAGAGTTAAGCATTCCAACCAGAAACCCATAGGTCAGATGTCGCCCATCCCCTCCCCCTCCTTATCATCATCCTTGGGGACTAGATGCAAAAAGGCCTCTGCAATCCTCAGCATCATGAAACAGATACATATTAGTCATGACCGAATTATTCTCTTGTTATGCAGTTGCCCACCCAATGAAATCGATTGATGCCATTAGATGCGCTAATTTTATTAAATATGTCATTCTTCAATACGGATGCCCTAAATCCATCCTAACCGATGAGACACATCCTTTAATACTGGAATGATGACAGAGCTGTTCAAGAAACTTCAAATTAAGAAACTACAGACATCATATAACCCCACTTGTAGTGGTTTAACAGAGCAGGTAAACAATGTACTAGCTCAGCAGCTCACGTCATCCGCTAATGAGGACACTGCTCAGTGGGATGATTATGTCGCTTTATTTTATTTTGATTACAACTCCGCATTTAATAGAAGCAATAAATTCAGCCCATTATTACTTATGGAGTTGAAGCGGTTGAACAGTCGCACGTTATTACACATACCTATTCCGAATGTGCTAACGATTGGTGCGAGCAGTTGAAGCAGGCTTGCGAACATGCTCGCATTAATTTAATATCCTTCCAACAAAAACAAAAAGAACTATTTGACACAAAGTTTCGGCAAAACGACCTCAAAATCGGCCAATTTGTTTTTTGTTTGGGTAAAGAACCACACCAGACAAAAAGCACTCAATTTTAAATATCATGGTCAGTACCACGTTCATTACATACTAGGACCATCTACTATTGCAATAGAAATACGCAAATGTGATCAAACAAAAATAGACATGATGAGCCCCATAAATGTGAAACTCGCAAATTTCAGATCCTAATCTAGTCCAATATGTTACAGGTAGTATGTTTCCGGCATGGGCTACGCACAAATCAAAACAATGTTCCAGTGTGCTGTATTATAGCCACATGCCAGCAACTATATCGCAGTCAGCACAGTATCCTGCTCCTGCAGTCACTTGGAATCAACCCTCAAGCAGAAGAAATTATCGCAGCCTACGTCAGAAGAGCAACTGCCTTGTTTAGCTGCATCAGGGTGTACACAATGGTGCATGTGCCAGGCGAAAGCACACTGCATATAGCCAAGAATAACATACAATGTAAAGTGAATAAATGTAACATATGTGCAATGTGTACCCTTCCCTTTACAGCTGCCGAGAATGAGCACGTGGAAGCAGCATGAGGCCATGTGCGGCACAGGTAAAACACTGTAGTTAAAACACATCATGCCACCATCTTAATAGCGCTGGCGAAGCCACGCTCGTGGTGCTGAACAATTTAACACTGTGGGTAGGCACACTACATAGGAAATTAAAGTCATTATTTTTAGTTAGTAAACAGAGTCTAAGAACCAAAAGAATAGAGTAATCAATCTTTGCAATCAAAATTGAGTATCTTTTAACATTTAAATTACCCCACTAGGCAGATAATAAATGACATAAGGTAGGGCAAATGAGGATGATAATATGTCAAATAAACTGCCTTACGGCAGCAATAAATTTAAACAGTGTTGAGCCCTTGTACATACAGTGTAAATTTCGTTGTGTAGCACATAATCCTTTGTTTGTTCATGCAATTCAACCCCACCAGTATGTAATTACTAACATGCCTGGCACTTTGGTATTAAGATGTGTAAACAAGATGCTTATTAAGGAAATTCCTAATACAGAATTTGGTACTATTGAAGCTCAGGTGCCATGCGGTTGTGAGCTCATGTCAAACCAGCTGACGATCATCCAGGCAACACACATTTGCGATGTAAAAAGTCCTAGCCTAGCAGTTTCACATACAGTGCTGCGAATACAATGGCTTCAACACAATAATTTTGAGGCAAACAACTTAAGTTAGATGAAGTAATTTATTTATATTCAGTAAATGAAAGCTTAAACAAGACTGGAAAATTTTACATGCACAATTACCCACAATAAAGTATTTTTCCAGTACGCCCATATTGATGCAGACACGTGTCTTTTCTGTACTTTCCGAAGAGCACTTTGACTATATCAGTCTATTGACAAGCATAGCACTTAAGAGTTTTGCTCTTGCCCTAATATACTACAAGCTCAGAAGAATAGATATTTTACTAAATAAAATGGCACAAACTGCAGAAATAAGCTCTAGGTACACTTATATTTTTGGGGATTATTGAATACTAAATATTTTAATAACGGCATGCTGCCATTTTTCAGGTAAATACCACACACTTAGAAGTGGTGTGATATTGCAGACAAATATACTATAGCACTGTATATTAAAAGAAGACAAATAGATGCACTGCCCGTTACTGCTGCCTACATTTATTTCATGCCTATGCAAAATATTTATACGCACGCACGTGCAAATAAACTAAAATAGGCTACCATATGGTGTGCCAAATGTACTTCATATATTCTCAAGATTAGCACTTGCATTTAGCGTCAAAGTTGCCACGCTTGATTTTGTTCACAGCCATACAGACGGCGCATTCTTGCAGCAGGCAATGAAAAATGGATACAATTCACAGTAGCGTGGGCAGCTATAGTACACATTCCTGTCATAGAGGTCAGTAGTGTACGGTAGTACAATATATTGTTCAGAATTTTGGCTCTAGAGAGCACTTGTAGGCAGAACAGCTCCGCGGAGCGAGCACACCATATCAGTTTAATTCCTATAACATATTAAAATGGGCCCTGTGTAAATCCAAATATTGCTTATCTTGTATATTCAGATATTATTTTTATTGTATATTTTAAATTTTTCACTTCCCTTAATTGTGATACATTAAACATTTTAAACTATTGATTGTCATTGTCTTTTTTATGTCTTACATGGAAAACACGTGTTCAGACAAATAAGACTAAATCATGTATAGGTAATTGTATTGCTTAAAGTAACAATGTAGAATGAAATGTCATGGAATAGTTCAAGAGAAATAAGACTGATCCATAAACAGGCCTTGTATCATATAAGAACATTAACATTATAATTGTTATATCCAAGTATAAATGTATCAAGTCACACAAGACTCACATAGAGATTTTTAGAATCGTATCCCAATTGTGATGTTATTGTGGACTGTTGGCCTAAAAAGTGGTGCACCTAATCCTAACTTTCTATACCACTGTGGTCGGCGCCGGAGGTAGCATTTTACGATATAACATAGATGGGGATCACTTAATTGAACAGAGCCGAGCACACTCCTTTCCCTACCCAGAGTCAACATGAAACAACACTGCCCACAATCCATTAATCGATAACGGGCCGGTACTCATGTCAAAAATCTTTGTATATACAGTTAAATGAATATACATAAATATACATAAATAGTATAATTATAATGACAAGTCAGTTCAAATATTTCAATCAAATAATAACATTTAATGTAAAGCTCTTCAAAATGCATTTTGTCAGTGTGAATATTTACTTCAACCATGATTTAACTCTATTAATATACTAGAAATTTTTATGTATTCATTTAAAGAAAACAACAAGTTGTTCCAAACTAACAATTTTAAATTATACGTAATTTTAACAACGACGATGTAAAACCATAATTAACTAATTAGTTGTACTTCGAACTATAATCGCTTTACATGTAACGCTATCTCTAGCTTCACATAACTGACAGCATCCTAGGGAATTCTATAAAAATCAGTGTGCCAAAGACACTTTTTATTAACTACCCTGCCGGCATCCGCGTAGAAGACAGGCTCTTTCCGGCGGCACACTGATGTTTAACCCCAGGGACTCTCTGGATCCTACAGTGCTAGTGCGACCTTACTGGGTGCATTTCCCCACATCGTCCGGCCCCGGTATTCTCATGCGAGGACGCATGAGTCTCCGAAGACGACGGGGTAAGGGGGGCATGCTGTGATCGATAACTGCAGGGGTTGCCAGGCCAGGCGCTAACGCTGGAGGCAGCGCGGCCTCGGTAACCCGGCCTCGCAGTTATGTCAACAGCCAATGGGGAATGCGAACAAGGTCGGACCCAGACATATATAAGCCACGAGCAATGGCGGCTCGTGGCCATCTTGCTCCAGTCCCCCGGAGGCCCTGCTGGATCGCCGCCTGAGGAGGACCGCCACTCCGTGTGGTCCTGTAGTCAGCACCCATCTCTGCCACTGTCGAGAGAGCCTTCACGCAGCCGTCATCTCTCCCAGGGTAAATATCCTTCCCGTTAGGGTGATATAGGTTGCATGAGGCGACGAGATACGCGAAGGCCTTCTTTCAGGCTCCTCGTGAACAATAGAGCCTTAAAGCTAACGAAATTGCATTTTGATTATTATATATGTATTGACTGCCACTACGAGTGTAACATTAACTTAGCAGCACCTTGTTCGGTAATACTTGTACAGATTTTACCTTAAATTAAATTGTGTATTTTGTAATTGAGAGTGCCTTAGTTCTGTCTATGCAATTCCCCCTTTTAGGTGCGTGGTGTCTCCTCTTAAAGGAGCGCAACAGCTGTTTGTTCCTGATGACGCTGTGACGATTTTATCGTAATGCGTAATTTTTAATTATTATAAATGAATTCTTTCAGACCTGCAACCTCAATTTGGAATCTGTTTTGTTTTCTGGTGCTGGTAACGACAGCTTTGTTACTGTCAATTTTACAAGGTTAGGTGATATTTTAGGTTTGTTTGTAATTAACTCATATGTTCGTATTTTTATTTCTATACTGTCTGTGCAAAATATTTTGTTAATGGGTTTTATTCCGGTATGTGTTTGGTTGTTCGCTTGTGCGAGAATTTTTTTTTTTTTTTTTTTTGTAGTTTATCGTTTGGTTACTACTCAATAATATACCTCTTCCAGATGCGTGCTTTGGCATTTTCTTTGAGTTATTATCCCTGTTTGACGAGGCGGGTTGCACTGCATAAATGAGCTGGCTAATGGTATGGTTTCTGAGGAATAGTGTTGACTTTGTTTTGTAAACACTTAGGCAAGGCGCGCACGGACGGTTTTTAGCAATGCGGATACCTAGCCGCAGCAGCGATGTGACAGTGGAAATAAAGTAAGTGAGCGCACGAGCTGCTGAAAACCGCTAGCTATCCCAATTCAAAAATTTATTTCAAGCATAACATGGATGTAAGTGTTCTATAAATTCGTGGCATATAAAAGGAAAAAGAATAAAGGGGGGTGTGGGTTCGTCCATTAACAAGCCAAAGATTATTGAAAGGGCAATTTCACAGTCTATATGAAGACTATTGTATAAATAGTATGTTGGATACTTCAGAATGAATCAAACCTCGTTCAACGCTCTATTGTGCCTTAAGAATGTGAAGGAACCTTTAAGTGTTTCTAATCTAAGTAATAGTTATAATTATCATACCACAATAAAGAAAAGGTTTATTAGGTAATCTGTATGTCAGGCTTAGTAATACACAACAAATTTATGAAAACATTGGTATTAGGTTTTTAAATGAATTACCGTTAGGTTCCTGAGGTGCTCCATTTTTGCATTTTTATAGTATAATAGGACTGGAAATATACTAATTTTATAGTATTGAAGAAGGGAATTTAGATCATATGATTATCTTACATTTTAATGCTGTTTATATTATTTATTAACTATATGTAATTTTATTTAACAAACTAGTATTATTTAATATGATGTGTATGTTATAAACTACTTGAAGTTTTAAATAAACAACAAGCATATGTAAAAGAATCGGTAAATCTGAAATTTAATAATAAGTATACGAATTATCATCTACGTTACAATATAAGCGAATTTGTATCAGTGCCGAATGATAAAAAATGTACTTTATTTTATGAAAAATATGAGACAAAAGTATTCCAATGTATATTATTTAATGGCAAATAAGTAAACGACTAGCCTAGCATTCGGCAAACCTCGGGTTCGAATCCGGGTCCGGTCATCCTTATTTCGATTTTCCAAAATCACCCTGGATGATTCCTTCCCCACTTCCTCAATCTCTAGGGTTGTCCTACCAGGACCTTGTCGCTGTTCGGGGGTGACTTAAAACACCAAATAAAAATTACTTCTATTGTTATTTCTGTACAGCTCCTCCTTCATATTTCTATCACTGTATTCAGGTAACTGTTGGTTGTATATGGGCGGCTTTCTTTCGACCTCTATCATTAGCTTCTCTTTGTAAAAGAACTCAGAATCAATAGCTATTATTCTGGAAAGAACAGCCCTTGCGTACACACCAAACTTCACTGAAACCGTTTATTTGTCCTCTCGCGCGCTGCTTCATTCCTCGCGGCGGCCAGCGCGTCGTCTGCAGAATAGAACATGTTGCGTGCACTTAGTTCCATTTCAAGCAGTGTGTTTCATCCAAGCTGTTGAATTACCGCGGTGGCAATGTGGCTAAAAAAAAACGTCCGTGATCGCGTAGTCTTAAAATCGCGTCGCCTTTAGCCATTTGTTGCATGGGTGAAGAAATGTTGTCTCTTGACTGTTTTCTGTAATGTATAAGCTGTTGCCAGCGAGCTCGGAAAGAAAGAATATAGGCTTATGAGTTGTTCATCGTGGTTCATATTTTCCCGGCCGGGTCACTTCGGATTTTCGCATGTGGGAATCGTGCAGGACGATGCCGTTGGTCGGTGGGTTTTCTCGGGATCTCCAGTTTCCCCGCCCTTGCATTCCGGCGCTGCTACATACTCACGTCGGTTCACCATAACCAGCTCTAAATACCCCGATGTTACGGGCCGCCCAAACCTCTGAACAGTTCTTTGTGTGATACGCGTTCATCACACATGCACGCTCGTGTAATTATAATGACACCACGCTTCTCTCGGCCGAATTTCTCTTAGGCTGTGCTGTTGACAGTTTAAGTTTATTAAATGGTCAAGTGACCTGATTTAGTAGACCTTGAGATGAAGTCTTTTATAGTTCAGTATTTCGTTCGTATTTAGTACGTAACGAAACATACTATAGGATATTCACGATAAAGTGAGCACTTATTAAGGCCCTTCCAAATTTTTCTTTTAAGCCAGTTTTTGTCTTTCCGCCACTTTTTAATATCAGCATTGTCATGTGACCAATAAATACGGTGTATACTTTCACCACTATCAAATCTTAATGTCTGAGACTGCAATGAAGCATATTTATATGTGGTTAGTATCTTTTAGGAGGGCCTTAAAAAGTGCTCACTTGATCGTGAACAGCCTATAGATATTAATATTCGAAGTTCCAAATCGCAACCCTGTTGTTTTAGAACCTGACGTTGCAAAGCAAATTGAGGATGTGACTTGATACTATAACAGATACATATATATCTATACTAATATTATAAAGAGGTAGTGTTTGTAACTTTGTGTGTTTGTGTGTTTGGATGTAGGAGGTAATCTTCGAAACTACTCATCCGATTTTAAAAATTCTTTCACCAGTAGAATGCTACGTTATCACTGAGTGTCGAGGGCTATATTTTATTTTAAAAATCAATAGGGATCCCTACTAAAACTCCAATAATGTAACCTAAAGTGTAAATAAATGACTTATACAATTCCTTACATTGCGTGCGCTGCGAAAACTATTGATGATAGAACAAAATAATGTACTACGGCTTTGCAGGACGGACAGATTCGGAAAATAAAACGTGCTGTGTGCTGCGTACGGCGCCAACCTTAGAAGCTCTACTGCCATCATGGGGGGAGTTACTTTTGTGTTTGCTGGGGATTTTCGGCAGACACTCCCTGTAGTTACAAAAGGGACTCGTACAGATATCACCAAAGCATGTCTTAAATAATCTCCATTATGGAGTTATATTCAACACCTAAATTTGCGAACGAATATGAGAGCCTATCTTGGTGGAGACACGCATAAAGGTTTCCCACAACAATTGCTCAGACTTGGAGAAGGAGTTTTTCATTCTCTAAATTTGGGCACTAATTCTGCTGAAATCATTTTAAATGAGACATTAGGTCAGATAGTCCACAGTCTGCAGCATCTTATAGAAGCAGTATATCCGGGCCTCGAAAATTTACTAGAAAGAGACTTTCACTGGTTGTGTTCCAGGGCAATAGTATCGCCTAGGAACGACACTGTCAATGAAATCAACAATCTCATTATACAAAGAGTTCCCGGTCAAGTCAAAACCTATAAGTCGATTGACACAGTCACCAATGTTGACGATGTCGTCCACTTTCCTCAAGATTTTCTAAATTCTCTTAATCCTTCTGGCTTGCCACCTCACGAACTATCATTAAAAGTCGGTACTCCTGTCATGCTTTTAAGGAATATAAGCCCTCCTAACATGTGTAATGGCACAATATTGCTCATTAAAGACTTGAAAGAAAATTTGATTGTCGCAACCATCCTCACCGGTCCAGCAGCCGGCCAGCTGGCAAACATACCGAGGATTCCCATGATTCCCACGGATTTGCCAATATCTTTCAAACGGTTGAAATTTCCCGTAAAAACGTCGTTCGCGATTACTTTTAATAAGTCCCAGGGTCAAACTTTCTCTTTGGTTGGAATCGACCTACGAAAAGAGTGTTTTTCCCATGGCCAACTATATGTTGGTTTATCACGAGTTGGAAGTCCCGAGAAACAGTACATTTTGCTACCAAACAATAACAGGACGTCAAACATTGTCTACAGAGAATGTCTTAGTCAATAACATATTAAATACTTCTATCTCAGATAAATTGCATTGTAATATAATGTATATTAATATGAAAAATTATTAAAAAGTAAAAAAAATAGCAAATAAAAATAGCAAAAAAACTTTAAATTGTAAATTATTTAATTAATTATGAAATTATAATGTGCTTTTTTAAATGCTTTAGGAGAGTTTACCCAACCTAATTAACGCCGGGTTAAGCAGTTTTTTTATCTTAATTGCACCCGTGCGAAGCCGGGGCGGGTCGCTAGTATATAATAAATTGGCATAACTATGTGGCGCAGAAAGGTTTGGGTGGCTCTTAATACCGAGGTCTTGAGAGCTGATGAAGGTGAAGCGGGGTGAAAATGGAGCAGCGTCGGAATGCAAGGACGAGGGAACGGGAGATTTCCGAGAAAACCGGCTGAAGAGAGGCATCGTCCAGCATAATTCCCACTTTTCAAATTCCGGGTGATCCCGCCGGGAATCGAACCCAGTTCGCTTAGAAGGGAGCCGAGTACTCTGATCACTACACCACCGTGGCCCCGCATAGCTTAATATATATGTATAAGCACGTGATAAATAAATGCAGACGTGAATTTAATTCCAGTGACACGTTGTGGAACGTGGTAAATTGTAAATTTTACCAAAATCGTCTTGTATACACGCGAATTTTCTTATAAATACTTATTCATTCATTTATGTTAATAGTCTCGTGGAACTGTATGCCACTGTGTGTTATTCATACTACAACGTCACTTGAAATATATTACCATCGCTGTAAACAAGTGAAGATTAACAGAGTCCGAACTGAGCCATACTAAGTTGCAAATTACTACATTGTCAATTGGAAGGCCGCCTTATATTCACAATCCACGAAAAAAATAAATAAAGATACGGTGGTGAATATGAAAGTATAATGCGCCAAAGCTAATTAGTTTACGTGAAAAGTAGCGGAAATGTAAACTATAAATATTTTTGTTCTAAACGAAATTTAAAGTTAGTATAAGTAACGAAAAACTTGTTTATTAAATTAAATTTTTAATAATTAAACCATTAACGAAATTTTCAACATGTGAATTTGAGGCAATGTTATTTTCGATATAAACATATTGTCCATTTCAACACTTAGAACTAATCGTAATTTAGCGTAACGAAGTAGTGAACTGTCATGTTAGTGTGATTGTATTTACATACGTAAGTTCTAAACTCATTTGACTTAGAAGTAAAATTGAAGGAGTGAGTGAAGAGATTTGGGCGGTTCTTATCAACGAGGTCTTGAGAACCGATGAAGGTGGTAGGTGAGTATGGAGCAGCGCAAGAATGAAAGGGCCCCAACCACCACCCAGTACCGTTCACCTCCCCTCCCGTTAGCTTTCCCTCCTCAGCAAGCCTCTAACCATTAATATATCCATCCCATTTTTTTAATTTGTTGGAAATGTTAAAAAAAAAATCGATTTATAAATTCGCATCATGAATGGTCCCGAACATAGGAAATGTATTGAAGGGATCGACAGGCCAATAAATATGCTCCCTACAAAGTCCCATCATCCCCCCCCCCCCCCAAAAAAAATTCACGGTCCTAACATCCTCTCGTCCTACGACTATGAAACCCCCCTCCTCTCGACAAACTTAAACGACTTCCCCCCTCCCTTGTCACCCACCTCTTCTTATTCTACTCGCGAGACAATCTTCAGCTTGCTCATTGATGGGAATATTGCGAGATTGATCTAAATATTGGACGAAAGATTGGAAGATTGATGAAAATATAGCGATATTGATGGAAATATTGGGTGACTGACGGATATATTTGACGAAAGATTGAAAGATTGGAGAAAACAGATTACAAGTTTGATGGAAATATCGAATTAATTATTGGAGTTTAATAGAAAGATTGCGAGATTCACGGAAGGTTTGCAAGATTGATGAATAAAAATTTGCATGGGGAGGGGCGATGGTGCGATGTAAATCCAATGAGATATTAGAGGGGAGCCATTAAAAATATGCGGTGGGGAGGGAGAGCGATACAGGACATGACTAATCATTCGAGCTATGGTTTGGAGGGGGAAGGGTTTGACATATTAATCAATGAAAAATTAGTGGTGTGGGTCAGTCATCTGCTAGTCTTTGTGCCAGGAACATAGTTACTCCACCCATCATATTTTTTTGGGGAATTTTGCAGGTTTTTTTTAAGCTTATTCAAGGTCATGAGCATGCGGTCACGGACACGGTCGTAAGATCAAGGTAAAGGTCACCAGGATCCAAGATGGTGGTTAGGTGATGTCACAACATGGTGGCCTTCGGCTCCAGAATCCTTCTCCCCAATCATCTTCTTTTAAACAAACATTCGGGTTTTAAAATGTTATTATTTATTTTTAATTTTTTAATTTGGTAATACTTTTTAAGTTTATAACCTTTGTATTTAATTTGTTGGCGAATTTTATGATTCTTAGGGTCCAAGGTTATTCAAAGTCATGGGCAACCTGTGCCCTTGTGCCAGTCTCCCCGTAATAATTTTACTCATATGACACATTTAAAAAGGTTTGCTAAATAAATGTGCCAATTAAATAAAATAGGTTAATTTACAGAGGACTGTTACCAGATGGGAGTTCAAAATGATTGTAAACGACTACAATGTACGCATATGTGGTAGAAAGGAACATTACCAAGTCGACAGTATGAATGAGGAATATGGCACAACAGGCAGTATGTTATAAGGAAAAACCATTCTAATGTTCTGTATGTATACTTACTGAACTGGCCTTGTCTCAAGAGCAATATCAATAAATGTATTTGCTACACATTATTCAGGAAGCAAAGTAGACTTCAGCCGGAAGGACTAAACTAAGCAAGCAGGCGGGGTAGACTTCCTTTAGTACTTGTCGTTCGATACAAAAATAATACCACCACTAACAGTAAAATGTATGTTATGTCAGTCCATGTAAATACATGTAGAAAATTGAAGCAAGAATATTTACTTCTATTTAGCAAATGGACATATATGTGTGGTAAGGACTGCATTAACGAAAGAAGAAATATTCCTTACAGAACATGTTACGTGTACCCCAGGTGTGCTATTCCATTTCAGTAAGATATTTTTTTGTAGAATGAAGACATAATATAATACAATAACAATACCGTTTGCCCTTCATCTCGTCCAAATGGCCGGCTAGGATCGCCGCCAAACCTGCAGCTCCTGATCCTTCCACCACGCATTTCTCCAGCTCTACAAGTCGTAAAATTGCTACTGCTATCCACTCTTCCTTAACCACCACCTGTAGTGAAAGAATATAACACAGTATACTTAGTGAACGATAATGGTATCATAAATTTCATATTACGCCTACTTTAGTGCTAATACAAAATCGGTGAAGGAAAATGGGTGGCCGACATCCGTAACGTAGTTGGCTAGGCACCATCTTACGGTGCGAGGAGTCCCAGGGTTGAGCCACGGGCAAGGCATCGATGCATTTGTGAGCGCCTGTATGCATCATCCACTATGGGATCATTGTCACTAAAATATCTCAAAATGGCCAATAAAGGTGGAATATAAATTGAAAAAAAAAAGGTGGCCGGACTGACAAATCGTAGAATGCTAGTTCGTGCACAGTGAATAATACAATTATTAATACTTTAGGTTGTAATTAAAAGTGGCCTATTAACATACCAAATAAAGAGACAATATTTATTAGAGTAAAAATTATGCAGCTTTTAATAAGTGAATGAAATGTATTTAAAACATCACTAAACAACACTGACAGAATGTGGTTTATTATTTGCTATTTGCATGAAATACACATCTTGTTAACACATTGTAAAGTTGCGATTTTACAGGTTTATATTTACCTTTTTGTGGTAATTACACTTATAATTATAAATGACTACAGAGTATTTGCCTATTTTGCCAGTTCATTTAGTATAATTTCCAAATTCAGGATAATTATAGGAGTTAAATAAAATACAGTACAATCTTGGGTTGCTTTAACAGTTCTGACGTGTGCACGTACCAGCCACCCTTAAGTCAGTTTGACCGGCCGTCCACCTCGGTGCTGCGCACCAAGTATCCACACTCTACCAGTGCATTGCGACGTGTGCGATAGTGCAACGAGCCAGAGGTGCATAGTATGTGCAGAGTAGGGCAAGTGTAGTGCACGTGTAGTGCAGAGTGGATGTAGGGTACTATTCACAAGGGCTTAACGGCAACAGCCGAACTTGCCCTAATCAAGGGAACTGGGAAAGAAGTCCACAGTAATTTCCAATGCCACACAAATCGCCCTCAGTGTTAATTATAAATAGTTGTTTGTTTCCATCACACGTGCTTTCACCGCTCACCTCATCCACAGCTGTTTGCAAGTGTTATTTGTTGTTTTATGAAAATAGAGTAATTTATTGCATTGTTTTGCAATGGTGGAAAGTGTCTTGTATGTGTTTTGCAAGTATAGTTAGCGAGTGTCATAGAAAGTAGTTCCCGCTTGGCGCACAAACCCCCACCTCGATCGGTTCAGGCACCAAACCGGAGCAGCAGTAGTGTTTGGGACTCGCGAGGGCAAGGCCGTGTTACTCGTCTGCGCTCCGGCAGCCAGCAACTTTTCGCACCAATCATGTTAGCTTCAATAGTAATGTATTAATACCGGAACCGTTTTGTTTTCTACCACCGGAGATGCCTGCCCTCCTTCCCTGTGGTTCACAATGCCCAGGGTAGTGGAATTATTGCAACATAACAATTTTTCATGGCTTCGTGCAGACTTTCTACAGTGTAGCCTTTGCCGGCGGGCTGTGCCCGGCCACCTTTGTAAAGTTGCTTCTAAAAGGAAGTGTTAGCAAGTGCACTAAATAAACGTGTCAAGGAACTCTACACATTTCATTTGTGTTTGGCCACCAGGCTTTTCATGGTAAGGGCCCTCATAACCCCGTTCCAGTGTCATGTAATTTACAAGTGTTCGTGTGATTCATTTGATTTCATCTGTATGTATTCAGCATGTAATTCCGTACTAAGGGCGTGTGGTCAGCCGATAGGTCACCGGGAAGCAACCCGACCGATGTGTGCATAAGTAGTTTGCAAGCAACTCAGACATGTAACCCGCCTTAAGACGTTACTGTGAGGTACACATAAATATTTCACAGCATCAGTACGAGGAGATACTTCACAACCTCTACAGGGAATTTATGTCCTGGGTAAACGGCCCATGACCCAGAGAAACAATGGAGTCTGTTCTACCATAGCTTCACAGCATTGCCTTAACGGGCCATGCCATGTGCCTACCGGGTAATATATTTCCATTCCAACCTGAACCTTTACCGCTCCTCGAAACCCATTTCGACCCCGTTCGTCCAACCACGTGGTGTTAGTTTATTGGCATTGAGATCATGTGTAAATATATTTCATTTGTTTGTAGATAATATTCAGTATTCTAAATTTGTTTGTTATTATTCATTTATTCCCTAGAGGATAGGAAGTATGCACGAAAGAAAAAATACCGTTTTCTCTCGTCTCACCATTGGTGTTTGGTGAAAATATGTGGCGTAGTAAGATGACCGCCAATTGAACAACAGATGACAACATAAGTAAGGCAAAAGTAAAATCTAACTTAATTTTTGTGTGTCTGCAAAAAGAAATTGAAATAATAATTAATTAGATGTTTCTGTAAATGAGTTAGTTTCTGGAAAGATGTTTTAATGTTCAATTGTAATTATTATAAATGTAAAAATTAGTGAGATTAATTGATTTAGTTATAAGAAGGTGAAAGAGTGCTACTGATTAATTTTATTTAAGAAGAATCGAATAATATTAATTGAATTTGTTTAAGAAGAAGTGTGTATTCTTAATTTAATTTACTGGAGGAAAATATGTACGAGAAAATAAAATTGGTTAAAATAATTTCGACTTACAAATTAACATGTAAATATTATCACTGAGATAATTTCTGCATATTTGATTCCACTGAAATGTTACAGCTGGCACCCAATGTGGGGGTTGAAGCACGAACTTCAAGAACATCTAGAACTTCGGAAGCTGAAATCTTCAGAAAAGGGAAGGAGCACACCCAGGAAGGAGATTCTGCTACATTTCAAGACGCCGTGAGAACTGAGATGCAGTGTCCTGAGGTATGCAGGCTTTATATTATTTGTATAATCTAAAATATTTTCCCATTCCCTATGATATTGTTCACTACATTCCAAAGTGTTTTCCAAATTATTAAAAATTCACTTGTGTTTCTTTTTTTATGATCTCATTATCGGTTTGTAATTTTTTCTTGATATCCTCATATCCTCTCTGTCCATTTGCATTTCTTTTTATATGATTTCGCTATCGGTTTGCAATGGTTTCTTAATGATCTCACTGACCTTTTCCATTAATTCTTGCACATGATAACCAGTCATTAACATCATGAAACCCTGCTTTTTACTAGGCTGATGCTCATTAAAACAACATGCTAAGTATTTGTAATACTGAGGATGTTGGCAGTACGAACAGATAATTGTAAGAAAACGCACACGTACGCTTCAGCCACTCATGCACCTGAACATGAAAATACAAGTACAGGAGGAAATACATTGACAGACGCTGTACTTATTTTTCACACCAAGACACTTCGCGGGAGCAACTCGCCGAGAATGAAAGGGCTGAAGCAAGGACAAAAATACTTTTTTTTTTTCAGGTTAGAAGAGAAAAGTTAGTAAGTACCTTTGTGAAAAATATTTTTCCTTAAGTTTTAGTCAAATGCCAAGAATATGCATGACCAAGAATATGTATGTCGCCAGTAGTACCAACTAATTCCCGATACAACCAAATCTGATCACCAAGGTCCATCTTCATCTTCTTACCTGAAAACATAGACGCATTTCCAAAAACACTAATCACAGGAGTATTGTCTGCCTTGTCCTCATAAACTGGAAAAGTCTTCCAACAGATTATCCTGTTGGGATTAATCTCACTAATATTCTTTGGTGCAGGCTCCTTCTCGACATGAGACCTTCTGAAGAAACACATTTCCAACAAACCACTCCCAGCTTTAGCAGTTATTCCTTGAAGACCAAACGGTACAAAAAAGACAACAAAATATAACTCTCTTCTATATCAATGATCTTAAACTGTTTAAGACCGATCATCTTAATTGACGTCCTTAGTAAAATACACAATATTACGATAAACCTTCCTCGGGTAATAATCAGAAGAATGTATTAGCCTACGATCCATGTCAAGGTGAAATCTGTAAAATGCATAATCAATATTGTTAATTATCGTAAAAATTTATATAATATGAAAACATATATGGCGACATGCATATTCTTGGTCATGCATATTCTTGGCATTTGACTAAAACTTAAGGAAAAATATTTTTCACAAAGGTACTTACTAACTTTTCTCTTCTAACCTGAACAAAAAGTGTTTTTGTTCTTGCTTCAGCCCTTGCATTCTCGGCGAGTTGCTCCCGCGAAGTGTCTTGGTGTGAAAAATAAGTACAGCGTCTGTCAATGTATTTCCGCCTGTACTTGTATTTTCATGTTCAGGTGCATGAGTGGCTGAAGCGTACGTGTGCAGTTTCTTACAATTATCTGTTCGTACGCCAACATCCTCAGTATTGCAAATACTTAGCATGTTGTTTTAATGAGAATCAGCCTAGTAAAAAGCAGGGTTTCATGATGTTAATGACTGGTTATCATGTGCAAGAATTAATGGAAAAGGTCAGAGAGGATAGTGAGATCATTAAGAAACCATTGCAAACCGATAGCGAAATCATATAAAAATAAATGCAAATGGAGAGAGAGGATAGTGAGGACATCAAGAAAAAATTGCAAACCGTTAATGAGAGTATAAAGAAAGAAACACAAGTGAATTTTTAATAATTTGGAAAACACTTTGGAATGTAGTGAACAATATCATAGGGAATGGGAAAATATTTTAGATTATACAGAAAATTGAACAATAAAATGGGGTTAGCTTAAATGAACAGTATAGAGTAGAAAAAGGCAAAGAAAATGTAATGTTTAAACCAGGTAATGTATCACTCACTAGTTGATCAAGGAATGTTGTATAAAATGAGAGTTCAGGTGTTGAAACTGCAACGAATATTTTTTGTAAATAATGGGATCCAGAAACAATGACTGCACAAGGGTTAAATTAATGATAACATAATTGGTGGAGAGGGGGGAAGTAAGATAAAAACCGGAGCAAACATTATAAACTAGTGAAAATTGTAAGAAAAAGAGATTGGTAAAATATGAATATATTTACAAGAAGAAACATGCAAGTAGGAAAAAGGTAAAAAATAAATAAAAATGATATGATGGGCGGGCAGGGGGAGGGGCGAATCAAGGAAACAAACATACAAAACTAAAGTAAGTTGGAAGAAATTTGGGTGGACGAAGGTGGCAGATGTCCAAAAATGAAGAAGGGCAAAGGGAAAAAAAGAAAAGAAGCAAATATTATTTATGGGTTTAAATAAACAACAGAGGTGCAATCAGTTATAAAGTGTGCTGAGCCCACAAAAAACCAGAAAAAATTGAGGAGGGAAAAAAGATAAAAAAAAAGGGGGGTTGTTTAAAGTTATAGACAATTGAGAAAAGAAAAAAATATAGTACTGTAGAAGGAATGTCGTGAGAAAAAAAGAAAGATATAGGGGACAAAATTTTAGAAGGGTAGGAAGTAAAAGAAAACAAAAAAAAAAAAAAAGGAATTGAGAAAACAGACGGTACACAAATAGGTATTTATGTATAATTTTATTTTTATTCGTTTGTTCGAAATAAAAATGTAATAGATATAATAAGTTTACTGAAGGAAAGGATTATAAATTGATAAAATAATCAGTAATTATATTTTAAGGAAAGATTATATATATATGCTTAGTACAACAGGAAAAGAAATGTATAAAATTTCATAGTAAAAGGTTATAGGTTATATTTATGTAAATTGATTTTAAAAAATTATAAATGACGATATTTATGACATTAATACGGCCATATAAATAATTATAATAATAACAAAAGTTGAAAATCATTATACGAAGTTAATGTTTATATTGATGTGTAGAGTGCTATTTATAGATATTATTACAATTGTAAATAATTTTGCTTGGAGAGTAAAGGTAACATAAGTGAGTGGCAATAACAACAATAATGATTAAGTATTAAAATGAAAAAATAATTTTATTGTAATTTTACTAATGTAAATTTAATTGTTTATAGAATTTGTAATTTGAGTATAGAATGTTTTGTGTAAGGAAATATGTATAAATTATGAAAAACTAAATGGTGAGGAGAGACTGTAGAATGTAGTGTTATAAAAGAGTTAATGATTGTGAATTGATAAGCAGAAAAAATAATTTTGCAAAAAAGAAAATAACTTAATGAATCAAATAGAAAATATTATAAGTAAATGTTTTGTTTTAAAGTTAATGTGCTATCATAATAGTGTAAAATACCTATAATTACTGTGAGTTTTGAATTTAGATATAAAAAACTTGTTGCAGCAATTTTAGTGAATAAACGTTTAGGTTTGTTTTTGTTTGTATCAAATTCAAAATGTTTGTTCCAAACCGGAGGGGTGTAAGACTTGGGGGGGGGGGGGGGAGGGGGGTTATGTTTCAATGCAATTTTACAGGGTTATATTTACCCTTCGTTTTGCATTAATTCCACTCATTATATTTATATATGATTACAGAGTATCTGCCTATGTTGGCAATTCATTTAATATAAATTCCAAATTCAGCTTTATTAGAGGAGTTAAACAAAATACCTTATAATATTTGGTTACTTTAATAGTTTATTGGCATAGAGATCATGTGTAATCATATTTCGTTTGTTCTTAGACGATATTCAGTATTCCAAATTTGTTTGTTATTATTCATTTATTCCCTATACGGTAGGAAGTTTTGAATGTTTATTAAACAGATGCACGAAAGAAAATACCAGTTGTCTCTCATCTCGCCATTGCTGTTTGGTGGAGATATGTGGCGTGGTCAGACGGCAGCCAGTTGGAGGACAGATGACAACATAAGTAAGGCAGAAGTAAAATCGAACTTAATTTTTATAACAGAAAAATACCACCACCTAGGAGAATGTACATGGGTGTGTAGGTGTGTGTGCAAAAATAAATTGAAATAATGATTAATAACATGCTTATGTAAATGTGTTAATTGCGGCAAAAATGTTTATATTTGAATTGTAAATGTTATTTTAAAAATGTAAAAATACGCGAGGTTAATTAATTTGATATAGGATGATGTACGGGAGCTATTGATTAATTTTATTTGAGAAGAATCGATATTATTAGCTGAATTTTTTGAGAATAGGAAGTGTGAATTATTTATTGAATTTGCTGGACGAAGAGATAAACGAGAAAATAAAATTGGTAAAAAGAATTTCGATTTGCTAATTTTCATGTAAATATTATCACTGAAGTAATTTCTGCATATCTGATTCCACTGAAATGTTACATAATTAACAATTTTGGAAAAATGTTTATCTTTCGTAGTTAAATGGTCAGAAATTGGTTGATATATAACTAAAGACCGGATAAGCCAATATAGGCCGATGTTACATTTCAGTTTTGGCCCAACATAATGCCCCAATATGGGCCTAACGCTAACTTTGGAACAAGCAAAAATTGATGCTGAAGATTTCACCATGAAAATATTTAAGTAATTCAATATCCAAAAATTGTAAACAATTACAAAATGTCTTAAAAATGGCGGTGTCAAACATGAAGAATATTATGAGCGTATAAGTAAGAAACTTAAACATCATAATTAGGTTTAAAAACTTCTCAAAAATAATATAATACAATTTCAAGCAAACTATTAATACTTATATTAATAAAGAACTAAACAAAATGAAATTAATACTAATTACAAAGTTTTTACACAATGTATTTAATATTCGTGAACTTTTAATTATTAAACTAAGATATAAACATCAATCAGGTTATAATAAAGTAATTTATTTTAACATACTACCTAGTAGAGTACATGATGACATAAAATGTGTGCATATTACAATATCAAAAGTACCACATAATAATACGGTTGTTCATTGGTCTGTATTTTGTAATACTACTGAGAATGACTCAAGAAATTATTTGTGTAAAACTCAGCAAAGTAGTTAATTTATTTAAAAAAGAATTTGTAAAGAATCAGCAACCGTAAAATAAAAAGCAGTAGTACAATACAGGTAATGAAACAATTGGAAAACAGATTGGATTATATGCATTATATTTCCAATCAATAAGAACAAAATATGAACTCATTCTAAATAGACAATAAACTATGCATTATCGGAAACAAAATTGTTATTACCAGCGGATATTATAGCTTCAATACTAAGATTATAAAATTCTAATTTGACAGATTAATTTCTGTGGATATAAATTTAAACCTCTTCGAGATGGTAATTTACCCAAATTCCTTTATTTTATGAAAGTATGAAATCGAAATGTGTTTTGTATATACATTCTAGGATACAGCATTTGAGATAACATAGAAATGAGAAATATTAAAAACAAAACATGTAATCATAATATATTAAAATAACATTGCTGGAATAACAAATATAAGTGCATTAATAAGAGGACAATTACAAGATGTGTGTCAATATATACGTAGTTAAAGTATTATTATTCTAAAATATATAAAACATTATAATGTAAGTTGGAATACAGCGAAAATACTACAAGAGGAAACAATTAATGAAACAGGATCGCGGTGGCTGAGCGGGTAGACTGCTCGCCTCCCGCCAATGCGAACCGAGTTCAATCCTCGTCCGGGTCACACCCGGAATTGTGGGAATCATGCCGGACGATGCCACTGGTCAGCGAATTTTCTCGGTGATCTCCCATTTTCCTAACCTTTGCATTCCAGTGCTGCTCCATTCTCACCTCATTCACCTTCATCGGCTCTCAAGATCTCATTGTTAAGAGCCGCTCAAATATCTCAATTCAAACCAACTAATAACGAAATTTATTCTGTTATCCTAATGAATCCCAATAGCGCTAAACAACATTGTCGTTTCGAATTTATTTTAGAATATGAATAAACACTATTAAAGGGAAATTAGAAAACATTTTATATACGCCAAAATATATACATTAACATATTCAAAATAGTTGTAGTTTCCAATCAATAAATGAAAATAAAATAATAAATATATAGATTCCTCAGTGGAAATCAAATTAAACATAAACCTATATGGCAAACTAAAAATTAAAATTTACTATAAGAAAATTGGCTGGTAATAAGGAGTAATTTTAATAAAAGCAAAGAAGTTGTTATACAAGCGTAGTAAAGAATCTAATGGTAAATGTAAAGAAGTCAGAGATAGTAATAATGTAACTAGAAATATATTATAAATTCTTGTAACTAATGAAATTGGGAATTAATAGTAAATTTCAAATTATCCCATTAATTCATAAATTAAAATATAGTAATTCATTTCTCGCTATGGATATAAAATAAAGTGACCATAAATACGATATTTATGATATGCAATATAAATATACTACAGTTTATTTTTAAAGATTATTTCTGTAAAAATATACGATTTAATGGAATGTATGAAAATAATATTAAACATTATAAAAATAGTTTTGGAATTATATATCGTATGATTAAAAATGAAATTTAAACAAGGTGAAACAATAAAATTAATAACTGAATTTAAATTTACAGGCAGTTTCAGTTTTATAAACAGTAGTTTTGTCAAACAAAACAAGAAAAATAAATAAAACAATATTACCCAGATGAACATAATTTTCAAAAATTAAATGATAATGGCAAAAATAGTAAAAATAAAGTATGTTATCCATTCGATTATAAAATTAGCTAGTATTTTTAAATAATTTATGTAAGAAAAGTTACATCTGACTTGAAGAAAAATGTGTATATCCCAATGAATGGGTTGAAGACAAATTATAAATTTAAATAACAACTCTCATTTAAAAATAAACGAGATTAATTCAGTACTCTAAATGCCAAAATTGTAAAATACACAAACTTTAATATGACAGGAAAAATTATAAGCATTTTTACCATAGGAGTTTTGATGGCAATTGACAATTAAATTTAAAATTCCAATTTGTATTACTGAAATACATGTTTGGTAATTCTAGAAAATCATATAATGTAACTTATAAATTTTTCTTAAATCGAATAGTTTAACTGATAATGAAACGAATAAATTTATAAAGCATGAGACTTCATTGGTGACAAAATTTTAAATACACCAGATCGTGAATATGGATATGCATTTCTTGTTGAGTAAGATGCACCACTAATCTTACATGATAAATGTTAATGTTTTTCGATATTACCTGAACATTATTCGCCTAGTTATGATAAAATAGAAATTTTCCAGGAGGAATGAATTGTTAAAAGTCGGTTACAAATTCAAATTAATTAAATAAACTTTTTAAATTCAATATCCGACTATGTAATAAATTTCAGAATATAAAAAACTACATTAAGAGATATTATATTAAACAGAGATAAAAAAATTACACTTGTACAGAAAAGATGATCTAAAAATAATTGTATAATGAATACACCATTACATCAATAAGCAAATAATGTCTTTGAAAATAATATTTTTTAAATTATTGAATATCGATCTGTGTTAAAAAAAATTAAATATATAAAAATTAGTTCTGATGTTAAATCAATAGTTATTTTGAATAGTCGGCTAAACTTCAAAATTATGAAACACAAATTATTGGAGATTTTAATGTTTTACACTATAAAATTATGTTAAATAAGCATAATCAAAAGGATTGCATTCTACACTGTCTACCAAAAAGTAATTAGGCACCCGTAAAAATAGGTAATTCAGTACGTCAGATGACTTGTGTTTCACGGCCTTCGGCGTAGGACCGCTGGTGTTTGTCCGTGGTAGCATGAACACAGAGGCCTATTGTAACATTCTGGATAATGAAATGCTCCCAACATTGTGGCGTTTTTACGGAATGGACCCGTGTTACTTCCAGGACGACAATGCCAGGTGGCATGTTTCAAGGGCTACTATGCAGTGGTACGCCGACAACAATGTTCGCCGATTGAACTGGCCCGCCCAGAGCCACGACCTCAGCCCTGTAGAACATCTTTGGGACGAATAGGATCGCCGGGTGAGGGCTCATCAGGCTCGGTCATAATCCATTGCTCAACTCGTGGAATGGTTGCAAGAGTAATGGCGACAAATCCCCTTGGATATCCTGCAAACACTCGTAGAGACCATGCCAGACAGAGTGTCTGCTGTTATAGCCACAAGAGGTGGCGCTACGAGATTCTAACGGGGTGACACCCACCGAGCAAACATTGTGGACAGGTGCCCAATTACTTTTTCGTAGATAGTGTATTAGATTAAGCCTATTTGCAAGGAATTTGTTGTATTAGAACAAACCTTGTTTTTATGATTTTGTTGTATTAGTATCATCAAAATCAATAATGTATAAATGCTGTTACAATGTTTTCAATTAAATATGATGCATTCTATTAATATTATAATTAGCACATAAATGTGTGTTATTGTTTTTAATTTATTATATATACAATATAAAAAATATTTTACACTGTTCCGATGTATGATATTGTATTATAAAGGCCATGCTGTAAATGTACAAAAACATCTGATGTAATAAAAACAAATATTATGAGTACCAATTAGTAAATTTGTTCGATCAAATGTAAGATCTGTGAGTTTATAAATGATGCTAATGACATGATATCAAAGAAAACCAATTATATAGACAACTAACATAATTCCAAAAGGAAAAAAAAATATATAATTTGATATGCATAAAAACTGAAAGTGGATAATGAAAGAACAAAAATATGCGTACAATATTTTATATTAAAATACATTAATTTATTTTCTGTTTGTAAATCAACATGCCTAAATAATTCTTTACTAACTCTATAAAATAAATGAGAAGTATGTTAATATAAAACACCATCTTAAAATCAAAATATTATTTTTAAATTGAAAATCAGATTTTGTACCACTTTCTAGACGATAAGTTACGTTATATATGAAACCTTTTCATGAATTCAATTACGATGTACGTTCTAAGTTTTCAAAGAATTAGGTATGGAGTTTACTACCTAATGTATACTTACTTATTTACAGTTATATCTTTTTAAAATTCTAGTATTTCAGATACCTAATTTTCGAACCTTAAGTTAAAATTACACAATATTTTAACATTGTTAGCATTAGCTTTAAAATTATATAATTTTTAAATAACATATGTAATTGAAAAATATTACGTTGTAATAAATTGATACAACTTTCACCTTTATGGATATACATAATTTATTATAAGTTACTCTAATTGTGTCAATTTTACGTTTGGTGTTTAATATTAAACAATTATTACATTACGATAAAATTATACCTATTATTAATGTCGAATATTTCTTATATCTTAAATGAAAAAAAGTTTGCAAAATTTGTATTTTATTAATGAATATAATAATTTTAACAATAAAATACAGATTATTACATGATTATAAAATCTATTACAGTAGGATATAAATTTTGTAAATAACATCGACAACTAATAAAATTTCAAAAATATATCCCTATAAATTAAAACCATTATAACTTTAAATCTTATTACTAAAATAGTTAGCATTTAATTTAATGCAATGTATTTATACAGTTCACTTTACAAGACGATAATGCCATATCTCACCCTGCCCACACTGTGGACCATTACCTTTATCAGCGCATAATTTGCCGCATTTATTGGCCAACATGTTATCCATACCTCAGTTGCGTACGAACTGCATTGGTTTTCTGAAGAGTGCCATTGATAACCACCCGAACTCACAAGAAACTGTCCACAAAGTCTTACAAGCTCCATTAAAGAATAGAAACAAACTGCCACAAAAAAGTGAAGTGAGTGAGGCCGTGTTCCAATTCGTTTCGAGTTTCGTTTTTCGTAATTTGTATTTAGAATTTTGTGAGAATTAGTCGGAACACCACGACATTCAACTGCCTAGCACGCCATAGTACTATTATTTTCATGTTATCATTATTCCAAAATTAAAAGTCCACAAAGTCTTAGAATAAATAGTATTTGTTCCCTAAAGTTGTTTGAGCGATATTTAAAATTTAAAACAAACAATAAAAAAGTATGATGTGTAACTGTTATTTAAAAAAATTGTATCATCGTGGGGGATAAGAATGCTTATCACTTAGCCACCGCTGCCCCTACTACAAAAAGTTGGATAATTTACTGTAGAGCATTATTCATCAAATACATAAGTGACCTCGGATTCCTAGACGCCCTACTCATTACTGAGACCTACAAAAAACACTTAGGTTCGGTTCACACTTGACGTGCAACTATTCAAAAGCATTTTTTTTGGATGCAAGCTGTATGGTTCACACCTGCGTTAAGAAACATCACAGTTTTCAGTTGTCGGCATCCAGGTGTCTGGTGCCGTCGTGTGCTGCCACATGAATCAAGTAATTCAGGACAGAAGAAAAAAAAAGTTTTCATGTATCTTGTGTATAAGTGGATGTCAAAAAACAAAAACGAAAGTGTGGCTTCATGCGTATATAAATGCTAAGTTGTTGAAAGGCGAGTTTGTTACAAGTGTTATGGTTTTACGAGAAGATGAAAAAAAAAAAATTAAAATTACTTTTGAATGAGTGTAAAATCTTTCTATGAATTGTTAGCAAACATTGAGGATGGAATAAAATCGAAGGACGCTAAATTAATGGTTGCTATAACACCCGCGGAAATTTTGGCGATTACGTTTAGGGTGAGCGTGTTCAAACCACAATACCCATTGGCCGTATTCAGTAAAACAATATGTATTTAGATACGTAAAAAAATCACAATACATAGAAATGTGTTCCAATTCCTTAACCAAATTTCCCTAACATAATTTTTAAAACATTATCAATAAACATGCCTGTTATTCTCCATACTCATCTTGTAAACATTATGTATAATTTATTATGAAAGCAAACAAATTAGTAGGCATATTCGCAGAAGAGATCATCACTTGAACTGTCCAATGGTGAAGCAGTTGCCTGTGAAACAGACGGACTCAGAACATCATTCGTGGTAGGAGACAGGGTTGAATCGTCCCGTTGATGTGGCATTGTCTGAACACCATCTGGTGTGGGCTGGCTATGTTACGCAATGGGTTAGGAGTCGAACTCACCTAGTGAATTGTCATCGACTTACTCGCAGTTGAAGCTTGGCATGATGATGAATCAGACTGTTGAAGCAAACCGTGCACGGGTGTCGCAACAAATGTGGGTTGTGGATACCTTGATAGAGGGACAAAGGGCAGATATTGATGATAAAAACTCCACGGGTAAGCAAGTGAACTATTAGTGTTTGTTGCAAGGTGTTGATCCAACACTGTGATTCAGTATGGGAGGAGCGTTTGAGAAATTGCTTACCAGATGTATTATCCTGCTTCGGATGAATTTCATTACATTTAGAACTTCACACGGAAATTATAATTTTTGATCTACGGAAAACGTATTTAGTTTCGGCAACAATGACTTGAAAAAATGCATGTCATCATTATTCTCCCTGTCCGTTGCAGACATTACGAACATTTCCAACATTTTCTTCCTCTTGTGCTGACCGATACCATTGCCACTTCTTTCAGCTAATGTTTGGATGTTACGTTTCTGACGATCACCGCATTGTTCGGTGGGCATTTTATCTGTGTCAGCTGTTCCATCATGTGTACTATGAGGCAGAGAAGATTCGGTACTATTAGGTTGTGAAACTTGTAGTAAAAATGACATTTGCTTGCCGTAGAGATTAGGTAGATATACTCGTACTGCCTGTCCAGACTTGGGCACCTTATTTAAATTCCTCAAGTTATTATCCACAAAATTGTTCCATTGGGACATCAATTTTATTCGTGAAACCAAAGTACATAAGTAGGCCTAATGTATTTGTCCGCATGATCAATTTGTTATATAATAGTATATAATTGTGTTATGTTTAACTATATAACACATGTAAATACGATAGATATATGTAATACGTTTAATCTAGATAGAATGTCATAAATTAATGCACTTTTTTACAGGCATTCGGGGAGAGGATGCAGTCTGATGGATCAACATTATACCTAAACAGTTGGTCGTTCAACAGCAAGCAAGATTGTCCGTTAAGTTTGTAAAGCGATTTAGAACACACTGAAAGACGGGTGTCTTCCCCTGCCGGCAGAAGAGACGTGGCTGAATATTGCTAATCGTTTCCTACAAAATGCCACTTTTCCTGATTGTATAGAAGCGCTTGACGGAAAGCACGCAAGAATTGCGATACCAGTGATGGGCGGCTCTCTGTATTTTAATTACAAACACTATCATTACATTGTATTGTTAGTAGTGGCTGATTCGAATTATAGGTTTATTTATATTGATGTGGGCTCGTTTGGGAAAGAATCTGACAGCATTTTATTTAAAAGGTCCACGTTGGAATAAGTAATAATTCCCTCAGCATACCTCAATCCAAAACTTTGCATGGAATGGAAAGACCACGATTGCCCTTCGCAGTTGTTGGGAAAGAAGTGTTTGGTTTGCATAAACATGTGCTTCGCCCATTTGTGGGACGATTTTTGTCACACACAAAACGATTCTTTATTATCGTAAAAGTCACGTTCATAGATACACAGAATGCTTCTTTGGAATACTTTCAACCCAAAAAGGCCTAAAAATTTATCTTTTATTGATTTGAAATTTCCCTTTTTTCCATAAAACATTCCCATTTTTCTATTAGAAAAAGCAAGGCCCTAGAATATGCAGTAAGAAACCCAAAAAAAGAGACAATTTTCTCGCGATTTCAAAGATTTAATGCTCTGAACATTAATGCCTCTTTAATGCCTCTTTAATGCTTCTGAACGAAACAATGAGGTATCTGAGAAGCCGATCAAATAAAATAACTTCAAAAAATATTTTTTATAATTAAAATTCTTAAAGACATAAGCATCATGTGTTGCATATCACCGGAATCGTCTTTTCAAGGCGCATACGATCATGATATACACCACCATTGTCTTTATTTTCATGCTCTAACATTCCATGTTCTCTCTCTCTCATGCATCTCTTTCTCTCTTTCCTTTCTCTTTCTATCATTCCCTATTTTTCTCTCTTTCATTTCAATTCTTCTCTTTCTTTCTCTTTCTCACTTTCTCTCCCTCTCTCTTGTTTCCCAATTACTCACATTCGCTTTCTGTCTTTCCTTTCTCTCTTGTCTCTCTCATATGCTCGACACCACCTTATACATAGTTCCTTCATCGCCTGCTAGAGTGGGCGAATAGTGTGTATATTTACTAACGAATTTAATCATGTAATTTTCCATGCACGAGAAGGTGTACAAAATTATTGTAATGTACATTCCAGTAAGGACTTTATAAATGATATTCAAATATTAATACTTTAAAAAACAATTCAATCAATATTTCTTTAATAGTTTACTTTATTCAATTAGTTTTTTACTGTTGTAGGAAATAAATATTATTTAAAATTAAGTTGCCTAGCATTGAAATTCACGGACGCACACATACCCCGACTGGCCCGCGTGGCAGACATACCAGCTGTGACGGGCCAAGAGTGCACTGATGATGGTACGGGCCGTGATGGGAAGAGGTGGCCAGTGTAAATAACCCCCGAGACAAGTGTGCGTGAACTAGCCACGATCGCTCGCGTCACAATGCGGCCTTGTCAAAAAACGAAAATGCATCTAGGAATCGATATATTTTTAAGTAAGTACAATTATTTAACAATTTCTTTTATTTATAATTGGAAAAATATGTTGAAAATTTTAAAAAAAGTCAGCTAAATATAACAAAAATGTATTTTTAATGTATAATCAGATTTAGAATTTTAATTATGTAAATTTCACACTTTGTCATTATAGTTGCTAACATTTAAAAACAGATGAAAATCTCGTGGTATAATAGGATTCGAACCCAAGACCTCTAAGCTTATAAGCCTAGCATGCTAGTCAATCGGCCACGGATCTAACACCTTAACGAGTGCTTAAAATTTGTATATACGGATACCAACGAAGAAGTTGCATTCCCCTGGTAAAATTTAATTAATATATGATAAATTTAGTTATACTTCTTAAATGGCTCATTAACAATAATATTTTGAAGTTGTTTTTATTTTTTTAAAGGCAAGAGATGTAATGTATTATAACATCTCGTTATTTTTCAGTCACATTCTGAATATTAAATTACATTACATGCATAAGCCCACATAGTTTGTTTTATTATATTATTTTTTTAATAATTATGTAGGAAGACGGGTTGCAAGTATATTTATAGTCACATGTGAATATAATTTGCGATTTATGAAGGCCAGACTGACGAAATTAAGTTTTGGTAGCATCAATTCTAGCCATGAAAATATATTTTTTAAAGCCTTTTAAAAGCAATGTGATAAGTTTCAAATAATAATTGCCTCTTTCTGCTTGTTTTACAAGATCTGTTTATACAAGACTGGTTATGATACAGGATTAAAATAAGAAATAAGAAACTGTATTTATAATTTAACTTTTATATTTTATTAAAATATATTACTACAAAAAACACTCTAAAACCCAGCTAATTATATACCCGTTAACATGGCCCACCTACATTTGTTTCTGGTAAGCATGTTACATTTTATATTTATAGGATATGGCAAATAAAACATACATATACATATATATATATATATATTCGTATAATAAACACGATGAGAAAAAAAAGCACACGCACTACGGCCTTCACCGGGCTGGAAAAATAAACATGGCTAGCCATTGGCTGGAAACGTTAACTGTTCGTATTTGTCGACATACTTGTCGAAGGCGTCGCCACAGACGTAATGAATTCCCCTCTCTTTATCCCGCGCGTCTCCCCGCGGGACAGAGACGGCCAAGTAATCGGGATGGGAAAAGAGGAGCGAGGGTAAGGCAAGGGAAATTTGATGAAATTCAGAGCATGTTTGGGTTTGCCAGAGAGGCAAGGAGATTAGAGTGGTGTAGTTCAGTAAAAAGTTACCTTAACATCATTTCAGGACTTCTTCCTTCATGGCCAAATATTACACGATGGTAATTATTCATAATCTCGAAGGTCTTCTAGGCATAACTACCCTACTCGGATTTTATTAAATGTATTTATATGTAAATAGACCAAGCTCATAATATTTTCTACATCAGGAGATGTATGCAGGATACAACACCAGCGAGAAAACAAACTCTTTTTTTTTTTTCTATTTATATACTTTAGACTTCAAACATAAAAAAATAGATTGTTAAATTTTCCACACCAGTCACATAGTGTCTTAACAGCAGCATGCTCAAGTTTCACATAATTAACATATTCTACTTATATGCAGCAGTGGAGACAGCGGCAGGTTTCTGGCCCACTTTGTGCAAGAGTTGCCTAAGTCGCATTTGGTGCAAGAGTGAACTAAGTGCCAAGCAGCAGGTTCCTAGCCCAATTTGTGCAAGAGCGTTCTAAGTCACATTTGGTGCAAGAGTGGACTAAGTGCCAAATCATTATATGCAAATCAGATTAATTAATTGTTTGATTAATTGAATAATTAGTTAGGTTCGTTAGTTGATTAATTCGATTAATTGATTAATTAAAGAATGTTTCGATATCAAAAGATTTTTAATTTTATAGCAATTGTTTTGATATTAAAGAATGTATATTAATATATTCATGTCATAAGGGTCATATTTGTGGAGCAGGTTAGGTGTGGTGTCGGTGAGTACCTTGGGCCGACTGACCAGAGGAGCGGGTTGTAGTTGTTTATATTGGAGTTAATGTTGGTGTAATAGTGGTATAAGGGCATTTTATATATTTTTTTGTTTGTGACTGATATACGGATTGGGCTACATTGCTAGGTCGAATGTTTGGAGGCATACTGAGGATTTAACTAGTTTAGATGCGGGAGAAATGTTTTCTCTTCGGCGAAGTAAATATTTATATAATGAAAAGAGACATTGAAATAGGTTACCAAACGAATTACTTTACTCACTCCTCGAATGACATAAATGTGACGAACTATTTCGGAGAAGTAAATTCGTTAAACCGATTTTAATCAAGCGATGAAACTGTTTTCTTTAGCAAATTTCCACTTTAATCACGTAACATTGAATCTACACACACATATTCATCCGATTACCGAATGGAACAAATTAAATTAAATTAAACACTCAGCTAACACAATAAAATTACAACTCCCAACACATATTCACACATACAAACTTAACCCAAATGTGAGGTGTTGTGTGAGGTGCTGAGTAATGAGACTGGGGAGTTGTGTAAAGAGCTAACTACAGAGCATGAGGAGATAACTGAGGAGCAGATTGTGCCAAGTGCAGTGCTAGTGTGGTGCTATGTGGTGTAGTGTGGTGCCATGTGGTGCTAGTGTGGTGCCATGTGGTGCTTGAAGTACACTCTTTTGAGTTGATTTAGGAGCATATTGTGATGCAGTTTTGCAAAATTTATCATGTTTATTTAAAGTGTTGTTTGAAAACAATTTATGTAAGCACATATTTGAAGAATAATATCCCTTCACAGCAAACATCAACATGTTGATTCACAGCAATAGAAATTATTTCTTTAGTGTGTTAAAGTAAAAAAAAAATCATAAGATTGTATTCCCTTTGAAACTTCCTAAAATTAATATTTTGGTTTGTTACCAGCTATTCACTCTTTATCCTTGCTCTGTGGGACAAGAGTCTGTTTACCTGAAGTTGTCCTTACCATTAGCAATAGTGTAGCTTGTCTCACCATTACAATACCTTCAGAGTTCATTCAAAATATTTTCTCGAGATTCTACTACATTCCATTACTTTTCAGAGTTCATTCATTAATTTTCATACTTCCATTTCCATATTTGTTTGTGTAAAAAACATTGCAAACTCGCCCAAAATTACACGAAGTAAATAATATATCTAAAAGTCTGACAAAAGGAAATTAAACTTCTAAATAACAAGTCACTCAATTTCCTTCACCATTAAATTTAATTTTTTCTAAGGCATCCTTAAAAACTATATTTACAAATATGTACATCTTCGCAATCATCTTAAAAAACAATCCTTAATACTATATTCACATATGAAAACACTTTCAAAATCTTTGCACAAACATGCATACATATTCATTCATACAAATTAACATTACAGAGATATTCACAAAGATATTTACAAACATTAAAATTAAAAATATATATACAAAAGGTGATACATGTTGTCGTCTTTATGTTTCACAGCCACATCATTAAAACTAAAAAATATATACAAAAGGTGATCCTTGTGTTTCACAGCCAGTATATTAAAGACTATAAATATATACTTTTAACAAATGGTGATACATGTTGCCGTCCATTGTGGTGCTATGTTTTTAGCATCCGACATGTCACATCCGGGTTTAAATATTCCAGCTACAACAACACCTACAATGAATCCATGCACACACACATATAGGTTCAAGATTTAAAATGATGTAATCCCATGCTGCAAAGAGTAATTCCTGGGTGACACAAAGGACACCAGGGGTTATTGCATCGGTTTTAAATGCCATGCAGTTATGGTAAAGCAGCAGATTTGAGAAGGTATATGACATTGATGCAGTAGGTTTGAAGACAGCTGTGATTCAGATTGCAGAGTGGAGCAGGGTGTGGTGCGGAGCAGGAAGTGGTGGGTGCTGGCAATGGTGGCGCTATATTTAAAATGGTGCTGAAATTACTATGCTGGGGAAAGAATAAAATTTACTTCGGAATCCTGTAGTGCCCCCAGGGTAAACTCGATACTCTGTCCAGCTAAATTAAGTGCTTATCGTCTAAACCTGACAAGACTACTTTAGTGATGTGATCGATGTAAACCTCATGACTACACAAACAGAACTGGTACTGGGTCCCCAGAACCCTGGTACAATTATCGAGGCAATCTCTATAATCCTCATATTGGAGGGATAGCAGCATGTTAGGTTTTACACACTTCGCCTTATGTATACACTGCTCATACGAAACAATGCATGCATAAAGCTTGGAACGTAAACCTACAAAGTGTGTGATGATGTGGCCAGCACATTCATCCTTCATCACTCCGGTACAGTCTTTGCACTCGGTCGAGAATCTTTGAATGTTATCGAGCACATAGTTGCATGTATCAAATCCCGTCTTTAAATCTGGGGAAATTACATCATAAAAAGCTGAAGCTATCGGTGTCACAATATAAAAGGTACAAGGCTGGCAGAGGAAATTTATCACATATGTACTTATAATGAAATGCATAAAGGATTAATGTGGTAATATCAAGAATTGCAACACCAGTGTACAAAGACATGTTAAACGTAACAGAGCTCTTTGACATTTCGATAAGGACAAGATCATCATCAGTGTCTGTCATGCCTGGAATGTAGGGCGCCGAATCAGTTCTACAACTCTATATATATATATAGTGTCATACTTGGTGACGACTCTTATGTTATTTTCCCAGTGGACATTCTGCAAAGTTTTTCCACATATGGCATTATTCATTAATTTAAAAAAACTATTTGTCAGAGTTGTTTGAAGCCTGGGCACATTTCTCAATATTAAACTCGATATACAGAGCCATCCAAGGCTTCTGCTCAAAGTGCAAAACACAATGAACAGAGTCGAGTATGGTTCCAGTGTCAAATGAAGTTTTTCATGTGAGCTGTTAGGAGGTATGCCACTTATTGGAGCCAACGGCAGATCTGATAGCACATCGTGGCATTTGTCTGGAAACAACAAATCCACTTCCGTGAAAAAGCATTTGTCCCCATCATTTACTGTGTTTGTAAAATCCCACGATGAAAACACTTCAGCTTCAACCTACCCGAAATTGCCAATAGGAAGCTTGCGCTTCATAGTATGGCTGTACAGTCTGTTTACATCGAAATAACAGATGTATTTCGATGGGACACTGGGGTCGTACTCATCACCCATGTAAACATTATTGGCTTCTGCACGCCTTTAGTAAACCTTGGTAATGCCACCCCTAACCCTGTGTTCAACATAAATGTACATATCAGGGTTGGTCAACAGCTCTATCCATTCATCTGTCATCGACAATAAAGCGTCCCATGCAAGAGATGGAGCTGTGATGAACATGGTGGGGTCAAGACCGCAATGAGCCAAACATATAGTCCTGAAATTTTCAAACACAACTGTCAGCAAACAAGTGTCCACGCGTAAATACTGAATGGCATACTGCAGTACGTTTAGGCAGTGGAATGAATTCCATGTGGCTGAGCATGAGCATAATCCTCGTCACTAATACATTTGGCTTTAATGACATTATGAATTGCATTCTTTGGTGGGAGTGATGTGTACATCAGACTGTCTTCAGATTTAACAAAGTCATAAGGAAACACTCCCTTACTTTTCGCCAATTCAAATTGGGTGTTGTCTGGAAACAACGAATTGGGTGATACTCGATTGTGCAGTTTTCAAATTGCCTGCCAAAGTTTCCAGTGAGGTGCTCATGAACTGAAAAAAAAATCAATAATTCGTAACTTGAAATGATGCACCTTTCTATTTGAGACAGTCCCATTGGGAATACGTTTGGTGATGGACTTTACTTTTCAAGGGTCATTTAAATCACCTCGATTCTACCTGGGTTTTCGGTTACCACAGTTCCATTGGGTTTTGTTATGTGATGTTCAGCCAATGGCTTTATGAGAAAATGAGCATCATAATTTTTTTCAAGTTATGGAAGACAGCAGCAAGTTGCTTCTTGGGCAGTCTGAAGATCAAGTTAGATTTATTATGTGCAGCTTCTCAGATTTCCCTGGTCATGTGGTCATGGTCAATCATAATATTGTCTGGAACGAGTTCCTTTTTACAAATATGACAACATTTCTGAGCCAAACAGCTTCATCAGAGGGGTTTTTTGCCTTCACTGGAACAGTCACACTGTAAATTTCTGCAACCCACTTTGTCAATTCAACAAATTTATCGACTAACTGATTCATACAATCATCACCCGCAAACTCAAAATAGTTAGATAATGCAGGATTGTGCAAACAAACCAACAAAATTCTTCAAGCATATGGAAAATATTGGTTGATGCTATTTGTAATACTTGTTTCATCATCATTGGGGAGGTAAGTGGACAAGGGTTTCAAATATGACTGTCGCAATAGGCGATGGAACACAATTTTTGCTGTTTGCTATAACCCTGAAATTGCAAGTACTTCTTGTCCCGAGTAGGAAAACTACTTCGAACAGCCTTATGTTGCTGACAGAGATTGTTATGTTTTGCGATTTTTTCCTCACTACTAAATTATTGGAGTCAACAATCGCAACAATTGTTTTTCTTATTTCCCAACTGACTGTTAAGCAGCTTTGACGAATCCTTAATGGAAACAAAATGCAGACGGGCATCATTACCACAAGCACAAATGGCTAATACATTCACATCACATGCATGGTGTACAGGAGAAATATGTATTGGTACGATAACCCCTTGCATATTGAAAGTTTCGTCGATAATATTATTGTCTTTGTCTACTGCACTGTAGACATTGATAGAAATACCATTGTTCTCCTCAAACTTTTGAATATCCTGTTAAAACTACAGTTACTGGTAGACCTTCAGTATCCAAAACCTCGCAAGGATCTGGATATGAAGTCATTCTTTCGGTATGATGTGTGGCAGGAAACAAAGCTGATAAAATGTTGTAATGGAAAAAGTCCCTCAGGACACTGCACATTAATGCAGGCAATCTTATTGGCAATGAACTTGGGGAGAATAGTGTGAGCAGCACCGATGGTGAATGCTGCAAACTGCGATATGTGGACATCCATATGCAGAATTAGAAGCAGCTGCAGCCACTACCACAAGCACTAAATTCCTCAAGCCTGTTTGTGAGATAAGTCTTAATTGTCTAATTGTAGATTTCATCTACATTGGTTAAATGCAGGACAGGAAGTGATTTACTCTGAAAGTGAAACATGTGAGTAGTGCTTTCCTCAGCCAAAAAGAATTATGAGAATTTAACCACTATGCTGACACTAAGCATTATTGGCCAGGGTGATGCAGGCATGAACTTTTACAAAGGGACGCTGTACCTTGTAACACATCTTTCAAAGTCTGCATCAGACTCTACTTGATCATTACATATCCGTGCATCAGTAAATCTACATACGAATGCCGTGGGCCAAAGTTCATATATCAGGTTAGGAAATGAAGATTCCACTGAGTTAGAGGAATCGGAAAACAAATTATTTTCCATTTCCTTAAACAAAGTCTCTCTTAACTCGAAAGTCGGCTGTGTGATGGACAAAACACTATCCAGATCACTCGATTTTTCTATCTCAGATAGAAACAAATTGTCTGCCAGGAGGTCTACTTTCCCATTTTTGGCGGAAACGATCATGTTCCGATCTGATGCAGTTGGCGGTCTTTCCATGTTTGAATCAGTGCTCGAATCACTCAAGTGTAGACCATCCATTTAGGCGAAATAACAACTCCCTGACAGCTTGTCCTAGGCATTCTTTTTGTTTGCAACTCAGATTCAGACTCTGTGTTGCTAACGAAAAGATCGCCCAACAAACTAGCAAAACTTTGACATTCTCTCTCACTCATAATGATGCGAGATCAATCTTTGATTCCCAATAAAGCAATTTCAACACCACAAAAAAATATAAAATGCTGCATAGTGCTGAAAAAAATATAAAAACCTCATTATAATGTCTCAAAACGTAGTTGTGTCTCTAAATAAAGGTTTATTAATGTTTCTAACATAAAATATTCACTTTAAAATGCTTGTTACACATTTTATGTTTTCTAAAAAAATTAAATTTACTGTGAAATATCAGATCTATGTTTGAAAACAAGTGAGCAATGTATAAACAACACAGTCAATTCTTTTATTTTCAATAGGAAAATTATTTGATTGTTACAAAACTATAAATATTAATATTTTTTAATTTAATTTCAGCAAGGGAAATTAACATGTTACTACACATTTACATCACTTACTTAAAATTACTTACATTTTAAAATTATCTTAAAAATTGCTTTAATCTTTTACATACAATATTTTTACAACTAAATAATATACTTAAAACTTCCCACTCCATCGCATACATTCCACAATCGTTAGAGTTACTAATTGTGCAAACATCCATCACACAGACCTCCTTCACTCAAACACTGCATTCAGAACATATATATGGGCAGGGCTTTGTGCTCTCCAGACACTTGCCATAGCCTGGCATAGTTCCCAAATATTTTCTATGTTCCATAATTCATGCCAAAACACAAAACAGCCCACACTGAAATCTCTTAAAACTAACTAAATTAAAAACAATATTTACATGACTTTTCCTCTGCACTCACATCTGCCTAACCAAATTTTCTCAAAAGTACTTGGCTTTACATCCTCGATGCTTTTGCACACCATTCTGTGAATATTTAAACAGTGAAGTGAGGCTGTAGATGCATGTTATTGAAACGAACCCTATTCCATATAGTGTAAGGATGCAGCTAGTAGCAGTCTACCTCTCCTCTCAGCTCTGCTAAATAAACTCAACACTACATGAAAAAATTACATCTGGTATTAAATTTACATAATTTTTCCCTTGCACTCACACACTCACAGTCGGACACATATTTTTTTTTAAATATTAAAACTACTTAAAATTAAATTTATATGCCCAAACCAACCATCACACATCAAAACATTTCGTATGGTAGAGTTACTCAAGGCTCATTCGCCTATCACACAGTCATCCTTCACAGAAACAACACATTCAGAATTGAGAGTCACGCTGGAGCTATGCGCTCCCCAAGTGTGCAGTGCACAAGAAGCTTAGTTCCTTCTTTGATTTCCTCAATTCCATAATTTACACCCAAGCACACAACAGCCCACCCTTAAACATATTAAAAATACTTACAACTAACATTATATGGCCAAGTCACCTCATCCCCCATCACACATCAAAACATTTCACACGTTAGAAGTATGCAAGGCTCGAACAACCATCACTCATTCATCCCTCGCTATTCAACACCACTCTGAACAAGTTTGGGAGCTACGGCTATGTGACCTCAAACATACTTGGCATAGTCTGGCTTAGCTCTTCCCTTTTTTAGCTGTTCCATCAAACACACAACAATTATAACAAAAACCCACCCTTAAATCACGAAAAATTGTTAAAACTATGTAAAAGGCATAAAACCATGCAAAATGTGTAAATCTATGCAAAAAACTTAAAACTAGAAAAATTATGAGAAATTAGTAAAAATATTTTTAACTACTTTAAAAATGTAAAACTAAGGAAATAATAAAAATTTTATGAAATTTCTATATTTCCATTACATTTGGAATGATTTGTAAAACATTTACAAACTTTCACTGTTTTACCGATTTGTCCAAAATTATAATGAATTTAATTTAAAGCGTAAAAGGTTTTTGATGATTTGTAAAAATTTTAGAATATATCATAAAAGTTTGTAAAAAGTTTATTACATTTCATATAAAATGTAAAAAGTTTTAGCGATGTTTCTTAATAGTTTGTTAAAATTTGGAATAATTTGTAAAATGTTTACAAAAATTCATTAAAGATGTTAAAAAAGCTATAGAAGTTAGTAAAACATTATATCATTTGCACAAATCTGTAAAAGTTCCTTATTTTGGAAAGATTTATGAAAAAACTAAGTAGGAATTCTGAAAACGTAACAAATTCTGGAAAGAAAATAGTTTAATGATGTAAAAATAATTAAAAATCCTGGTAAAAAAGTACATCAAATTTCAAAGTTAAAAAAATATTAACACAATATCGAAAAGTAATAAATGACCTAAATGTTATTACTATTTACCAACCTAAGTGCAGTAACGAAGCTGCTGTTCGCTGAAGCCTGAGCCCTCAGTTCAGGCAGGTGAGAGTCGAGGTTGAGCGCCCGCCCAGGCTAGAGAGCCTGTTGGTGGCGGGCTGCCTCTAAGGCTGGGCCAGGCGAGCAAAGCTGGGCACTGGTGACTGCCCGCCCAAGCTGGAAGCAGGCCGGAATGCATGCAGCTGAGCGCTGCGGATGGCTACCCACCCAGGCTGAAGCAATGCCCCGGCAGGTTGGCAGGGATGCAGGGGGCAGCGGTGGTCAGTTCGGCGAAGCGCGGGAGTGGAGAGGGTGTCTGCCCCCCATGGTGGTTGGAACAAGAATGGCGACTGCCACTTCAGCCCGTGAATATATAACCCGATACCCACATCCCCTCCCTCCCCTGGGGAAGCTACACAAATAAGGCAATTGGTCGTATTTGATAATAAAACATAATTTTACTAAAGGCAATATAATTTTAATGTGAGATTAAATGATATTTTTGAGATAAATTAAAATATTTTTATGCATTTTCTGAATTTTACAGTGTATAAATATATAATTTTGGAAATAGTTTTATTTGATAGTGAAACATATTTTTTACTAAAGGAAATATGATTTCCTTAAATGATTTTAAGCAAAATTAAAAGATTTTCTAAGTTTTTTTTTTAATTTATATCATTTACAATTGTATTGAGTTGATATTTTAATGTGAAATATGCATATTTCTTTAGTTTTAGCCATTACATTTAATTTGAATTGCATTTTTTTTTACCAATTTTGTATGTATTTTAGTATGCGATACAATTCCGTACCCACTTTTGGTGTTTGTAATGCAGCATACACAGTTTTGAAATATCTATTGATTGTAATTATATAACAAGTATTGAGACCCTTAGTGTACCATCTATTCTTGTGAAAGGATTCTGAATTATATTACCTGGGAAACTAACTCATGTTTTGTCCGGGAATCGAACCCAGCTTATATTACCCATGTTTTGTCCAGGAATAGAACCCATCTTATATTGTCTGGGATTCGAACCTACAAGCCAACTTGTCATGTAGTAACTGGGATTCGAGCTTAGAATCTATCTTTTAAGAGCCATGGCTTACCCATAATTCGAACCTGCAGCCTCACATAGAGTTAAACAATTACGCTACAGAGTTTGGCGATGTAACACAACTGCTTTTGTGTATTTGTGTCGTCTTAGAACTGTGTTAGTAGGTCTATGTGAACGGGGACGGGAATTGTAAAATGTTACTCTCCCTTTTAGTTCTATGAAAGGTATTTCATGCTTTCCTCTGTGCAGCAGTAGAACAGTGCTGTGCTTTCAGCGACACAACAAATTCTTACTTCCCAAGTCTCGGCTTGAAATTATGTTCTCTGTGTGTTGGGTAACTGGAACTTTGGTGGGTGTGAATATAATTCTTATTTCCCAGCTTTGCTGTCATGTTGTTCACACATTAAACGTTCTTTGAAGTGTATTCACTATTTCACAAGCAGTTAAAGTGCTCGGCTCCAGTAATTTTTTTAATATTGTGTAATATATTGAAATTTGTTAAGGAGTTTAGGGAGTATTTCTGAATTTTGTATTGGGTAATGTAATATATTTAAGACATTACATTTTAAAAATATATTTGTCATTAGTGAGGTGTGGTTGGCTCGGCTTAAGGGGAAAGGCCGTGCATGCATCTTGGTTTGCTTGGCGTGTGGGACAGGCTGGGGGAGCAGGAGAGTGAGGTGCACACACCTCCTTCGCCCTTTGGTGGGGGAAACTCTGAACTACTCATTCTCTGTGTTAGCTTGTGCGGTGCGGAGAGGTCCAGCCGGCTGTAGGGCTGATCTGGTTGAGATGTCGGGAGGGGAAGAGCATATCTTCGCTTGTTTTCTACCATGTCTGCGCAGTTCGCATTTGTAGGGGTGGAACAGGGGAAGACATGGAGTTGAGAGAGATTCTCTTTTTTAAAGTTGCTTGAAAGCTACCAACATGCTCTGTATATGCTTTGTAATAAATTTTAAATACTGGAATTTGTTTTAACTTGTTAACTGGTCTTGTTAGGGCTACATGATATGCCTTGTTTATCAATGCCCTTTAAAATTGGCATACAGCATTTTAGCATTCTTATTAAGGCTAGTGTTGACATTTTCAAAAATTGCTAATTCTTCAGGAGTGAAAGCGCCTTAGTATATTTTCTTGAAATTGCAATGAAGTATATTTTTACTCTTAAGACACAATTTTGTGTTTTTATTCTAGTTAAGAACTATCAGTTCACTTATTATTCTAATAGTATATATGATTCGTAGTGGGTAAACTTCACTTATGTTCATATGATACTGAATTATTCCACATTCGTTCACAAGAACCATGCACTATTTTTTCTCTGTGTATTAATCAGAGTAATTTTTCTTAGGGAAACCAAAACATTTTTTTTTGTAAAGGTGAAAAAAATATACACAAATGTGTTAAATTTTAACACACACATTTATTCGATAATTTGTACAAAATTATTGCGTTATGTTTCTTTAACCAGTTTGTTTCATAATACACAACACACTTAAATTTATTTTGTTTGAAATGCAAATGAGCAATAAATTCAAAATATATCTAAGATTTCACAAAATATTGGATGCCTAACAATATATACACAAACATAGAACGTGGGTTGTTTCAAAATATTAGACACATTAAAATTTATTTTGTTTGAAATACATACAAGCAATACTTTCACAATACACCAAATATTTCACAAAAATACAGGTTGACTCAGAATATATACATAATTTTTTTAGGATCAAACATATACAGCACAACTTACACAAGATGATTCACAAATATTTTAACACAAGTAAGTATAGGCTGACCCACAAATATTTTAACACAAGATGATCCAAAAAATATTTTGCAAAAGTTAGTATAGGCTGTTACAACAGTTATAAGCTATTTGCAACTTCAGTAAACACTGTGTGAAATATATTTTTGTACAATTGGATCCAGATCTCCTTGTTGATGTCTACTTTCGAGGAAAGAACATTTCTTAAATTCTGGTTTTATTCTGTTTTTTTGAATATATACTTATTTACATTCAGGGTATTGTAACACATCACTTTCAACCAAGTCTAGGTATGTCACGATGTAATATGAATACACATCTTCGATACTACATGGAAGAGGTGTGGTTCCAGTCATATTTAAAAAACAGGACATTTTGTTGCATCACTATACTAAATTAATTCTCATGGCTTTTTTTCATCTCCCAGTGGGAAATAAATAACCTTAAAATGAAACATCCCGTCACAGGACTCTGTAAATTCTCGAAGAATTCCAGTACTCCATAACATATATGATACATCAGCCTTGCCTGGTTTCATGGTAACATAGGGATTTCCCAGATGAAAGAACGTCATGTTATGCATTTGCTATCCAACAACCAACTGAGAACAATTAGTAAGTAACATTGTATACATATTGATAAACTCATTCTCAAAATTTACGCATTAAAACCTGTTTGAGGAGCACATTTTATTTTCGTTAATTTTATTGTTCGATGTACATAACACTTTGAATAAACATGCCCAGTGCATAATATGTATCCAAACATTTTTTATCATGTGCAAACATACAAATATTATTATCACATTCTTTGTAATACTGAAATGGTAAACTATTGTCTGCTGTATAAATTAGATGTTTCAATTCTGTTCTTCCTCACTATATGATGTTACAACGTGTTCACCCTTAAGCTTACGGACTCTGTAAGGTCTGCATTGGCTTACAAGACATTTTAAACTGTTATAATTAGTTAAACTGGAATAAAACTACCTGGGTCATTACATGTTGTTAAAAAACCAATCCAATAGGAACATTTGAAATGAATTACTGACTCACACATTTTCTTAATTATTATATGTGAATATGCCTCTCTATAAGTTACTGAATACAATCCATTTTTAATAAATGCATAATTACAAGTAGGAGAAGACATTATTCTTAATTTGCAACTTCACAATCATAGATATTATAGACTGAAGGAAAAACTAGCCCACCTAGTTTGAAAATGAGGTTGTAGATATCCCCATCACACCATTCCTTCCAATGAATTGTAGTTCCCTTGTGGGTTCTGGTGAGTTGGTATGTAATTACCTCGTTGCCACGTGCTTCCTCCAATTCTTCGGTAAAGCTGGCTGTCATCAGCTCTTCAAATGTAGATGGAAGTTCACTGTAGAGGTGGAGATACCTCACAGCACAATCATTGCATGTTATGCCTTCGCCAAAGTGAATGCCGAGACTGGAATAGAAAGTGTAGCACCAATGTTCAATATTGTTACACACTTGAACTTGTAGATTACCATTGCATGGCTTAAAGAATACTCTTCTGTAGGCTACTTGCAGGACCCAGTATGCGACTGTTGGGTTGAAGATGGTAGCCATGACAGACACTTTAATATTAAACATTCTCCTTTATATAGTCTGTCATTTAAGTGTTCTTGCTTATCCTAACGCTGCATTGCCACATGCCACAGGGTGACTTTAAATCTTGATTACCCATCTGTGTAACATGTTGGAAGTTGTCACGATATTCTGTCCACACTATAGGTACAGAACAGCAACATCCCTTATGCATGTTGTATTCGATTTTCTTGTATGACATACATTTCGTTATGAATTTAGAAAAGGCTTCAAATGCTAGTTGACTCTCATTACATGGTAGCTTACTGTCAGATCGCATATTATAAAAAGGATGAAATTTTGGCCCATAACAAACATCGAACACTTTAAAAGTTTCTGTTGGACTAATTAATAAGGAACGCCAATGGTCTGCTCCATTGCACATTTGAATTTCTAGTGGACCATGTTCTTTGTGTTGAAACCACACTCGCCTGTACCCTGGAGTAGCACTAGTGTATTGAAGTGTTGGGGCGAACCTCTCCGGTGTAACTGGTGTGCTACTGCTGTATGCTTGTTCCTTATATATATTTTTTCTTTACCACAGAAATGTTGTTTCTCAAAGAATAAATGTTTTTGACACTTTGCCAGGAGGGTACCACTGGGTAGGTTAAAACTTCATCATCATCTTGATATTTTCCTAATTCCAGCTTGGTTTAATCAAACTTACAGACACAAACAATACTCTGCCACACCTCACAGTCCCATATACCACAAGGCAATATTGCAATGCTGCTACTTCCTTGCATTTTTATGGTGTGTTGCTTATTATAACATGTTTCAGTCCACATGGAGGGGCTGTCATAAAACTCTCTACTGAGTTTATATTTCATTTGTTTGAATCCAGGCTCTTTTGTAATTTCTTCACTTCTATTTTTAATACACAGATCCCATGACAAACAAGGCAGTTCGCTATTAGGTCGCATGTTGAACACAGGACAGTCATCATGCTCATAACACCATACTCGTTCTGTGTATTTAGTTCCTTCGAAGGATTATGCAAAGTTATAATCTTCATCTCCGTAACACATCTGGAATTCGGAGTAAATGTTTTTTAAAGATTTGAACCACACTCGCCTATAACCTGGAGTAATACTGGAGTAAGTCTGCTCTGGATTGAAAGACTCCATTTGAAATTTTTATGCAGGTCTGGACCAGAAACAGATCAATTTTCTAAATTATTGTCTTTATGTGTAAGTAGAATGTTGGTACAAGTATTCTTTTATAGTTTCACTTTTGCATTGCGAACAGAACATTTTTTATCACAATGATTAGTATTATATAATTTTAGTATCGAATTAATGCTTGAACAGTCATGATAACTTCTGATGTTAACAATTTCTGTATTATTCAGACTTTTTTAAATTTCTTTCTGCGTATTTCCCAACACGTATATAGGGTTGTCCTCGCGCAGTGCCTCATTCATGCAGTAAAAATGATCATTATAAGCTATATCTTCAGAGTCCCATTTCAAACCATGTACTTTGTACGTTTGATGTCGGAAACTCATTTTCAATTCCTGATTTAAGGTAAAACAAGGTTTCGGATATTTGAAAGATAACACTTTTCTGTCATTTTCATAAGTTGCTTAAGAAATTGCGAGTTCTTTAATTTTAAAAGAATTGTCTTGATAATTTTAGAAACCTTCTGCAAAGCACATCATTACATGTGCTTTGCAGAAGGTTTCTAACTAATTACAAGTTTCAATCACAGGATTTTAAAAATCTGGTGTGGTTTACAAAACATCAGTTGTTGCTTCCGAGTCAACTTCATCAATACCGGAATTGTCTCTTAGTAAAACAGGATGATTAGCGAGTTGCATAATGTTTTGCCATCTACGCATTATGCACTCCCTCCTCAAATGTCTAGTGTTTGGCTGATTAAAGAAAGCTGGTGTGCCATACAGACATTGCTCATCACAAGGCAAATACAAGATTACATCTTCATTGCCTATTAAGTCCTCAGAGAGGAACGGATACATGTGTTGAATTTCGTGTCACGCAAACACAAGAAGACATTCTTTAGGTAGCAACAAGAGAGTCTCTGCGTCTAGGCTTAAAAGCATTTTGGTTTGACCATATGCTAAAATGTAGTTAATTACTGTAACACATTCTTCATCGCAATTTTGGCAGCAATGTCTGTTGTGCATACATTGAAACTTTTAGACTGCTGAACATATCAGAGAAGTTTGTTGATGTACACCTCTCGGTGAAATCTGTAGTACGTCTTGGTGAAATCTTTTGATCTAAACCTTCCCGGAGGTACACTCCCGACACGATCTGACTTCGACAACTGCTGGCTCGAGACTGGAAGAAAAATAATTCCATTGCTACTTATATACTATACGAATTCAAAATGGTCACGGTTTTGCGTTAGAATCGTTTGAAATCAGACATTTTCCAAAAATCATTGACTTATCACTGTTTTTGGTATTTTTAAAACTCATTTAAGGCTAAAATCGAAGTATTTATGTATATATCCAGAATATATACATTTCTGATAATAGTGGTTGGACATATTTGTAAAATATCATTATTGCAGATGCAAATTGTGTTCGTTAAAAAATATATATATGTGTTAGTTTCCAAATATCCTGTTGGGTTTTTTTTATATTAAATATTGGAACTTTACAACTCCGATACGAATTCCTATCGGTTTCATTTTCGATGGAAATGCGGTAATATTCGCTCAAATATATACATTTCTGTTATAAGTGTTAGTTGGTTGCCTTTATAAAATAAACTTGTTAGTTACGAAGAGTGTTTTAGTTTTGTAAAGAAAACGTGTTTACTGAATATACACTATCTACCAAAAAATAATTGGGCACCCGTGAAGAAAGGTAATTCAGTACATCTGTTGACTTGTGTTTCATGGCCTTCGGTGTAGGATCGTTGGTGTTTGTCTGCAGTAGCATGAACACAGAGGCCTATTGTAACATTCTGGATAATGAAATGCTCCTAACATTGGGGCATTTTTACAGAATGGACCCATGTTACTTCCAGGATGACAGTGCCAGGTCTCATGTTTCATGGGCTACTATGCAGTGGTACGAATTGGATTGCCGGGTGGGGCTCGTCAGACATGGCCAAAATTCATTGTTTAACTCATGGAATGGTTGTAAGAGGAATGTCCTGCAAACACTTGTAGAGAGCAAGCCAGACAGGGTGGCTGCTGTTATAGCCACCCTACGAGATTCTAAGGGGGTTACAACCACAAAGCAAACATTGTGGACAGGTGCCCAATTACTTGTTGGTAGATAGTGTATATGCACGAACGTTTAAAAATGTTAGCCGGTAAAATGTTTGGATAGCAAAAATATTTTTTGAAGGCTGGAAAGTGGATTTTTCACATATTTAGATTTGTTCATTAAACAACAAAATATTTGCGTTGTTACTTAGAATTATATCAAATCGGTTGGTTTCGGTAAAAGTTTCCTGGACGTTTCAAGGAGTAAATGTGGTTTGCTGAGGACGTGAAATTTTCCTCGCTGTGGTAAGTTTGCTTTCGTAGGTGAGTTTTGTTTTTCGGGAGAGCTGTTTCTCATGGGGCAGTTAAGTGCTGGCTGCGTGTTGCCCTCCACACCTGTCTTAATGTGAAAGATTGCAGGACACTTTTTGTGGGTGCGGGCATTGCACTGGGGAGATGGTGTGAGGAGCACTGTCGGATGAAATTAATAGCGAGGTTTTGTTGGGCAAGTGTTGCGACTTGATGGGGCTAGGAGTCCTTGTTGGTAGGTGGTGGGGGGACCATAACTCTTGGGACTGCGTTTAGCGGAGTCGAGAGACCACCCTGGGGAAGGGGGTGGGATGTCGGAGTATGGGCTCCGAAACTCTCCCCCTCCTTGCCAGCGTTGTCTCCGCATGCTGTTCGAGGTATAATAATGCATTATCTTCTTCGCGATGCGGCGTGAGATGCATTGGGTGAAACATCGAAATATGATTTCTTTGACCGGGTCATGTGCGCGGCCGGAGAAGTTTTTTGGTTTCTGTGAGCCAGACATTGGTTAGCCTTCATGAACAGAGCATACCTTCCCGAACGAGCGAATACATCTCGGGTTTATACTGTTTGAGATTTTTGTTTCGCTAAACTATAGTTTATAACAGGGCTGCTTGTATAATTATTTGGGAATGTTATGCACCTTAAAACATATATAGAGGTGCATATATTATTAAGATTTATGATAACATTTTATGTAATTTATGTCACAAATAAGCAGACATCATGATAAAAATACATACGTTTATTTTAACTTGGTGCTGACAGCAAAGAGAATTTCATGGATATTTGTGTTAGGAGATAAATTTTGTGCAGTTAATTTATTCAATCAGTTTGTTTGGTATCCGTTGCATGTTTAGAGAGCCAATAAGGGTGACGTATGTGGGAGTTTTAATTTTACTGTGTTAGCTGGGCATTTCATTAGATTTAATTTGTTCCATTCGGCAATTGCATGAATACGTGTCTGTAGATTCAGTGTTACATGATTAAAGTGGAGATTTGCTAAAGAAGACAGTTTCATCTCATTATTATAATTGGTTTAATGAATTTACTTTGCCGAAATAGTTCGTTACTTTTATGATATTCGAGGCATGGTTAAAGTAATTCGTCCAGTAACCTATTTCAACGACTCTTTTCTCTTTATGAGTATTTACTTCGCCGAAAAGAAAACATTTATCCCATCTCTAAACTATTTAAATCCTCAGTATGCTTCCAGACATTCAACCTAGTCATGTAGTCCACTCCACATATCAGTCACAAACAAAAATAATAAAAAATACCCTATACCACTCTTACATCAACATTAACTTAAATATAAACAATTACAACCCGCTCCTCTGGTTAGTCGGCCAAAGCCCCTCACAGAGTCCACATCTAACCTGCTCCACCAATACGACCCTTATGGCATGAATAAATTAATAAAATTCTTTTATATAAAAATTCTATAAAATAAAATATTATATCAAAAAATTAATTAATCGAATAATCGAATTAATCAACCTAATAAATTAGCTTATTAATGTAATTAACTATTTAATGAATCAAACAGTTAATTAATCTAGTTTGCATATCATGATTTGGCACTTAGTCCACTCTTGCACCAGATTCGACTTAGGCCACTCTTGCCCAAAGTGGGCCAGGAACCCTGCACTGTCTCTACTTGCAGCTCAAGACAATCTATGCTAGCAAGCATCCAACCAGAACCCTTGGTAATATATTCTTCTTCAGGACAAAGTTTCACGACTGCAAGTGTCAAAAATTATGCTTCCCAACTGGAACATTGCTGCTTATATACTCACAAGAAGGGACCTTAACATTCAATGTTCCATCTACTGTAACTCATGCAATCAATCTGTTCTACCGACCATGCATCTTACTATAACTCTAGTAAACCTCATCAATTAAGTGCACATTGATATTATCAAAAATTTACTTACTGTTCATACTTTCTGCTCTACTGGTCGACACCAGCCAAATGTACACTAGTCACTATACGAACCAATCATCCATTTTAACCCAAGTCATACCAGACCACCCAACTCCTATAACCAAAGAAAAATTAAATTCAAGCACACCACCCAATACACCAAGCACTATATCAATCATAACTCTAGCAATTCTACAGCTGAGGCCAGCCCAGAACCTAACACCAATTATATTTGTTCTACCAACCAACACAGTTCATACCTACCAACTATACCACCCACTATAACTGTAGCATATCTCAACCATTCGTCCACACAGACCATAAAAAGCAAACACAAGCCTTACACATGCCATCTGCTCTACCAACCTTCAATTGACTAAAAGTACTCGCCACTCATAACATCCATTAGAAGTCAAGCATACTTCAGCCCACACTCACTAAAATATGCAAAATTCGTAACTCCAATATGTCTGTCATAGCATCGTCACTATCAGACACCAGACAAATACCACACCACATGTAAAATAAACCACTTGATTATACCAACCATCATAGGAAATAAAATGCTGACCACCACACCTTAGCTATATAAAACCAAACATGAGTAACCCTGCTGACCAGGAGTACTGGGTACTATATCAACCATAACCCCAGCATAATACAGTCATGACACACAGATCACATTGTAGTTATACAATGTAACATAACAATTGTTCATTCCACCCCACACCATCAATTAACCCCACCAACTATAACATACAAGGTGACCACCCTGCAGCATACCAGACATTAATATAAATTACTCTATCAACTAACAAACTAGTTAATTATGCCATCCATATTAATAGTTGCTCCAAACAAACCTACCAAGTAACATACCTCGAACATACTTAACAATCATAACGATGACCCAGTGGTAGTGAGTACCAAAACAGATATAATATATTTCACCATGACATTAGCTTGCCTCAGCCATGCGACATCGGAAGCCATACAATCGAGCATACTAACATACTATACAGTCTCAATATATCAACGAACCACCACAGAATATAACCGTACTATGCAACCATACCATCCATGGTAACCCAAGTGTACCAAGCAACACAAACAGTCTTGCCATCTGCCAAACTCATAACCTAGTAAAGTCCAAACATCCTGACTTACCTTAACCAACCAAAGGCCAGAAAAATCGGAAATAACCTAACATAACCTTACCTACTATAGTCCAGATAACTATTATACTAGTCGCAAGCACACATATATCCTACATATCTAGCATTATCTCAGCCCTTTAAGAAAATTAAACATGTCCAAACATCAAAAACGCACTTCAAACAGACTGCGGCCATTCAGCACTTCGCGTAACATTCACCTTGCACTTAAAAATGAACAGTTGAAATAAGTATAATTATATTTAAAAACCAATATAGCCAAATAGAAAGACAGACACCATCATGGCTTCCCAAGCAACCATACATTCAAGGTCAGCTCGTATCATTATATTTCTTACCATTATCAACATAACATAATCGACTGATACCAACCACCATGTTTACCCAGGTGACTGTGACCTTTGAACTTGACCCAGTGGTCTTTGACCTTAAAACACCGAAAGTTCAAAAAAATTCTGTAATTGTTTTAAGACTGATTTTCCATCAATATTTCGATCAATTATGTGTAATACGGAGCCATTTAGAGTAATTTGAGTGATTTCGAATCATTTGAAGTCGTTTATAATCTTTTAGGGTAATTTAGAGTTATTTTGGAAACTTTTGGGGTCATTTTTGAGTCATTAGGAGTCATTTTTGAGTAATTTAGAGTCATTTTTGGATTCATTTGGTGATGGTGGTGATGTAAAATTAATCTTTTAAGAATTTGTTAATATTTCTTAGAATTTTTGGGATTTCAAGATCAGAAGTCACCAGGTTAAGGTCAAAGGTCAAGGTAACCTGGGGCCAACATGGTAGTTGGTATCAGTCGATTATGTTACATAGACAGATGGCAAGGGATATTGTGATATGGGCTGGCCTTGCATATATGGTTGCTTGGAAAGCTATGATGGTGTCTGACTTTCTATTTGGCTATATTGGATTTCAAATATAATTCTCCTTGATCCGACTGTTCATTTGTAAGTGTAAGGTAAATATTACTCGACATACTTATTGGCCGCAGTCTGTTTGAAGTGCGTTTCTGATGTTTGGACATATAATTTTTCTTAAGTTGCTGAAATAATGTTAGACATTTAGGACAGATGTGTGCTTATGATAAGTATAATTTTTATCTGGACCATGGTAGGTTAGGTTATGTTAGGTTATTTATGATTTTTTCTGGCCTTTGGTAGGTTAAAATAGGTTATTTTTTGGGGGGATTTAGTAAGTTAAGTTATGATAGTTTAATATAATGTAAGAATGTTTGTGTTGCGGGTTGGTCTGAACCATTATAATTTGCTTGGTACACTTGGGTTTATATAAATGGTATGGATGATTGGTATCAGTATCTGCTGTGGTGGTTCGTTTATATATTGAGATGGTATGTATACTTGTATGCTGGGTTGTATGGCTTTAGACTTCGCTTGGCTGAGGCAAGCTAATGTCACAGTAAAAGGTATTATATCTCGATTGGTACTTAGTACTATTGGGTTATGGTTGTTAAGTATGTTGGAGGTATGTTTCCTCGAAGATTTGTTGGAGCACCAATAGTATGGATGGCTGGCATAATTAACTGATTTGTTAGTTGATAGAGTAATTTATATTAATGTCTGGTATGCTGGGGGATTGTCACCTAGTGTGTTATGGTTTGTGGGGTTAATGGATGGTGTTGGGTGGTATGAAATGAGTAGTTGTTATGTTGCACTGTATTACTACAATGTACTCTGTGTGGCATGATTGCATTATGCTGGTATTATGGTTGATATAGTACCCAGTACTCCTGCTCAGGAAGGTTAATCATTTTTTGTTTCATATATGTGAGATGTAGTAGTCAGCATTTTATTGGTATGGATGGTTGATATAATCAGGTGGTTTATTTGACGGGTGATATGGTATTTGGCTGGCATCTGATGGCAATGAAGCTATGACAGACATGGTGGAGTTACGATTTTTGGCATATTTTAGAGGGCGTGGGAGAGGTATGCTTGAATTCTAGTGGACGGTATTGGTGGTGAGTACATTTAGTCTGATGACGGTTGGCAGAGCAGATGGTATGGATGGCAGGAAATTTTGGTAAGGCTTGTGTTTCCTTTGTATTGTCTGTGTGGACGAATGGCTGAGGTATGCTATATTTATAGTGGGTGGTATGGTTAGTAGGTATAAGCTGTGTTGGTTGGTAGAATAAATATAATTAATGTTATGTTATGGGCTGGCCTCAGCTGTAGAGTTACTAGAGTTATGACGGATATAGTACTTGGTATATTGGGTGGTTGACTTGAATTTAATTTTTCTTTGGTTATAGGAGATGGGGGTGTTGCATGGTCTGGTATAACTTGGGTTATAATGGATGTTCGGTTGGTTTAGTAACTAGTATATGTTTGGCTGGTGTCGACGAGTAGAACAGAAAGTATGAGCAGTAAGTAAATTTATGGCAAGGTCAGTGTGGACTTAATTGTTGAGTTACGCTCAAGTTATAGTAAGATGTATAAAACGATGAGTGTATTTTGTCTGGTGTTGGTCGGTAGAGCAGATTGCATGCATGATTTACAGTGGGAGGAACACTGAATGTTAAGGTTCCTGCTTGCGAGTATATAAGCAGCCATGTTCCAGTTGGAAAGCTTAGTTTTTGACACTTGTAGTGGTGAAACTTTGTCCCGAAGAAGAAGAATATTTGACCAAGGGTTCTGGTTGGATGCTTGCTAGCATAGATTGTCTTGAGCTGCATATAATCAGATTATACTAAGTATGTGAAAAGTGAGCATGCTGCTGTAAAGACACTAAGGAATGGTGTGGAAAATCTTAATCTAAGGATTGAAATTGTTATGCTTGTAGTCTGAAGTGTGTATGTATATATATATATATATATATATATATATATATATATATATATATATATATATATATATATATATAAAGAGTTTATTTTCCTGCTGATAATGCATCCTGTCTACTTCTCCTGATATAGAATATTTGATGGGCTTGGTTTATTCACATATACATACATTTAATAAAATTCTAGTATAAAAGTTATGCCTACAAAAACTTCTAGGTAATGAATAATTGATATCGGTTAGTATTTAGTCTTCAAGAGAGGAGACCTGAAATGAAGCCGAGAAAACTTTTTTCTACCCTCTACATACAATTTAAGTAGCAATTAAAAAATTACATAAAATTAAAAAATTAAATAATAAATACTGATTTTTTATTTGGCATATCCTATACCTATGAGAAGTAACATGCTTACCAGAAACAATTGAAGGGGGGGCATGTCAACAGGTATATATATGTAGCTGGGCTTTGAGTGTTTTGTAGCAATATATTTTAATAAATTTAAAACATTAAATATTAATTAGGTTTTTTTTTTATTGTTATCTTAATCCTGTATTATGAAGTATTCAGGTAATTAGTATGCTTATAAAGAGCTTAAACAAATTAATTCCCGGGTTTAGAAATGATGCTTCCAAAACAGAATTTCATGATACTGGTGCTAAAATATACCGAATCATATTCACCTGTGAATATATATATATATATATATATATATATATATATATATATATATATATATATATATATATATATATATATATATATATATATAATATGCTTACAGCCCAACTTGCTACATAATTATTTAAAAATTGTATATAAAATCAAATAATGTGGGTATATACACATTATGTATTTTAATATTCAGACCTTGACATAAAAATATGAGATGTTATAATACAGTATATCGCTTGCCTTTAAAAAAAACAAAAAAAAATTAGAGTTCATAAGCCATATATGCTCTGATTGTAAAGAAGTATAACAAAAATTTTAATGTATTAATTAAATTTCACCAGAGGATTGCAACATATTCATTTGGATCCGTATATACAAATTTTAGGCACGTGTTTTGATGTAAGCGTGGTTGCAGAGTGGAGCTCATGCTAGGCTTATAAACAAGAGCTCTCGGGTTAGAATCCCATCCCTGCATAAGAACTTTTTTCTTTATGTTAGGATCTGTAATGGCAAAGTGTGAAATTTACATAATTGAAATATTTTTAACCGATTTTACAATATTATTTATATTCTTAACTGTATTTTATAAAAGTTTTTCAACGTTTTTTCAATTGATAAATAAAATAAAATTTTAAATATTTTACTTGCTTAAAAATGTATCGATTCCTAGATGTATGATCGTTTTTTGAAAAGGCCGCATAGCAACGCGAGCGATCGTGGTTAGATCTTGCGCACTTGTCTCGGGGGTTTCTTACACTGGTCACCTCTTCCCATTACGGTGCCTACCGACGTCACTGCAATCTTGGCCTGTCACAGCTGGTAGGTCTGCCTTGCAGGCCTGTCGGCGTGTGCGTGCATGGTTTCAAGGTTAGGCAACTTAATTTTAAATTAAAATATTTTTTTTTGTACAAGAGTAAATGATAAATTGAATAATGTAAAATATTGGAAATAATTTATTGAATCGATTTTTAAAGTTTTAAAATGTGAATATTTTTTTACAAAGTCCTTACTGTAATGTACTGTAAAAAAATTTTTATATACCTTCTTGTGTATGGAAAATAACATCTTTAAATTCGTAATTAAATATAAATACTGGCGATTCGTGCACTCTAGCAGGCGATGAAGGAAGTACTTATGTAGATAGTGGTGTCGAACGAGAGGGACAAGAGGGAAAGGAAAGAGAGAAAGTGAATGTGAATAATTGGGAAACAAGGGAGAAAGATAGAGAATGGGAGAAAGAGAGAATGAGAGGAAGAGAGAAAGCGAAAGTAAAGAGAGAAAGAGATGGAATGAGAGAAAGAAGAAGGAAAGACAGAGAAAGTAAAGAAAGAGAAAGAGAGAGAAGAGAGGGAAGAGAGAAAGAGAGAAAAAGAGAATGCAGATGTAATGAGATAGAGAACATGGGATGTTAGAGCAGTAAAACAAGACAGACTGATGGTATGTCATCATGATCTCATGCGTCTTGAAAAGACGAGTCCCGTAATATACAACACTTAAAACTTATGTCTTTAAATTTTTTTAATATAAAAATATATTTAAATTTAAAAAAAATTAAATAATATGATTTCATCATCTTCCCAGATACCATATTGTTTCGACTAGAAGCATTAAGAAAGTCCCGCAAAGTTTTAAAAACAGCTCGAATTTTTTTTTTTGTGTTTACTACTGCATATTCTACGGCATGGCTTTTTTTTTGAGAGAAAAACAGTAAAATTTGGGGGAAAGGGAAATTTTAAGGATTTTTTATGTTAAAACATGCGATTTTTAGTGTAAAACAAGCGATTTTGAGAGGAAAAAATGGGTAATTCCAAGATGGCTCCTCTGGCGATGTACAAACAAATGACAACTGGATGTGAGAAAGGAATGAAAGAGAAAAGAGAGATGTGCAGATAGAAAGAGAAAAAGTGAAAGAAAGAGAAAAAGCGAAAGATAGAAGAGAAAGAAAGTATGCAAGATAGAAAATGTGAGCTATCGGAGAAAACCCCCGGAATAACAGAGGCAACACAGAATGATAGAGCATGAAAAAACAGCATGGAATGGTAGAGTTTGTAAAGTGACATACTGGCTACCAAAATGGTGGTCCAAATTGGCTATGAAGTGACTACAAAGATGGCAACACGGCGGAATCCAACATGGCGGTCGCGTAACCAAATTGACAGATTGGTAAGTCCAGAATCCAAGATGGTGGTCTGTTCCCTTGGAGCCTTCGATTTGAACCCAGCCCTATGTTCCAAAGGCATCATTCTCCTACTACTTTTTCTTATCTAGAGATTTAATTTAGAGTCACTGGCATAACATTTCACACAGTTCAAAATCTCGAAATGTCAGAAGAGATAGTTTTTAGTGACTTCGTTGTTTGCGAAATAAATACGTCAATCGTACACTTGTATTTTGCATTTCGGAAATAGGTAATGTGACAAAATATACATACACACATGCACTCAGAAAAATATATCTCTATATATGTATACCTAATATTCAAATAAATATATCAATTTATCTAATGATGTATGTGAATTCTTACCATCTTATCAATCAGAGGAGCAGCTGTAGCGAAAGCATTGTACCCGACGACAGGAACAGCCAAGCCATCTGCGAGTGTAGATTTGATTCCTGTGTCCACTGGTTTCCCTGCTTTAATGGCCGCAGAAAAACTTGGACACTTCTCAGATTCCACGCCCTAGAATAATACAACGGAAACAGTCTGTGTGTACTTGCCTCGGAAAAATACACTTATAATCTACGCTTTGTAATGAAATCCACATTTTATTATATGTACAGGCTTACAGGTCTAGGCTGTTCACGGTAAAGTGAGCACTTTTTAAGGCTCTCTCTACAGTCATTAACCGTTAATAAATAATTTTATTGTAATCCCGACCGTTAACTTTTGCGAGTTGTGAAATGTATACATTGCATTTGTTAGCCACGTGGCTATTTTTATATTGCCAAGTGGCGAGAAGACAGAAAATGACCGAAAAGAAAATTTTCACAGGACCTTTAAAAGTGCTCACTTTACCGTGAACAGCCTATACAATGGCTGCCCATTCATCACAACTCTCTTATGAATATTAGGACTACGCTTTCTTTTCAGTTCACAGTAAATGCTGATTTAGGACGCACTGTCCATCATCTAAACGTTATGACTCATTCCGAGCCGGTAAAACCAGCAGTCAGAATTGTTACTCTATAATTTCTTTAATGCACCTGTTTTACGAGTAAACTGTAGCTTCAATTTTCCATCAAAGGAATTGTGTCTGATTTTATGTTGTTACAAGTTGTGAGCAGGCCTTAGCTGAGCTGCCTGCCTGATCACACCTTCACGTATTTATCCAGGACACGGGCCGTGAATTATGAAATTAGTTATGAAATCGCAAAACACAAAAACCTCATCCACCAGCCAGTAAACGGCGACAACGCAGCCGATATAGGGCAGCGTAGCCCGTGGGCGGTGTCATTTGTCGTCGTGTCATTGGAACACTGAAGATGGGTATGTCCAGGTGTCGACATTCGCCTAACCGCCTCCAGAATCATGAACAAAGTCGGGACTCTCCAATTAGACGTTAGTCAGAATGAGGATGGTTAAATCTTTATAACTAAATATAAATTAATATTTCAAAATTTTTGTAAACCCCCCCCCCCCCCCCTTCACCAACACTGCCCCGCATAGAGAAACATGTTTATATTGAAATAATATTGTACAACCTTAATGTTAAATAAACACTTTTGTATAGTGTTCATTAAATATCTCTTATCGATAACTTGCTAAGCCCCAATAGCCCCGATAAGGTATGATGAAGAATCATGAATCGTATCATAATAGTGTGAATTGATAACGAAACTTGCAAAAATCTTGTAACAACTTGATCGACAGGTTTGACAATACAAATTGAGTGGTTTCTAGATAGTCAAGTAGCATGCTAATGTCGATTCAGGGACACATGTTAAGAGCATATGGCTATTCAAGACCAGTGTACTTTAAATGGGAAAATGTGGCCTGTTGGCCTGTCTGCTTCGCAGAGACCCGAAGTAGGTGAACCCTCAGGCCATTCTTTCACTCGCGTAGAATATATTACCATAGAACTACCATTCATATACTACCACTTTCAAGAGCTATCAACTCTCAAGAGCTATCTTTCTCCCGATACTGAGAATTATTCGGTTGTATGACAGCATGCCATTGACGGCAATGAATATAGAACCAATACCTATACTTTTATCTCCTGGCTGCCGATAGTGATGATTAAATTCTTCACATTCGGGTGCACTACAAGAAAACATGAGAATGGAATATGCGAAATGAATCCTTCTCGGGTGACATGTGGCTGTGCAAAATAATTGTAGGCAATTTGTTTAAAGTGATAACCTGAACAAGCACATCAAAACCTGCAAGTTTATTATTCTCTAGCCTACCGAGAAACACCGCGTGTTGTCGCTACCTCCTGCTGCCATGTTATGTACTATCTACACAAAATTATGGAGAAATAGCAGACAATAGAAGTGACATACAACATGCAATGCAGTCTGTTCATGCGAAATATATACCTGCTAAACTGTCTCATAAAATTGACGAACTTCGATAATATTGAAGCACCAGTAGCTGTGGAAAGTGATATCAGCGACGTGACTTCAATTAAGTTGTAAAGGAAATTGGATTATGTAAATTCTGGAGAGGCAGGTGATTTTAACTATTATGAAAACTAAGACGATTTTCGCGACACACTTACCTATCTCTTCGAAGAATCGCTGTGTAGAGTCATATGGAGAAGCTGGACTATGAGAAACATCTGCTTTGTATTTTCCAATAAATTAATAAACTTTTAATAGACTCATACTTTTAGTCAGTGTTTTAAAAGTGACGATTACTTGGACATGAATGAGATATATTCAATCATGAAATAATATTTTAGAAATAGATTATATCGAAAGAGACCTTGGGAATCATCCACGAACGTCTTGTAGAATTCTCTACAGTATTTTCTTAGACAATTCTTAATGCAGTGTTTTACTTTCATTGTTGTGAAACTGAATAGATATTCAGACCACAACTGGGTAAGGAGGGACACGACTATGTCTATAAGTGAGGTGAATATGACTGAGGACTATTCGAGGGATGTCTGAGGAACGAATTGGGATGTTTCATGGTACACTGAAGGAATAATTGGACTAAATAATATTTTAAGGAATATCGTAAGTTGCATTGTTTAGCGTCTAATGTATCGTAATTACACTGATCGATAAAGGCTGCGGGTATTTTCACTGTGACTGCACTTGATTTACTGGATGCAGTCACGTAAAACCTCGGTAACTGAGAGCATTTATAAGTTCGCTTCGTACTCTTAGGACCATTTTTTTTTTGTTGTTGACTACAATTTGTTGATACTTTTAACTGCTGTAGTTATTACCAAATTATATAATTAATAAATTTGTTAACACGATGTAGTAATTAAAATTTAAATTTCACAGGATTTTACTGTACTATACATAAGGTTTAATCATTAATTAAAAAAATTAAATCGGAAGTCTTTGGGATTTTAAAATAAAACGTTTCACTTATCCTAAAAACAAAAATTAAAATTTTGTGCTTTTTTCCAATTAATTCATTTTTCTTTAATAATATTGAAATTGTCTTGTATTACATTAAATATATGATTTATTTTTCACTAATGCTAACGTTAATAATTTTTTCACTTTGATAATGTGTTTATGCTTATATAAAACTGTTAGTTATAATTGAGAATATAGCAGAACTTAGAATTCATTTCATGATTAATTACATTAAACATTTATGAATGTTGCGTATCATGCATAGGTTTACTTTTGGGACCCTTCTTTAGTTTATGTGCAACATTATATTCTTCTTCATTTATCCTATTTAAATGTGATGCTTCAGTTAATTTGTAAATTTATCAGCAATAAAATAAAGATATTATTTTCGAAAACACATCACAATTTTCTTCCAACAATAGTTAGTTTTAACAAGTCAAAAATTTAACAAATAGTTTTCTACCATAGTTATTATCAAGTTGGAAATGAGACGATCTATGTTTTATCACTCTTTCGTTCATATTGTTTCATAAGCATGTTACATTTATTTAACCATCTGAATATCGAATCCATTTTTTTCATGAAATAAATTGTTTATAAATAAAATAAAAAAGTAAACTTTATTTAATTTGTGTACAAACATTTATACGAAACATAAAAAAATGTAAATACAAAATATGTAAAAAAATTTAAATCACAAAAAAAAATATTTCTTGAAAATGTTTTTACTATATATTTTTCATAAATACAAATTAATACTCATAGTACAAAATAATGATTAAAATACTATATTAAAATATGCTGTACAATTGATGTACATGTAGTATATATTAGAATATACAACATAATGTTACAAATCTTTAGTAGTGTTAAATCACGATGACTGCTTCAGAAAGGAAAATATTTAAAAATATACATCTTGCAAAAATTAAGATTTAGGTTGATTACAAATCATCTATATACAAAGATGTGTGTTCACATAAACGCGAAGACTGTAAATTGAAATATGGTATAGAAATATTTTAAGAAATTACAAATAAAATTTTTCAAGAAATGCCTTGTTATAGATTGCTAAGTAAGTACATTTGTAAGTAGTATTTGAAATAGCATGTGTTATAATCGCATAAAATATAGAAAGGTATGTGGATAAAAAAAAAAAGTTGAAATGCGAGGATATAAACTCAGTCAACACAGTACCAGTATCGTTTTTTTATTTTCCCTCAGTTTTTTAAATCATATACATACACATATATTAAATGTAATTCTGTAGTATGTTATGCCCGGAACATACCACGAAAAATATCTGCCTCAAAAATATTGTTTGTGTGAAAAATACTTTTCGGACATAAAGTAAGTGAACGACACAGGTAAATAAATAAAAAAGAATCTTTCGGTTCGCTGTTGTTGTTGGAGGACGTGAAAATGGCTGCGCCCTTGGACGTGATGGGTAATATACAACCATTCATTGGTAAACTTGATGAGCTCTTTACGGACAAGTGAGCGAAATACTTGGCAAAAGCAACCTGTTACAGCCAATCAAATGTACAGCTCTCTACAGACACACAAAGATTTTTCACATCTAGCCTGTCGAGAGCCACGATTTTGATTCGTAATTTCGCCGAGTATTGAAAGTGTTCATATATTTCCAGTATGTCAATAATTCATATTAAAAATGCAAGCAAGAAAAAATGAAAGAGAGGCAGCTTTAATTAAATATTATAAACGAAAGTGTTAATATTAAAGTGAATAAATTAAATATGAATAGGTCTATAATAAAAATAGTAATTTAATTAAATTTTTCAAATTACGTACCCAAACCTTTATTCATACTTATTACAAAAGGTGATAATACAAAATCTAGAATGTATGGCCATGTATGATTTATAAAAAGAAAGCCAAGTGTCATGTTTGAAGAATTTTTCAAAACACTAAAATATTATATTCTAGAAGAAGTTTATTACTGTTTGAATTAAATTCAATACTAAATAATAAATAAATTATAAAATAAATAACCATAGGTGAAAATCATTTCTTAATATTTATTGAAACTAACAGTAAGTTTAATTATATAATGGCAATTAAATATCAAATATATAATTATATATAATTTAAAAATCCATATAATTATTTGTTTAGAAAAAAGGTATAAGTTACATGCATATTTTCAGGAACGGGTTGGGGGCGAGGGCGTTTTTGGCCCTGTCATGAGTTTTCTCTCCAAAATAAGACTTTGTACTATCCAAAAGGGATAACGTAAGGCACTCGCTTCCGCGAAATTCTTTCTGTTCTGGGGTAGCCGGAATATCTACTGTAGGATTGTGTGTCGTGGCCAGTTGTTCCTATCTGAACTGAGGTGAGATAGATTGAAAAAAAAAAGAGTTAGATATCTAGATTTTATTTGGGGATGCAAGTCAACAACTGTAAGTGCACTAAACTCAGCTCACTGTGAACAATAATGTCAAAACAGTATATGGTTCTTCCTTTCCGTCATTAGTCCAATTAAACTGTTTAGAATTTTGGGTTAATACGGGGAAGTGGCCATTCCTTACATTTATTTTTTCCATATGATTGGCTTGGGAGAGGGGTTTTCACACACCTTGGCGACTGATCACACCTACATCCCGGCACGCACTACACCGCCGCATAGCATCGCCCCCGCCGACATAGGCAACTGCCTCCAGACCGCACGCGTAAGAGCCCCCACCCAGAAGGACCTGTACCGAAACAGCAAATTCCAGGCAGGGCTCCGACCCGCTGGTCGGCAGAGCTGCGCCATCGCACGGGCCGTCGGGGGAAACAACCATGCCGGACGGCAGCTCATATCTAAAGCAAGACTTCGTAGGCGACAATATATATTATTTGATATTTTTTATAATTCTGCAGTACTTCTACCATTAATTAAACTATATTGGTTCTTTATATAACACGATAAAAATTAAATTACATGGAAAATGTTTAACATATTAATAATGTTACTGCATGAGTTATGCTTTCAACATGATATATAATAAAATTTCGTATAAAATTATTTTTAAACAATGTCTGATAATTTTTATATTTTTAATAAATATTACAAAATTTCTATTCTATATTATATCTCTGCATTCAATTCTAAAAACATTACAAAAATAGAACAAGAAAAACAAATTCGTCAATCGCTGATCAATAACTTATAAAATATGTGAACAAATAAACATAAGCGAAATTTCAGAATCCTCGAAATATACATTAGAATATAGTTGTACTTTTAAAACAAAACAAATGGTAAAACAAACTTTTCAGGTGGTAAAGCTATTAGAAACGTATATACAGTCGTACCAAATATCTAACTTGTATCGTGCATGTATATTTTAATAATTTATGTAAGTATGCATTTCGTCATAAATTAACCCTCTGGTGAAATCACTACTCACAGGTAGTTTAATGTGTAATTAAAGTATATGAATTTACAAAACCTTTATAATTCATTCTGATAATTAATATGACAACACATTTGTTTTTAATTATGTATTCTTCTGTAGCTACGTGATTTAATTCAGTATTGTCAGATGCTTCTATAGGCTATTGACAGTAAAGTGATAATTTTTTAAGGCCCTGCTAAATTTTTCTTTAAAGGAAATTTTTATATTTGTTCTGCTTTTTAATGTAACCAGGCTAATAAATCGAGTGTGTACATTTCACTAGACTCAAAAGTTAACACCTAAGGCTGCAATAGAATACATTTATTAGGATTTCATGCATGTCGGGAGGGCCTTGAAAAGTGCTCACTTTACCGTAAGTAGCCTATAGAACATTGTGCAAATAATTATGATGAATAATCAAACTATCAAAAATAATATATAAATGTAGGTAATCACTATAAAGTAATATGTTTAGTAAGTATATTGTTAATAAGGTAAAATATGTTATTGATTATAGAATTTCAAAAGAATTATTAATTTAAAATAGTTTTTAAATAATATAAAATAGGGTATCTTTGTACAGAACACATGGTTTAAACCATCTACAGTTAAAAAAAAATACAGAAATGCATTATGTGAGTATGTTTGTAGTGACTGAAAAAAAAAAACAAATTGATTAATAATGTAAGTTATTGTAAACAGATGGAAAATTAAAAAAGTAGATATTAAATAAAATTAGGCCTATTATCGACATAAAAAATTATGTAGGCCTACAAAGATTACTAAGCAACAATTTCAATTATTGAAATTGTTTTACTATATAAAAATATATATACATTTACAAATATGCCCATATACATCAGTTTTGTAGTATTAGGACTATAAATTATTATAGATTTTATTTAAGTAAATTAGTAAATATGCTGTTAACATAAATTTATAAGGAACTGATATTGTTTTCTGATTGGTATGTTTAAACGGATAATATTTACAACATATGAATTATTTATAGCGCTTCGATAAATCAAAATATAAAATTGATCCTACGCCACAGGTAAGTAAAAAAAAAAAAAGAAAACAAACTTATATACACCTCACAGAAAGTTTGGAATATTGTTAGATACGGCTGTTTGGGTGGTAGGAGTTATATGGTTCTTTTGTGATCAACAGAGAGCGCACGAAAGCATTGAATATGCCTGGAACGAGCTGCAAACAGCAGTTTATAATAGTCCACGACCTCCAGAAACACTTCCAGATCTCATAAGAGCTGCCCAGATGGAATGGGAATTTTATTCGGAAGATGACATCAACACATTGGTTGCAAGCATTCCACGGCGTGTTAGGGACCTGTACAATGCACATAGAGTCAATACACGGTACTAAGCTGTAGTGGGAAGAATGAAACCCTCCCTAGTCAGAGATACCATTAAGTAAAATCTGTTTTTCTTTCGTGTTTATCTGTCTGTGATACTGAAAAAAAAAATTCTTACAAACACTTTGAATTTAAAATTTTGTATCGGTACCGTTGGTAATTTCTAATTGCTGTACTTCCTTTTATGTATATTCCATACTTTTTTGCTTTCTGTTTGTAAATTCCAAACTTTTTGTGCGTTGTTGGTATATATGGGAATATCAGAAAGAGGATTTGTTGGATTAAGAATCAAAATGCATATCTTTAGAAATAATGTAAATGAAAGTTATTATTTGAAGGAATTAAGAAAATTTTCACTAATACATTTAGTTACAATCAAGGTTACAGTACTAACAGAATAGACTATGTGACGCAACTTTCTCTCTCATTGATAACTTTTATTCTGAACGATTGGCATGCTCTTTTCAGTAAAATGCAATTTTTGCATGATCAACAGTAATCATTTGATTCTTTATTTAACGTTCAGCGTCTTTCCGAAAGTACCACGATTTTCAAGATCTCAACACGAACCTGATCACAGGTTTATGATCGTAGCCATATTAACCGACATGCGCAGATAGACCCTAACACATCGTTCATAAAAGATTGCATACGATTGCTATAATCACGATCATATAATAATCATCACACTCTAAATCGGTCATCATTCAATAAAGTACGTCTTTAATCTGACCGACAGTGATCAATTGATTCCTTGTGCCTTTTTTTGCTCTACTTTCACAAGTATATTTATTCTAATAAAGTCACCTTCTCTGTGTACCTGTCCGTGAGTTACTTTGTGACTGTGTGTCCCCTAAAATGTTTTAAAGGCTTTTCATAGTAAAATGAGCACTTTTGAGGCCATAGTAGTTACTTTTTCAATAAAAGTCATTTTTTAACCTTTCACTGCTATTTAAAATAAATATTGTCAGGTAAGTAATAAAGACAGTGTATATATATATATATATATATATATATATATATATATATATATATATATATATTTCACCAGACTAAAAAATTAACTTCTAAGGCTATTATAAAATGCATTTTTGGACTATTATTACAAATGAGAGGGCTTCAAAAAGTGCTCACTTTACCGTGAATAGCCTATAGTCTATGCACTCATCTCCACCATTCTCATTACACTTATATTACATAGTAAGAGCACCCGAATTTGATACTTTTTGACCATGCTGGATGCTCATTTTGAAAACAACAGTATTAAAATTTTCTGGATGCTGTGTGATATCTCAAGTATCATTCAACTAATATGGACCGAAATTGGTAAGCTCACGGTACAACTGTTAGCTTCAAATTAAAAGACTCGTTTTCTCATTGATGGTCCGTGTTTGAGTACGGTGCCACGTAAGCCGTGAAACAATTATGTCATACCTATAGAACAACAACACCGATTGCTGTCAAATTTGGCACATTAGTAATTGACTTGGTAACGTGCTCTTTATTTATATGAATTTAAGTGTATCAGAAATTTTTTTAATATGGTTGCAGTGTAATTTTTTTTAAATTAAAATGCCAAATCTACCATATAATTTCACATTGGTATCCGAACTATACCAATTATAAGTATTAACTAACAAAATTCTTGACATCTTTCACCCAACACTTTGTAATTTAATGTGACCTGAAAAAAGAAGTATCTCAGAAATCGCTCAACCGATTTGGCATACAAGTAATGATGTGTTATATTACCCTACACATACATGGACGTATAATATAAAGCACTCTTTTTTTTTCAAAATGGTGGCAGTAATATTATTTTAGGTAATAATTATATAGCTACCAAACAATTTACCTAACTTAGTCCAAACTTGGTGTGACGGGATGGCCGTCAGATGTTTAAGATTGGATATTAAAGAGATTGTCTGTTACAGTGGGACAACGCCTGGGTGGTCGCCTATATGATACCAGCCGTGTAGCAAAGGTCGCCGGGTTGCCGCAGCAGGCAGCAAAGGGCTAATATTTGCAAGTGTCACTTGGTTGGTGGTGGGATTCACACCAGTGCGAAATAATTGTCTGTAAATAGCACTAAAATCGAAAAGGTGGCCCGTCGGGCGTATAGACGGCACTGGAGTGAGCCTCTTGGGAGAGTATGGGTGAGAGTAGGGATATTGGGGCGTATATATAGGCGTGCTCGAGCAGCCTAGGCAGAGACGTCCCCCGCCGGTGTGCGGGAAGTATCTTATGGGTGAGTGATCCCGCCCTGAGAGCTGAACTTCAAGACTGCGATGCTGCAAGAAGATAATAGTATTCTGCTAGTGAGGACTTAGAAGATTTCTATCGCCGGTAATCTACAAATAAGGGACTAAGATTATGGCAAGCAACGGAAGGTCCGGACTTAGCAGATGAAACGATGAGTGGGAACTTAAATTTTGACGGGTAGAAATTGGACTTTGTTTTTTGAAGTGGTGCGATAAAGACAGAATAATTTTCTACCCTGTTGGGAACTTAGAAAATTTTGCTAACCATTTGTGAACTTAAAATAAATATCCCCGTGTCCGTGTGGGACTTCGTCGCTGGAAGACAAATGTGGGGACTTCGCCTGAATTTGCATTGAGGAAACACTTAGTCAAAATAGCAGCCATAAAAGAACTTAGTCCCCCGCACTTGTGCTTGTTGTAAATTGAGTGATAGACTGAGGGAACTAAAGAACACAAACTTAATCTGTGGTTCGAAACAATCTGAAACTTAGGTTTTTTTCTAGCAGTTTCGGATGTTGCTCCGATATTGAATGTGCAAGGAACTAAAATAGGAATTCCTAGTTTCATGTGGGTTGTAGTAGGAATACAAGGAACGGAGTGTAAAGGACTTTGAATACGGACTTCGTAAGAGCACGCATGTACTGGGATTTTTACCGGATGTGTGGAGCAGAAACTTGTAACTTGTTTGCGCAAATGTTAAGGAATGCGTAAAACAGATTAGAGTAGTGGTTGTGGGTAGTTTCTGCAACACAGTAAGTGGAAAATAGTGTGTGCAGACTTGGAAAAAAACTGGAAAACGGAACGTTTAAGGTGATTAGTAAGAATACTAAGTGGACGGAAATTGTGCGGACTGATGGCAGTAAAATAGGGACATAGTTGGGGCGGTGTTTGTATATGCTGTGTGTCATTGTATGAGAAAGTATTGTATGGGTGGAGGAGAGGGGAAGCCTTCGCGGTAGGGAGAATATCCCTGTTTCCTTCTTTTTTAACCATGGGGAGTGTGCATGAATTGAGAGAGTCGAGGGGTCAGCCGGTACTCTGTATTGGTGGGGACAATATCCCTGTCTTCCTTGGCAGCGTGTGGAATGCATGGAAGTCCTAGGGCAAACCAGCATGGTGGGGAGAATATCCCCAGCCCGAAAGACTGGTATTGTGTTGCGATAGAAATAATGGAATGTGATGGGTGGGCGAGATATTTTAAAGCGAAATTTGTCGAGTTTCTCTCAGGCCAGAAAAAAAGGGAATAAGCGAATAACCAGAAATTACGGCACCATAATTCGAGTAGGCGTTCTTTACGTTTAATGGTTTTATTTGAAATTTTAATGAAGTAGAAGTTTCTCGAGTTTAGAAAAGAATCACCCTGAGTGGTGAATAATCAGGGCTGTCTTTAAAAATGTCATGTGTAGGGTAAATAAACCCTGTTTTATAAGCATGTTAACTAATCTTTTAAGAACCATTGTTTCTTTTATTGGAAGTGGATCAGGCCAATTATAAAAAATATTGTTAGGGCTATTTTGAGTATGGTGTATAATTTGTGCCTGTTAAATATAGGATATTTTTATGTGAAGCATTGCCTAAATGTGTAAACGAATGGGAATGGGGAAGTCGGAGCCGAACCTGACTGTTGCCCATGTTATGAGGTCACCCGACCGCCATATTTAATCCAAGTGACCATGGCCTCGACCTTTAACCTTGACCTTGAATCCAAAAATTTTCAAAAAAAAAATTATAAAAAATATTTTTGAAAAATTATTAGAAATTTTATTTAAGAATTTACATTTCCGAAAGTTCCCCAGCACTACGTCCAGCTGACGACAACCCTCCTGCAACCAATCGCATTGTTTTAACATTCCCCTCCCCTGCCCCCCTAAAACTTTTCTCAATCCATCGTATGCAGCCATCTGTGATTTCATATGTTTACTTTCACATCACCTAGGTAGCACTAGTGTATTAATAATCGATTTCGCCACCAGGCGAGCTGGCAGCCATATTAGTTTGTGTTTGTAAAGTATAGGTGCTGCTTTCGGTTCCCTTCTAGCCCCCTTCCCCCTCATACTACACGTCTACTGTCCATTGATTTTTAGTATCTCCCAGTATAGCGTATTGGTAACTCATGTTTCAGCCATCGCAGGTGATTTACTCTCGGCAAAAGCGCTGACGATCTATACTGAATGATGACAAGAACAATACCAAGTACGTAAATTTTCATATTTAATTATTATTTTCAATGTAATTTTGAGATTTTTTTAAAAAATTATTCTAATATAAAAGTGGGTAGATATTTTATCGAAATTGCATTAAAAAATAAATAAAACGCAACATATGTTTTACACAAAATTTATTCATTAAATTACAACATGAGTAAACAGACTTGAAAAAAATGCATTTACAAAGGTATATTAATTTGAATCTTCGGTTTTCATGCTCGATGTGTGTTCATACGATCTTCCATTATGCCGTTTCAGAACTTTCTTGATCAAATACACACGTGGAAACTTTGTAGGCTGATCTTCTCAGCATGGAAACTACCATGGATGGCAATATTATTCAAATCTTCGCGAAAGTAGGTTCTCGGAGCATAGCTACATATAATACGCACACAAAAATTTTCGGGGGTCCAATTCTTTCTTAAGCATTTCTCGAAGAAGTTTTTCTGTTTGGAGATGTGCATCAAGTCGCCAACTTTGGTCTTAGGCTTGGGAGGATCCCTCCTTTTCAGAATAGTGTACACATTCCGAAGCAAGAAGTTATCTTTCACATCATCGGGCTTCATGCATGTGGTCGAGTGCACTGTAGAGTTATATTCGCGTACGAGTTTTGGGATTATGTCCAACAAATTGTATTCGCCATTCGCAGCGAAATGACTCCACATCTTGCTCTTCAGAGTCCTGCTGAACCTCTCGACGTTCAATGTTTTGAGAGTGCTGTATGTGGAATAATGATTTATGTTATATTTCTTCATCAGGGACTTGACCTTTGAATTGTAGAATACCTTGCCCTGGACAACTTGTAGATCAGTCTGGATGCCCCCTTCGTGCAATTCATCTTTCGTGGCCTCGGTGACATGGCATGCATTCTTCGACTTAAATGGCCTGGCCCAGGACAATTTGCTGTATGCATCGATGGCAGTAAAAATGTATTTGTAGCCATTGTTGAGCCGAACGTATGGTATCATCTCCATGAGGTCGGCTTGAAATAGGTCGTTCATCCCATATATCACGACCTTGCGGCGACGATAGTTGCGTCTCGCGGATTTTTGAAGTTCATTGGCGATTCCCAATCGACTCGTTATATATAGCCTCCCTCCTTCAGGTCTTCGATAACTGTAATTATCTCTTTAGTGTGGGAGTAATTTCCAACCATTGCGAAGCAGGCATTAGTTGCAGTCTATCAACCAGCTAATTTGGGTCGTCCCAGAATACATAGTCGATGTTCTTGTCGTCGTCTATCTTCTTCATAACTTCGCCACTTTTCAGTGCTAATCCGCTGAAGAGGTCCGCGAGAATGTCATTTTTTTTTGTGATATTTGTCTTTATAAGCACCGGTCTCGACATCTTTATCTTGGTAAAGTGCATGTGTGAGTTCGAGCAACATTTTGTATCCCATCAGATCGCATTTTGTTATATCTCTGGGCTCCTTGCGAAATATAATTTCGTACAGCCTGGGTGTTGCACGAGTCTTGTAATAAGCTACTTTGATGATACCAACTGGTATAAACTCTATTTCATAAGTACCGAGGAACCATTTATCATTATGCTTGTATACACTCGATGTCGTATCGGTATTACATAGTTATCGGCAAACTAGAGCATTGGGTTTGAATGTCTCTTCCATACATTTTTCTTGCGTGGAAAATCCATATCCGATCTGTCGTCCCGATCTGTCTGTATGTCATCATGTGTACACTTCTTCAAAGGCACAGCAGCTTCGCCAATTTCAGTCTTTGCGACTACAGGTACTCCATCGTCCTCTCTGGGTACATTAAGATGACATTAAATGGGTTTAAAAATTTCTTCATACAGAATCGCTCGATGCTGGCCACTAGAAATGTCTGACATTGCACTGAAAAAAGATTGTTATCATTGCCCTCTTTTGTAGGTTTAGTCGAGGATCTCCAACCAAAGACTTTCGATACTGTACAAGCATTCGCTGCAGACATCCAATAGACCCCTGCTTTGTTTTTGAACAACCACTTTCGTGACGAGGCTGGAAATTGAGGTAGTGGATGTACGTGTCATATATCCTTCCAGGTTTTACAGTTTCTCTTCATTTCGCGCCGAGGCTACATTCAATATTTCGTTAATTTGCTTTTCAACACTCGTTATGTTCTTATCCATGGCCATCATATCACAAACGATCTCAGTTTTCACATGCTCCATCTTCGCCTCGAGATGACGGTTAGTTCCGAAAGAATGTGTTTCGTTCAACCAACATACTGTGCAATTCCGAGATGATACCATTACCAGTTCCGAGAGCGAAATGTTTTGTAGCAACATACTCAGATCGTCTGGGTTCGCCAATATTTCTGATTATTCTTCTACCATTTTTACAAGTTCCATCGTTTCTTGGTACGAGACAACCTCTATCTTTGTCTTTGTCAAGATGTGGCTTAAGGATTCTTTTCCCGAATTTCGATATGCTGTAACTCATTCCCGACGATCGACGATGAACTGATCGAATCTCCATCGGTACCTCCCATTATACAGGGGCCAGTTCTTAACTATGGCAAAAAATCCGTATTTGTCTTTCCAGCACAAAGCACACAGTCACTTAAAATCCAATAATGCCATGTCTGTATTTATGTGATCTTCGTAAACATGACATAAATTCATATCAGCCATGAGAAACAACACCAACATATTTGCATTGTCACGGAACAGATGTTTGGGTATGCATTAGCCGATGTACACAAAGTCCATCTTCACATTCCATCCCATGAAAAGTACTTGTGTATACAGTTTTGTTTCTCGCAAGTAATTTCATAAAAGACAAATATCGAGATTGGCAATGCTTCGTCTGGTGATATGGTGGCTTCATTATCGCTGCAAGGTAAATAACCTACACCATTGACGGCTTGCATTATGTGTGCTAGTCATTCGTATTTCAGTTTTAAGAGCGATTTCGAATATGGGTACACATTATCGAACCAAATGCCATTCTCTTCTTCTAGTAGGCTCAGTAGGATGCATGTCTTGCCACAATTTGATTGTCCTGCGATGAAGCAACTCACTGTATTCGGAAATAGGCTTCCATGTTGTGATTCGTGGGATATAGATTCAGTTACAGCAGTAATATGCATGGGTAGGGTAAGATCTTGTTTGACAATATGTTTATTACCACTACTATCCTGCGAAGCATGTAGAGCTGATTGCGGAGAGAGCAGAGCAAGCAAAGTTGATTGCTGAGCTTGCGGAGATGATTGTGGGGTGTGCAAAGCTGATTGCAGAGCTGATTGTGGACTATGCGGAACTGAATGCGGAGAGTGCGGAGCTAATTTCGGAGCATGCGGAGCTGATTATGGAGCGTGCGAAGCTGATTGCATAGCATGCGGAGCTGACTGCAGAGTGTGCAGAGCTGACTGCGAAGAGTACTGAGTGTGCAGAGCTGATTGCGGAGCATGCATTGCTGATTATGGAGCGACAACCAAGCGATTGTAAAGAGATTCCGAAGTATTTGGAGGTTGCAAATTATGATATGGTTGTATTTTCACAGACTCAATGCTGCAAATTTTAGATTGCCTCTTCAAAATATCGGTCTGGGTAAACTGTCATTGACCATGTTTTTACTGAAATGTCATACTTGAAGTTTTAGTCCTGTAGATAGTTGTTTCATGCTGTCATCCAAGCGCAAGTCTTTGCTGAGGAGTTGCCCATGGCAGGGTACGGGCAATCGGTTAACTCCCAGCAACCTGGATACAAGAAGGATGTCACCTGTCAGATGGCCAGCACTGCTGAGTGCATCGCCTTCGCCAGCCACTTATGTTAGTACCTATCATGGGTGATTCTGTCTCCGGTTCAAGAGATGAATATGCACATACTCGCCAACTTCACTGTCGCCATACAGCGAAATGTCTTCCTGGGACTGCCGATGCCTGTTCTGCTATCGACAGACTTAGTGTCAATGAGCCAGATGTTGGTACTACCTCTATCGAGCCACCGATCAAAGAGGAGTCAAGTATCACTACAATGATAATACGATGGATATTGAATCGGAGACACTTATTGCTTCTGCTGGTATCGAAGGTCTTTGAAGAGACTATTTGTGCAGTCCTTCGTAGAGCACTGCTACTTACCACCATACATGAATTGCTCAGCTTCTATGAGATACCCGAAAATCATGATTAAATATGTACATATTAAAAAAAGATGAAATTAGGACTCTGTCCAAAGAAGATAAAAAAATTGACGTTTTGCTGATTATCTATATTTGATATTTTTATAATAAATTGTATATAAAATATATGCTGTATTTTATTTCTTTTTAAATGTATTATCAATAAAACTACCCACTTTTGTATTAACTTTTTTTATTAAAAAATGCATTGAAAATAAAAATTTAATATGACAATATTCATACTTGATATGGTCCTTGTCACACTATGGTACAGATCGACAGCACTTTTGCCAAAAGTAAATTATCTCTGACGGCTAAAACATGAGTTACTAGTTTGCCTTACTGGGCGATACCAAAAATAAATGGACAGTATATGTGGTACGGCGAGGAAGGGTGCTGGAAGGGAGCCGACAGCAGCACCTATACTTTACAAACATAAACTAATATGGTTGCCACCTGTGGCTTAATTGCCAGCTCACCTGGTAGCGAAATCGATTATTAAGACACTAGTGCTACCTAGGAGATGTTAAAGTAAACATATGAAATCCCAGATGGCTGCATACGACGGAATTAGAAAAGTTATTTGAATGATGAAAAAAAATAGAGGGGGGGGTGTGTTAAGACAATGTGATCTATCAATATTACATACTTAAGACGTTACCACTATACAAGAATTGCTCAACTTTCTATAATATACACAATAAGAACAGCCAGCATGCCATGTTGGGTAAAGTTCTGTTTTACTGTTCCTTATATATCATATGTGATCGTAAAAATACAAACCACTAGAGAGTAAATAACTCACACATCCAAATTACACAATTCATGCTTTCTTTAATAGCCCTTTTAGAATTTTTTTTTGCTGGTTTAATTTCAGTTGTATTATATTTAAATACTTACTATACCAGGTAGCAATATCTTACAAAATTGCGGATAAAATATACGAATCATTTATGTTTACCAAGGTGAAGAAATTTTTCAAAAGTTTGTTAAAATAAGTCCAACTGCTCGATATGTATGGCATACTGAACGAATATCATTATAGGGCCAGAATTTTAACATATATACGCCTGGTATATAGACTGTTCACGGTAAAGTAAGCACTTTTTAAAGTCTTTCTAAATTTTTCCTTTCATCTTATTTCCGCCTCCCTGCTGCCTTTTTAAATAAACATTGTAATGTGACGAATAAACACAGTGTATACATTTCACCACCCTCAAAATTTATTGCCTGATGCTGCAGTAATATATATATATATATATATATATATATATATATATATATATATATATATATATATATATATTAGTGGTTAAAGCCTGTTGGAAGAGCCTTAAAAAGTGTTCACTTTACCATGAACAGCCTATACCTACAGAGTGGTCACTAAAGTAGTATTCATATTAGTAGTATATAAATGGGGATTCAGGCATTAAGGAATGAAGACGTCGGAGCCAAAGCAAACCGGCCAGCATGTTATATCACCAGACCACCATCTTGGATACAGGTGACCTTTGCCTTCACCTTTGACCTTGATCTTCGAACTTGAGATTGAATGACCTTGAACCCAAAAAATTCCAAAGAAAAATACCCAAAACGTATAAAAAATTATTAAAAACGTTGTTATTACAGGTAAGAACATTTCGCAAGTTCATTTCAGGACAAGATAAATTTCAAACATGTGTACATTGAAGTTGGCTTTGCAATTGGACCGCACATTATTAGACATGCCCTTGACGACTCTGAGCGAATAACACACTTGCAAGGAAATAAGTACGGAGTGCCATACTGCCAGGTGTAAAGTAACACTGGGGCAGTATCCAATGAACAAACATCTGAGGTTCGAGTACACGCATGACTATGGATTCTAACCTACAGATAATTGAACTCACGAAATTTTCCTATCCCTAATTGCTATTTAAAAGTTTCTTTAAGAAAAACTTATATTTCCCGAGGTTCCTCCAGCACCACATCCAGCAGATGACTTACACTTGCCAATGTTTCTAATTGGGTAATTAGTCAGTTCCCCTCCACTCCCTCCACCAATCTTTCTCATTGGTTGATTACTTGCATTCGCTTCCCCTTAAATATTTTTATAGGTTGATTACTCATATCATTCGACATGCCAACAATGTTTCTCATTGAATAAACATTCCTCTCTCCTACCACCCCACCTTTGCTCATTCTGTCGAATGTATTCTACACGCCGTATTGTTATTTTGGTTTGTCATTTGTTTATATTTTCAAGACCTAGGTGGTGTTGATGACTCTACCCATCATGTTGGATCTGGATGACCCTCACATTGACCTCATACCTGTGACCTTGAAAATATGATATGACCTTGGATAAACTTGAATCCAAAAAAAAATCCAAAAAAGTGTCCAAAATATGTGTATAAAATAAAAAGTATATTTAAAGACTTGTATTTCCTTCAATATATCACAATCATCTGCCATACTCTGCAATCCACCTCACCAATCTCCAGCAATCCTCCTGACCAATCATCTGCAACCCTCCTCTCCAATCCTCTACAATCCTCACCAATCCTCCTCACCAATCATCCTGGCCCATCCTCCTTCACAATCCATCTCCACATTACTATGTAATACTTCACAATCCTTAACAATCATCCTCAATCCTCCACAATCATGTGCAAATCTCCACAATATTTAGAAGTCCTCCTCAATTCTCCAAAATCCTCACCAATCCTCCTCTGTTATCCTCTGCAATCCTCCGCACCAAAGCTCTGCAATCGTCCTCTGCCATCCTCTTCTGTCCACAACAATCCTCCTCAATATTCCTTCGCAATCCTCACAAATCATCAGAAATGCCAATCCCTTGTTCAATCCTTCAATCGATCCATCGATTTGTTGTATGTCTCCGAACTGACACACATAAAAATTACATTAGTTCGCCAACTGCTTACAAACATTTGTATTTGACAAAACATTTAATGTTTTGTATGCAGGACACTGCCCATGCATTTTTACACTTTAAGTCCTCTTTGAAATTCTCTATGCTGATCTTTACTTTTATAGTCTAGTTCTAATAAAACCACTTAAAGTTATCGGGGATAAAAGGATATTTATAAAAAATATTTTTTAAAATTATTTTATTTAAATAATTGTATTTTACTTTATATATTACATTTTAAGTAGAAAGCAATTCATCGCATTATGCGATATAATACCTAACATTTATTTCACTGATGATTTAAAATATCTCAACAATGTGTTAGAGATCCCCACATTTTTGTACATAAACCAATTGTTTGAGTTTATCTACAAATTCATTCCAGTCTTCGGGAAATATGTAGCCAGTGTTATCAGCACCTGCTGCCTTCTTCGTGTCGCTTGTTGCAGCAAATTTGGCAGAGTGGTGAGTCAAAGCATCAAGAAATTCGCCATAATCTTCAGCATCAACACTATATTCATTTTGATCTATGCTGTTTTCATGATCGTCTCCACTTCCTGTTTCTTCAGTAATAGTTTACTTTTCTTTGTAGGAGTCGCATAGTCATCATTAGTATTAAGAGCCGACATCCATTTGTTTTGAAGATCATCGACTTCACACAAACCTCTTGCAAGTGGATATTCTGTGCAAACCGAATCTACTGTACGATGCAGGTAAATTTTTCCTTCACTAACTATCTCATCATAATCGTCTGTGGAAACAGTAGCCATCGATGCAGCAAGGATTATTGAAGATATCACTTGCTGGCTCCCAGTAGACGAATCCTTTCAAATCATTATGTGTTCCTTCAATATATCGCCTTGCATATGCGCCGATGGCACTGTTTCTATCGCCTAGTTTTTTAACAAACTTTTATACTACAGCGATTGAACACTTTCTCAGTAGTGCTCGGCATCGGTTCCTTTTCCTACCCTTGATCCCCTACCTTGATTCCGCTCCTTAGCACAATACGATTTTTTCCTGAGAGGGGTCAATGTTAATAAAGTATGTTGCACACTTTCTTCTCTGTCTATTCTCCTTGCCCAACTGATTGAAGACACATCGAAGCTACGTTCAAAATGGGACTTTACAGTTGATAGCATTTTGTTGAAGCACAACACACTCGAGAACACTATTGTCAGTATTCGTCGAACGACGTAAATTTTTTATCAAATATGTAAATTAATTCTGACCTAGTCCCAGGATGAGAAGGGAACAATGAAACGGTGAGATGTGGAGGGAATTTTGCAGTGTTTTCGGGCTTCGGGTTTTTTAATGTGTTGTGCTATGTATTGTGTGTTAGACTGTGTGGACGTGCAGTAATTTAGTATTTTTCTAAATTAATTAATGTGTGTTTTGCTAGTGAACTTTAATGTGGTAGTCTGGTGTTGTCTGCAAACCCATTTGGTTTGCCCGGCCATGCATTTTTCTTTTGTGTGTCTGTCGTTCTCGACTCTCTCGAGTTCACTTTTTTATTAGTACATAGTCGTAATTAGCATATCAGTATTATTATTCATGCTTTAAATTAACTCTGTCCAGTCATTGTACTCATTTAAATTAATGTTATTTATTGGTTGTCATATTTTTAAGTTAGTAAGGTCTGTTGGTTTCAAGGAAACTAATTTATTATTGCTATGTTTTTTAATGAATTTTGTACAAGATAACCCCTTCACCAATGAATGAAATCAATTTTGAGTCAGCTGTGTGCTGTGTTAAGGCAATTGAAGTGTTCTTTTTCTCATTTGGGTCTTTTTTATATTTGGTATACACCTCTGGTTTATTTTTTGGAGCTTGGCTGTTTTACAGGAACATTGTAATCTGTTCAAATTTATCTTTAATGCTTTAAAATTCATTTAATTTACATTAGACTTTTGTGCAAAATATAAGAATCAAAACATTGTTGAAGTGTTAAAGATTTTTTTGTGCTGGTTCAGCACAAATAAATTTCTGCGCAATACTTCTAGGTTTGTACTTATGCCTGCACTGATTTTCTTGCATGTCATCACGAGTAACGTAGTAGTAATATGCTCTCTTTTGTGGGAGGAACTATTAGCTTTGCTACAAGAACTGAAAATTTTGGTGAAAGATGATTTAACCTTCATGCAGCTACACTACATCGTAGTGCAGCTATGGCCCGAGATAAAGGCTCTATGGCGCAGTCCCTCTCCAAGCAGCCCGGTCCTTGTGTAAGTGTGGCCAATCACTCTCTTGACAAACTTTTTTATATCCTTGGTGTGAATTTCACCTCTAGTTTCCCTAGGCCTGGTTCACATACTCCAATTTTTCATAGCTGTTAGCAAGTTGGCCTGCTTAAGTCTTTGTTCGAAGGATAGCATGTTGAAGGCTATTTTTATTAAAGTAAAGAGCTTTATTTTTCAATTGTTATGTGAGGAATTGATTTCATTAGAAGGAGGCACATTTGTAGGATTTAGGCAATGTGTTATCCAAGCCCTTTTTCCTGCATATGTTAAGTTACAGAGAGAGAGGGATTTTGTTTATCATTTTTCTAAAACCAGAGGAGCCCACTTGCAAGTTTATCTATTAAGTGTGCACCTTTCAATACACTCTTTGTTTATTGTCAACTGAGCAAGAGTTAACGAACATTAATTTTGATAATTTGGCACCACATGTGGGGGCTAACTGTGCGTTACACTCTGTCCCCAGCAATTTACATGAGCTATGACAACTCGCAGTCTAAGTGCAGGGTAGCTTAGTGTCTTCCAGTCAATACCGAGTTAAGCTTCCACCCCCCCCCCCCCCAAGCTCATTCGCGATTATGCGAGTGCAGGTGCTTCTGGCCGAGTAATGCCTATACAGGAAGTGGAAAACGTAGGTCACTGGTGCGCTGAGCCAGTTGTGACCTTGGTGGGCACAAAGCAGTTGAATGAAAATTGAATAGACTTAGCTTGACCGACAGAAAATATTTCTGCTGTGGCGAGCTTGGCCATTTCCATCACTCATGTAAAAATGTGGGAAACGACGAGTGAATTGTGTGGGGCTTAGACCTGCCATAAGTTCTTCCCAAAAAGCCCTGCGCACTGTACAGAAATGTACCATTACTGTCACGTGTGGAGAACACAACTTTCCAGCCTTCATCAGAACTGGGGCCATGCATTGCAAGATGAGTGAGGCGTTCCTTAAACATCTCATTGATCTGAAAATTGTTTCTCAAGGGCATATCAGTGTTGTCTCAGAGAAACATCTTTGTATCTCTAACTGCGATATCATGAAGTCAAATGTGGTGGTTAACCTAAACTTGAAAATGATTACGTTTTCTTGGACCTTCCCCTTTTGGGTTTTCTCGCACATCTCACATGAGTTGGTTTTAGGTTTAGAGTTTTTTAGTAAAGTGAGGGCTCTCGTCAATTTGGACTCCTTTTGTCTTTCTTTCAGTTTCGCCCCGAATATTCATATTTGGTTGCACGTCGATGTGGTTCTGGAGATATTCACACCACATGTCGAGGGTGACATTTCCGATGCCGACTCAAAGCTTTGACTGGAGTAGTTGAGGGAAGCGTTTGGTAATGTCATTACGCCACACATTGGAAATGCGATGTGCTCCCATATAAATTCGCAATGACAAATGAAATACCAGTGTGGGATCGTCATTTCAGGTTCCCTCCCCTGAAGTTCCAGAACTTTCGGAAGATTATTGAGAAATTGTTAGCTGCAGGTGTTATTGTTCCCTCCAACTAAGACTAATGTCCTGCAGGATTTTTGTGAGGAAAAGGGATAGTGATAAATATCAATTATTTGTAAATCATTCACAAGTCAACAAAAAAATTCATAACAATACCTTTCCTCTACCAACAATAGACTGCGCACTACAGCATTTATGTAAGGCCCAGGTGTTCTCGGTTTTCGACCTTAATAATAGTTTCCACTAGTTCCTGTAAGACCCTTCATGTAGATAGTATACTATTTTAGTACACCGTGGAGCCAGAACAAGTTTACTTGTATACTCATGGGCTCAAATTTTGGAAGTCAGGCCTTGTCCTCTGTTCTCAATCATGTTCTGTCTGAATTAATACAAATTTGTGTTTAATTATATTTGCGATATAATAGTCTATAGTGATGAACTTGTGTCTCATTTGTGGCATTTGCAGCAAGTTTTTCTCAAAATGCGAGAGTTTGGCATCACTGTGAACCCAGAGAAGGTCACTCTAGTGTCCAACAAGGTAAAATTTTTAGGGTATTTGCTCTGTGAGCGATATCTGCTCATAGATTCCGATCGCATTGCTCCTATTTTGGATTTTCCATGTCCCAAGACACTTAAAGGTATTTAAAAATGTCTAATGATCATAGGCTATTATTCTTGTTTTATCTATCACTATTCCGAGATTGCCGCATCCTTGAATCTAATAAAGATGAAGGGTGTTGAGTTTAAATGGGGAACAGAGCAGGAAACTACATTCTCAGTTTTGAAGGAAAAGCTGTCGTCGCCACCTGCTCTTCATCTGCCGGACTTTTCCAAAAGGTTCGTGGTGCAGGTTTATGTTTACTACCAGACTTTAGTCGTGGTCCTGATTCAGTGTATGGAACAGGGATTAGAGTCTGTAGCATTCGCCAGTCGCAGCTTGTCTGAGGATGAGTCAAAGCTAGGAATTTATGAGTAGATGGCCCTCGCTTGTATTTTTAGTGAGGAAAAGTTTGCCTCCTATATTGAACACGAGTAATGCGATTTATTCACAGATAATCAGGCCCTGAGTTGGGTGCTGGACCATGGACCATCTGCAGCACTTAGAGAAATTGGGCAGTTGGGTCTCCTACACTTATTGCACTTCTGCTTTAAGGGGCATCACATTCGTGGCACTAAAAATCAAGTTGCCAATGTGTTGTCTCACATGTTCGATACGGACGATTTTGAAATGAAAGAGGCCATAGCTCCAGTGGCTTCCATAAACCTTATACAGCCTGGATGTTTTGTAAAGCTGCGACAGGCACAGGCTGATGGTGCCTTTTGTTCCCAGGCGATAAGATATTTGAGTACGGGTGTTTTACTGTTCTGTGTTTTGGACAAGTATGTATTATAATTTAACGGTAAAAGTGGGCATAACTGCAAGATTGTTGTGCTCTTGTCTTTGCGGCCCATTATGTTGGCCTATTTTCACGATTGAGTGTTTGGAGGACACCAGGGGATTAGCAAGACCTTTCACAAGATAGCCACCTACTTTGCTTCGCTTACACTTTAGAGTAAGGTTTCAGATTATGTGCGCTCTTGTGGCGCTTGTCGAAGGTGCAAACAAGAGCATCAAAAGCCAATGTTGGGCAAGCCATATTGCAAATTCCTGAGACTCCTTGGAACACCGTCCATTTTGATTTCTCGGACCTCTGATTCGTCCGAAAAAGGGTTTTATTCTTATTTTTCTTGATAACTTCATCAAGTATGTGATTATGTTACTGCTGAAGAACATGAAGGCATGAACGAAAGTTAAGGTCCTTACCAAGCAGGTTTGGAAAATGTTTAGTGTTCCTGTTGAGATCCTCAAGGAAAATGCCCAGTATTTTACATCCAATGTGTTCAAGGACATGTGTTTAAGATGATCCATCAAGCATTTCCCTTCTAGTTCATACTACCTTATGGGTAATCAGGTTGAGAGGTTTAATAAAAACTTAAAGACATGTTTAATATCTCTTTTAACCATGATCATACCTTATGGGATCAAGAATTTGATTTCATTAATGTTGGTTTTAATAGTTCCTTGCATGGGTCTACCAGTATTCTTCCTCCTCTCCTTTACTTAGTCGCCCTTTGAGTCATCCCCTTCTTAACATTTGGAACATTCGTCCTTTTCCTTCTCTGCTTGGCGATGCTGACCGCGACCACCTGCTTGGAGAGCTGCACAAGTGGCTCGGCGTATCAAAACAGTACGTTAATGATAAATTAAACCAGGTTAGATCTCCTGTAAACTTTAAGATAGGAGACCTGGTGCTTTGTAAAAGTTATTCTCTCGCTGAACTGAGTAGAGACCTTACAGGTAAGTTGTTGCCTAAATTTGTGGGTCCCTTCAGGATCTTCAAATTTCTTGGACCCAATAGCGTAAGCTTAGTTTCTCCTTATTCTGGCCATTCAGATAGAAAGACACATGTGTGCCATTTAAAGTTATATGTGACAAGGTCATGATAGTACATCTAGTACCTTAGGATTGGGTTTGTATTATTTGTGGGTGCACTTTGTTTGCTCTTACCTTGTTTCCTTTCCCATTTGTGTTGCTGTTTTGGACCTTTCTAATTCTCCTATATATTTTTTTGGCTTTTCCCTTCTTCCCACCGAGCCAAACTGATGCCACTGTGTTTGTCACCTGTGAAGAAGTGTCCGGCTTACCAGCTGGGATGTGCAATTTTGGTGTCCCCAGATTTTGTCATTAACCCCCCATCCCCCATGGGAACTCGTGGAGCAACCCTAATCTGGCGACTGGTTATCGCCGCCCGGCTGCCCGACATTATCATCCCTGGGCATGAAGTTCTGAAGTTCTTTGTTCGCCCAATACTGTCTTCAAGAGATGAAAAAATGTTTTTGTCATTGTTTGTTAGTCAATATTTCCATTTGTGTAAGACTGTACCTTTACTTTAGGAGGCTTTCCCAATTTACATTTGAAAATATTCTTCTGATTGTAACTAACTGTACTTCAGAAGCTTTGTAATTTTTTATTGTGCACAAAAACGAGTCGGGGTTTCCAGAGTGACCATTGTTTATCATGAATGAGCATCGTTAAGGGTTGGAGGGTTGCGATGGTGGTGCTGCCACTGTCGTTTAGTTTTATTAACTAACACATGTATTGCAGTGCTTGAACACTTCCTCGAAGGTGCTCGGCATTCCCTCCTTTCCTCCCCTTGATCCCCTATCTTTATTTTTTTCCTTAGAACATCACAGTTTTTTTTAGAGGGGTCAATGTTAATCAAGTATGTTGCACCGTTTCCCCTGCATCTATTCTCCCAGAATAACTGATTGAAGGCATATTGAAGCTACGTTCAACATGGGTCTTTAGAACTGATAGCATTTTGTTGAGGCACAGCACACTCGAGAATACTATTGTCAGTATTCGTCGAACAACGTTATATTTTTATCAACTAGTAAATTAATTCTGACATAGCCGCCAGATGATAAGGGAGCAATAAAACGGCGACTTGTGGACGGGATTTTGCAGTGTTTTCGGGCTTCGGGTATTTTTATGCATTGTGCTCTGTTATATGTGTTAGTGTGTGCGGGCGTGCAGTAATTTAACATTTTTCGAAATTCAGTTTAGTAGCACATTCCAAATTATTCTTTGGTCTTAACTAAACGTAATAACTGTGTGTTTTGCTAGTGAATTTTAATGTGGTAGTCTTTTGTTCTTTCGTATGTCGATCGTACACAAATCTCTCAAGTTAATTTTTTTATCACTGCGTCTTCGTAATTTTAGACCTAGGTGCCTTGGTACGTTTCATGTGAGCCGCCACCCAGCTCATCAAGTTTTAATTGAATTTTTAATACATTTTTAGATTGTCCATTTTAGTCGAGGATGCTCTACTGGGCCCCGTCAGGCTGCTATTCCTTGTGGTTCAATGTATTATAAAGTTGTTCTGTTCCTCTTTTAATGGATATATTAATTGGCACATCAGTATTATTATTCATGCTTTAAATTAACATTGTCTAGTCACTGTAGTCATTTTAATGGAGATTGTTTATTGGTGGCCAATTGTTACATAAGTAAGGACTGTTGGTTTCAAGGGAACATGATTTACTAATACTATGTTTTAAATTAATTTTGTACCAGAAAACCACTTCATCAATTAAGTGTCAAAGTTTTAAATATGTCCTGCCAAGCTAAGTTTAAGCATGAAGGCATTTCATGGTTTATTGTAAGAGCCCTTGAATGGAATCAATTTTGAGTCAGCTGTGTGCTGCGTTTAAGGCAATGGAAGTGTTGTTTTTGTTAAATGGCTCATTATTATATTTGGTATACACCTCTTGTTTATTTTTGGAGCTTGGATGTTTTACTGGAACATTGTAATATGTTGAAATTTAATGTTAATGCTTTTGACATCATTTAATGTACATAAGGCTTCTGTGAAAAATGTAAGAATAAAATTTTTGTTGAAGTGTTAATGATTTATTAGTGTTGGTTCAGCACACATAAACTGCATGTGACCATTGTTTTAATACTTCATCACACAGTACAAGAATATTCGTACATGCGGCTCTCTCATGTCACCGAGTATTTTGACCGAAGGTGAAAACTCTACCGCAGAACTGGACTGTCGACAATCAGTCAGCGATGATGCAGGTCGAGACTCAATGATCATTGACGTCAAAGGCAGGCCTCCGTATTCACAATCCATCTTTGTGGTATGACTACAGAGTGCTTGCAAATCAATGTTCACCTCACAGTCAGAATGACAACTGTCACTTTTCTATATAAATGCGATTCTTTTTACAGTAAAGTTACTATAGCTTGTGCCCGCACAAGGACTTCTGCCATACATTTCATATGTAAAAATATGGAAGCACACTCAGAAAACCCACATACACGATTGCTCCAGAAGAAAAATGCAGACGCCATCACGCACACGAATATATGTAGGTCTATATAAACATATAAATATTAGATAGGAATGTATATATAATTATCTATAAAATAAATTTAAAATTGTTTTTTCTATTTACATATGCTTACGAGCATGTTAAAATAACATATGTTTACATGGATTTCTGTAGGGTTTCTTCTGGGGTGAATTAATATGTGGGTTTTCTCAAAATGCTCCCATATTATAACATATGAGTTGTAAGGGAGAAGGCCTTTTGTGGGCACAAGGTAGGCTCTTTACTGTAAAAATAATCGCATTTTTATAGAAAAATGACAGTTAAAATTCTGATGCCGTGAGGTGAGCATCGATTTTGAAGTGCTGTCATCATAGCACAAAATGAATTGTGATTACGAAGACCTGCATTTGACCTCTACGAACATGGAGCCACAATCCGCACTATCGCTGAAAAATTGTCGACAGTGGCGATTCTGCGATAGAATTTTCACATTTGGTCAAAATGCTTGGCGACATGAGAGAACCGCCTTTACGAAGATAACTTTTAAAGAGTGATGAAGCATTACGACAATGGCCACATGCAGTTTATGCAAGGCGACCCATTAAAGGAACACATCAGCATCTGCAAGGATTCGTCTACTGGGAGCCAGCAAGTGATGTCATCAATACCCCTTGCTGCATCGATGGGTACTGATTCCACGGACGATTATGATGGACAGTTAATGATTGAATGAGTGACCTGCTTCGTACAGTAGAGTCGGTTTGCGCAGAATGTCCACTTGCAAGATATTCGCGTTAATTCGACGAACTTCAAAATAAACGGATGTCGGCACTTAATACTGCTGATGACCATGCGGCTCCTACTAAGAAAATTAAACTTGATTTTACGGATGAAACGGGAAGTGAAGACGATCATGAAAACAGCATAAATGAAAATGAATATAGTGTTTATGCTGAAGATAATGGTGAATGTCTCGATGCTTTGACACACCTCTCCGCCACATTAGTTGCAACAAGCGACACGAAGAAGGCAGAATATGCTGAAGACACTGGTTTCATATTTCAGGAATACCCGAATGAACTTGTCCATAGACTCATACATTTGATTGACCTACAAAAACATTGGGATATCACAAATTGTTGAGATATTTTCAATCATTAGTGAATTGAAATTTAGGGATTATATCGCAGGATGCGATGATGATTGAAAAACATTGATTGAAGGACAAGTCTTTAAATAATTATTTTATTTTTATACATATTTGTGGAATTTGCTAGATTGTTAGAATTTTATTAAATTTTTTGGGGGTTTCGAAGATATACAAGGTTAAATGCACAGGGTCAAGGTCACAGGTGTGAGGTCAAGGTGAAGGTCACCCACATCCAACATGGTGGTCGGAGTCATAGCACTATCTAGGCGTTGAAAATATAAACAAATGACAAACCAAAAAACCAATATGGCGGTTGGAGTCAATTCGATAGAATGAGCAATGGCGAGGGGGTAGGTGAGGGGTTTGTTAATTCAATGATAATCATTGGTGGTGGGTCGAATAAACGTGAGCAATCAACCAATAAAAACACTGGTGGGGTTTGAAGTGAACATAAGTAATCAACCAATGAGAAAAATTGGTGTAGAGAGTGAAGGGGAATCGACTGATTAACTAATGATAAACATCCGCGAGAGTCAGTTGTCTGCTGGACATGACGCTGAGGGATCCTCTGGAAGTATAAGTTTTATAAATAAAATTTTATAATTTTTCAAATAAATGTTTAGTAAGTTTTTTATGATTTTTATAAAATTGTTTATAATTAATGCATGTTTAAATTGTATTTAAAAAATCGATTTTTTTTTAATTTTAGAATTTTTTGAGATTTATTGGGTTCAAGGTCAGAAGCCACCAAGGTTAAGGTCAAAGATCAAGATCATCGACATCTAACATGGGTGTTGGAGTCAGTGATGTAATATGTTCCTAAACATTATTTGTTTCTTTCGCTTTTTTATTGTGTGGTCTACGCTGTCGGCAACACGCTCTTTTTATTCGTTACTGTGCGGCCCCATCGACTTCGGTTGGCGACATTCTAAGGCAATGCCTTCTGCATTGTGGGTCATCATGCGAGGGCATATTTCAAGTGGGTTCTGCAGCTGACAGTGTGCATAATTTGTTAATGATTGAGAGTGTTTCTTTAATTCTGGGCTAGGAATCTTGCAAAATACGAGCTTTCAAAATTGTAGTTTGGCTGCCCACAGAAAAATACTAGTTTTAATTAATTTAACACTGTACAGAGGCTTATTTCTCGTTTGGAGTTTACAGTTTTGGGTTTGATTAAATGTCTTGTACCTGATTTGCATTGCAGGGTTGTTGTGGAGTCAATGATTTTGTCTCCCGATTTGCATTGCCGGTGTGAGCTATTTCATGTTGATTGAAAGCAATTTGGTGCATTTAACTTTCACTTCTTTGCTTTTTGCGTCGTTGGCTCGCCTGATCCTTTTGTACGGCAGTAATAACTTGGGTTATCAATTTTTAATTGTATTAAATGGTCCTGATAGGTAATTGGCCTGAGATTTTAAATACTAGTGGGGTTGTAACGATAAGTGTGAAGTTTGATATCACGAATCATGTTTGGCTCAGCCGTCTTTAATAAAGTAATTTGGTTTTATGATGACTGATACTTGTAACGAGAATAAGTGTGAATCTTTCTGAACTGGTTTAATTGGCTGCATGACGCCTTTGGGAGGCCTAGTTTCTAAGTGCGCGTCTCTGCAGCATTTTAAATTGCGTATGTGCCGCAACACAGACTTCGACTGCTCAAAGGGAGCGCGTCGTGGAGCAGTTGTTTGTCAAATTTTAAATAAATATATTTCAACAATGTGTCCATGGTTTAAAATGGCGTATAAACATTAACTAATTCAATTTGAATACTAAAGCATATTTTCATTGCTCAATTAATGTTCTCAAATATATTCTAATATTACAATTGGTTACTAGGTAATTGAGAAGCTAAGGAGAAATAATGAAATTATAGTTGTCTGAAAGAACAATTACATGTATTGTCATCTTGAAGGAAAGCTACACCTTATGTTGTCAGTGTACATGGTTGACGTTTTTAAAATAAATTTGGTATCAGGCCTGGAATTGTTTGTTATGTGTAAAAATGATTTGTGAATTCCTTTGGATCCATACTTTATATTTTTTCCTCGATTTTCCGTGTACAACGTTATTGGGGTAAAGCTCAAGGCAACCGGCATTCAACATGGGGGTCGGACTCAGTACTGTAATATGCTCGTCAATTTTCAGAATGAATTTTTCGATTTTGAGAATTTTTTGCGATTTTTTTAAGGGTTTTCCCTTGGGGTGGAGTGGTGAGGGATAGGGGGTTTAGTTTATGGTTGGCGGGTGATCATGAGGTTAAAAGTATCTTCCTCGAATTTCAATTTATTTTGTGATTTTTCTTAATTTTTATGATTTGAGGGTGGGGTGTTGAGGGGTGGAGGTGTTGGTTAGGTTGTTGGGTCGAGCAGGTGGAGGGTTCGTATAGAGGCAATAAAATATTTTGTTGAAGAAACCAAACTAAAGTGGTGTTCTTATTTGGTTGCATCAAACTAAGATTCGGATAAGTGACTAAAGATTTTTGTGGCTCTATGCATAATAAAGTGTTTCGGCTAATATAAGAAAATTTGAAACCCGACAGAGATTTGAACCATGAACGTTTGCGCCAGAGCACTACGGCCTATCAACCACAGCAAAATCGACTATTGATTGGAATATCTACATAATACATTTCAAGTACTGGACAACGTACATAAATAAATATTTAAAGTTTTATAGCATTACTTTTTAGTTTCCTGTTGAACGTGTTCTATTAGGATGTGCATACCATTATTCAGCATCAATAAATGCACTTAAAACACTTAAAACACTCTTACTGCCATAACACTATCACAAAAATACAAACAATCTCTCTAGCTGTATTTTTTAACGAAGGCAATCAAATGAGTGGCCAAACTAATATATACAGTTGACCGAACTAAATATTTTGTTGGCAGTTTAATTTATTTTAGTCCAACGCAGAGGTTTCGTTTATTCAAGCGTGTATTTCGTTAGATGAACACAATTAATTTTAATTCATTTCAAGCTTTGTTTTCTCAGCAAAATATTTTGTTGGGGCATCTAAATATATTTTGGCCATGTGCAAACAAATATTCTGTTAGCTGGAATAAACTTTTCTCTCGGTGTTAGATTAACTCAGTTACGACTTCGAAATGTGTCCCCAGGGATGCAACCTACTATGATCTTGATGCGAGGGAATAGCGTTTTCACGGCCAACGCGACGCCTGCTATGAGTCCTCCACCACCCACAGGAACCACCACTGCGTCGATGTCCGCCACTTGCTCTACTATTTCCAGGCCCATTGTGCCTTGCCCAGCCATTATTTGCGGGTGGTCGTACCTGAACACACACATACACAATTGTTACGTACAGCGCTGATAAACTGTAAACCAATTGCAAATAAATAATATAAACAGTAAGAGCACTTATTAAAAAGATGGAGATTTTCAGAAATTCAACGTATTTTTGCGCTAGTATCATGGCTTTACAAAATATATCTCTGTGATCGCGTCCATGTGTGGGAGGCGATGCTGTGCGGACAAGCATGTAACTAACTCGAGACATCATCAAGTCGGGGCCACGGTGGCTAAGCGATTGGCACGCTCACCTCCCACCAAGAAGAACCGGGTTCAATCCCCGGCCGGGTCACCAGATTTTCGCAAGTGGGAATCGTGCCGGAGGGACCGTGCCGGACGATGCCATTGGTCGGCGGGTTTTCTCGGAAAACCTCCACCCCTTCATTCTGCGCCGCTTTATATTCACTTCAATCACCCTCATTGACTCTCAAGACCTCGCTGTTAAGAGCAGCCCAAATCTCTTCACTCACTCATCATCATGTCAAACGCATAAACATCTGGGGTTTGCCAGGTAACAGGACAGCTCCGTTGGCATTAAACAAGTAAGGGGAATCATGAACAATCACCTAATCACCATAGAAAAAACATTCCTATTTCACTGAACACCTGGCACCATACGAGCAATCCCTAGAGGATGCGACTTATGAGATTCGTATTAATAGTTTATATCCTATTGATATGAGAAGTAGGGAAAATGTCCTTCACGGACAAGACCATTGGGCAGCGGTGCCGGCAGCATCGGGCAGCCTTGACCTTTGATCTATAAAAAATGGTAAAAAAAGTATTATGAAAAATTTATAAATTGAAAAACTATAAAAATTGTATTATTTAAATTAATTAGAAATTATTAAGTAAATTATTTTAAAAATTTATTTAAAATAATTTAAATATGATTTAAAAATTTAGTCCCCCGGCGGCCATTTCCCTTTTTCCCTTAAAATTTCACTGTTTTACGCTTACAATTTCCCTTTTTTCCCTAACAAATTCTAAAAAATCCCGAAATATTTATAAAATTTTGGTGAAAATTTATTTAAAGAAAATTTAAATTTCCGGAGTTCCCCCCAACACCACGTCCAGAAGACCACTGACTCCCTCACCCCACCCCTCTCACCTATACTCATCCTATCATATACCGCAATTTTGGATTTTTAGTTCGTCAATTTTTTCGAAGGTAGCCATATTGGTCGGCTGTTTCTCACCTGCATTCGACCCCACCATCTCGGCAGCCAATAACTGTTGGCCATTGACCTTTGACACCATAACCTTGAATGGCATTGCAAATAAAAACTCGAGAAAAAATACATAAAATTCAACAAGCATATGACATTACAGACTACTACAACTGTATTAGATGGAGACTAACTTGAACTTGACCCCATAAACTTGAATGACCTTGAAAACTAAAACTCGAGAAAAACGTTCATAAAAGTTAACAAGCATATGATGTTAGAGACTACTGCCGCCATATTGGATGCACAATACACTGAACTTGAACCCATAGCCTTAAATGACCCTGAAAAGAAAAACTCGGGAAACAAGGCATAGAAGTCAGCAAGTATAATGCATTACTAACTAATACCGCTATATGTTCAGTTCACTACATGCATGTTCCACACAGTTTATGTCCGCCGAATATTACGGCCACTCCATTCGCTGTATGCCATGCATCGCAAGGAACTGCTTGACCACTCTGGCTCAATGGGGACGAGCATTATCATCCACTAGTGTGAAGCCCTCGGTCAGTGTAACAGCAATATCTACATCTACAGGTTGGAGGATGTTTCTCGGTGTACCTGACCAGTCATGTGACCCTAAATAGGAATGAGCAGTGTACGTCGACCAAATATGATCCTACCCCCATAACATGACAGAACCCCCTTACTGCTGGCGAAGCTTCTGGATGAAGGGCTCATTCTATCTCTCACCTGATCGTCTCCAGACTCGAATGCGCCTGTTGTATGGGTGAAAGCTTACGGTGACCTCATCAGCAAAGAGCGTATGCTTCCACTGGTCCGGATGCCATTGGTGGTGTGTTGTTGCCCACATCACGCGAGTGTCCCTATGGTGTGGTTGAAGTGGAGCCTTTGGCAATGGCCTACCTGCTAGCAGTCCCATGTCATGCAGCCGATTTTTCACCGTCTGCCCCAACACCTTCACTTCGGTGGCCCTCCAAAGATCCTGACGTGACGACATAGCAGTGCTATGGGGCCGCTGACGTGCTGAAAGCACCACATACCGGTCCTCTTTGCTGGTTGTTTTGTGTGGGCATCCCGTACGGTGTCGATCAGCAGCTGTTTGTGTCTCTTGGAACCGACTCCATGCCCTGGAGACAGCACTTTGACTTACTCCATTACGTGCGGCTACATCCACTTGTTGCCAGCCCTCTTGCAATAATGTGACGATTCACATGCCGTCAGTCGTCGAAATGGGTACTCGTGGCACGTTTACCGCAGTCTTACACATGCTCTATCTATACCACTGACCATGAAAGTGATGTTAAACCGACTGAAATGGCTTATGCCCCCTATCGGCCACCTGACGAGCTTGCTCGCGGGTTAGTAGCAGTGCCTCAGACATTGACCTACAGTGCATACTGTAAACATTTTGGAGGTTCCGCGACATTACCCATGTGGCATCGTGATATATATAACTTTTTTGAGCATTGTATTATGATTTCTGAATTTTCTGCATTGTTTCTCGAGTTTTTCGATGTAATTTAAGGTCATGGGGTCAAGATCAGTGTAGTGTGCATCAAATATGGCAGAAGTAGTCTGTAACATAATATGCTTGTTGACTTTTATGTATTTTTATCGAGTTTTTGTTTCCAAGGTCATATGGTCAATGTCAAGGTAGTCTGCATATAATATGGTGAAGGTAGTCTATAGTGTGCTTGCTGACTTTTATGTATTTTTCCTCAAGTTCTTGTTTTCAAGGTAACTCAAGGTCATAGGGCCAAGGTCGAGGTATCCTGCATCCAATATGGTGGTAGTAGTGTGTAATGTAATATACATGCTGACTTTTATGTATTTTTTCTCGGGTTTTTGTTTTCATGGTCATTCAAGATTATGAGGTCAAGCTAATCTGCATCTAATATGGTGGTAGTAGTCTGTAATGGCATATACTTGTTGACATTTATGTATTTTTTCCTCGAGTTTCTGTTTTCGAGGTCATTCAAGGTTATGGGGTTAAAGGTTAATGACCAATGGTAAATAACTTCCAAGATGGTGGGACGAATGCATGTTAGAAACAACCGACCAATATGGCCACCTCCGAAACGAAAAATCCAACATGGCGGTATGTGATAGAATTATTATAAGTGAGATGGGTGTGAGTGAGGGAGTCAATCGTCTGCTGGACGTGGTGCTGGGGGGACCTCCAGAAATGAAATTTTTCTTTAAAAAATTTTTTACATATAATTTTAAAAAATGCTCGGGATTTTTTGTAGAAATTTTTAAGGAAAAAAGGAGAATTTTAAGGGAAAAAGGGAAATTGTTATGAAAAATGGCCACCGGGGGACTAGAATTTTTCAATATTTTTTTAATATAAATTTTAATCAATTGTTTAGTAAGTTTTAAATTTTAAAATAATTTCTTAATAATACATTTCTTTATTAATTTTTTAATTTTTAAAAACCCTTTTCATAATAACTTTTTTAAACGATTTTTCAGATTTTTTGTGTTTTTGGGGTCAAAGTCGAAATTAATGGAACAGGGGTCAAAGGTCAATGACTTCCAAGATGGCGGACTGTCACATAATAATATGATAGCTGACCCGGCTCCGGCTCTGAAGCCAAATGCGAAGGAACTTTCTCTACTACTGGCATGCAAGTTCATGAAACTCTGTTGACATGCATAAACCTACTGCAGATGAAGTGTCAAGGTACCAAGCCAGGAATTAACGTATCCAGCAAAATTGCAATTTCTTAAGCATCGAATGCAATATGCTTATAGTTCACGTAGTTAATTATATTTTCATCCATTTCTGGGTGAAGCACACAATGGTTATCAAAAATGTGCAGCCTCGCTCACACATATGTTATAGTGAATGTCCCAGAACGCGCGCAGAACGTGAGTCCAGAGCAAAATTGGAGACGAAAATGTTAATGCCAAATATCGTACGATACCATTTTTTTGTACACAATGTGGCAACACAGCACGGAGTCGTTCCCCTTTTGTGTTCTACTGATATCACTAAAACTGTTCTTGCCATCCTATTATGGGCGTGGGTTCATACCCCAGCCACTTCAAACATTTTAGCAAAGTATAGTTTACGTAACATACATAAGAATACCGGGGCATGAAATCAACAAGTATTGGAAGCCTATTTATCACGATTAATGTCGTGCCACGTGTTGTGTTGCGCCCTAATCGGCGGTTGAAATTGAGTGCCTTGATACATCGCATCGGAAGTGTACTACACTTGTTACGGTAGGACAGCAGTAGTTGTGTTGGTAAGATCTGTTTAAACAGTTGTTACTTAGGTATCGTTTGACAAATTGGTTTCATAATTTACCCTTGTTATGTTCCCTTTACAAATATGTATGTGCACATTGGTATCAACTAAAACAGATACAATTATATTTCCACATTTAATGTGCAGATATCAGTTGGGCTCAAGAGGGGGCTAACACTATGCTGTGTTGCCACGTCGTACAAGGAAAAAATGGTACAATATTTTTCCACTAACATTTTAGTCTCCATTTTCGCCCAGAATTCACGTGGTGTGGTTCTTATGCACGCGTTATGGAACTCTCCGTACACGCAAAGCATTAGAATATTTTAGGGAACTTTGTGCCACACATTTTCGATTAAAATTAATGCATTTCAGCCTCCCGCATTGATGCACACTTCATGGTTAAGATGTGTATTTTTAAAGAACGATGCAATATGAAGAAATTGTTGTGCTTTCATTTGTAAATTTTTAAGACAGGCGGTACAATGTGGACCTGATTTTGTGCTTACTCCACACAGCACCATGCTAAGCGATATGATCACACGCCCAAAGCATTCGCCTCACCGCCTTTGGCTTTGTGTCAGGCTACTGTAATGCCACACTCCAGTGTACGCTTAACACAACCAAGTGGGACTTCACTACAAGGTCCAAGACTCAAGGAAATTTATGTTCAACATTTTAGAGGAAATCGCGCTACAATAAGCGATCGCGCCGCGGGTTTTTGTGTTACACTATGTATGACCAACTGCAGAGAGCTAGACGGATTGCCATTTGCAACGGGATTATGATGCACTGCTTTAACAATATGCTCCATAGCAGCCTGCCTGCCGAGAGACCTTCAGTAGTGTGCTTATGTCGGTTTTGGAACAGGGTTCATGTAGTAAGAGCCAGTAGCCATCCGCCATCCTGCCTGACGTCACAGCCAGGGGTCGTGGCCAGCGGCAATATTGGTCGGGGCCGTCCAGCATTTTAATTGGCGTCACTGCAAGGGATTACAGCCGCCGGCCATATTGGTGGGAGCCATCTGCTAACTTCGTTGGCATCACAACCAGGAATCGCGGCCATGTTGGATATCCATTCCCCCTTCTCTCCAAGACAACCAGTAACCCTAGAAATTAGTTTAATAAAAAAATCTATAACAATTATTTCAATAAATAATATTTAACAAAAACTATCCCAACAAAAAAGTGTAAATTTTACCCTCCGCCCCATCCCAATTTTTAACAGCCAACCATCACGCCACCTATCCTCCTCACCACTGCATCCCCAAAACCACCTTCTGCCACACCCCCTTCCCAAAAAACCTTCCACACCTTCCCACAAACACAACAATTATCCCACAAACTCCTCAGCCACCCCTTCCCTCTGTGCAACCTCACAATTCACCCACCCCCAACAAAGTCCCCACCCAACCATCCCCTGCCTGCTCCTTCCGCCTCCTCCCCTGGAGAACATCACCTCCCACTCCCTTCCCCATGCCATCGCAACCCCCACACCCATTTAAATTTATTTGACGAATCATCCAAATCGATACCAGCACATTTCTTAATACCAATATTTAATTTTTTTGTGTATTTCAAAAAGCATTTATATTTTTCTGCCATAAATGATTTATATTTTTATTATGTTTTAACCATTGTATTATTGGTATAGTGCACACTAAATCTCGATAATTCCAATAACTATTCCAAATACGATATTTTATTTATAAAAATTCATAGAAAATTTATGTTTTTTTTTTTTTTTTTTTTTTTTTTTTTGCATTTCAAGAACACTTAAAGGCAAGCGATTTATATTAATAGATCTCGTATTTTTATTTTCAGTTGGGTTTGTATATTAATTCAGAGTATGTGCCAATGCGCTGATTGAATTTTTGTGTGTATTTTAAATTATTATGAAGCAAACCACATTTTCACAATTCAGGTCATAAGCAAGCAAATATTAAAAGTCATAGGCGAACATAATTTTCGATCTCTTAGGGCCAGGCTCGCGAAATTCAGTGTGCAAGAATCATCACTAGCTACAGGAATGTATACGTGTATAGCCCTACGATCATTTATAGATATAGTGGTTAGCTAAGTTTTAAATAATATTTACATCATAGTCCTATTTTTAATTTAAAACTCAGTTTATAACCGGGAGTAAAGGATGTACGGTTAAAATAGAAAATCTATTATTGAAATACTTGTTTTGTTTTTTTTAATTTATTAAAATATTTTACTACAAAATGATTTATGTTCGTCTGTGTAAAGTCTGCATCCTTATATGGATCACCATCAGTTCTAATTAGTTAACGATGAAACTAACGATTCGGGCAATCGTGGACTACTTTCGACTGTGCGTAAGCTTGAATGCAAAGGCCTTGGAGCAGATTTGACACAGATATGCCACTGGAAATTCTGTACACGTTACACCAGCGGATCCAGATGGTTCGACTGTCATCACGTTGGAAGGAGCAGGAACCAGAGATGAAGACATCTTTCTGGAAAGAGATTTTGCTCCTTATGATGAGTTGTCAGATTTGTCGTTCATACTGGTCACAGCTGATTGTGGTAGAGGAGCATTAGGATCGAAATTACCGTCCATCTCACCACCGACGGAGGCAGAACGGTTGCAAAACCGGCACCGAAGCATCGATGATGCCTGCACTTTAACTTTGCATGACCTTACATGTTTGCAGTAAGTATCGTTGCTGTATAACAGCGACCCACACCATAAGCACAAATATTTAATGCAGTTGGGATTCTTCATATTACCACTAATTCCATGGTTCCATACGGTGTGTTGTTTCGATGCCTTTTCGTAACAGCAGCAGGGATAAGTTTTCTCTGGTTGTGGTGATACATCCGATGACCCGTTCTCTGCTGGAGAAAGGTCAGCCAAAGAACTGGCTGGTACAACTTAAGAAACAGATGTTGCAGTAAGAAATTGTGCTATCAGTTAGTCCGAAGTAACAACCGACTCCGTCGAAAACGGTGAAGAGTAGATATGTTTGACTGACTCTGACGCAAGGGGACAGAGGACCAGAGCTCGGAGCTGGGAACTCGGCGCGTCGGAGACGACGACCACCATGTTGGAATTCCACTTTTTTCCCCTGAAAATGTCCCATTTTTCCCTCAAGATCGATTACATTTTTTTTAAATTTCCCTGTTTCCCTAAAAAATTTCCCTTTTCCCAGCGGCAAATACAAACCCCCTTGAAAGTCCATTTTCAGCTCAGAGAAGGAGAGGCGGACTCGTGACTCCGAGCCAGGAGAGCAGGACCAGTGAGGACTAGGATCAGAGTGAGACCTAGCCATCAGCCATCTTAGAAGCCAGTGACTTTGACCTTGACCTTTGACCTTGACCCTGTAACCTTGAATGATCTTGAGCCCAGAATTTGAATAAATTCATACATTTCAACCAGCATATTAAGTTACTGACTACTACCACCATATTGGGTGCAGGTGACTAGACCAAGAAACCATGAACTTGTAAACAAGAATTCAAGAAAAATTGAATAAATTCATAAGAACCAACAGGTATATTGTTACTGGCTACTACCACCATACTGGCAGCAGGTGACCTTGACTTTGACCCCATGACCTTAAATTACCTTGAAAACTGAAACTCGAACAATATTAATAAAATTAATTAAGCAAGGCCACTAATTTGGTTTTTGTTATCTGTTATTTGTTTATACATTGCTGGCAGCCGCCATCTTGTTTTTTTATTTTGTCAGTTTATACATGTTGGAGTTTCTCCCTCGCCTTTGCTTGGCTGCCTTATTAGATATATTTTTACAGCACAAAGGTAGCACTAGTGTATTAATAATTGATATCGCCACTAGGTGGCAGCTTTTTTTCTTTATGTTTTAAAGTATAGGTTGTGCTGTCGGCGCCCCCCATGTTTGGTTCAATTTTCAACACATAGGTGGCCATAATTTCTCGATTATGCCACTTGCTATCGCCCTGTGCCGAATGGTGACATTGACCATTCCTGCAAACTACGTAAATAGTCATATTTATTTATTTTGTTTTATTCTTAAATGTAAGTATTTTATTTTTAAAAATTTATTTAGAGTGGAGTGGTTTAAAAAATAAATAGAACACAACATATTTTTCTACACAAAATAAAATTCACACATTATATAATATACACAACCAGGAAACAAGTCAATAATTTTTATTATTATTCTTCGAACAGATCCCAGAGCAGGAAGCACATTCATCCGAAGGTGTGTCATCGTCTATCGTGGAACTGCTGATGGCAATATGGTACCTACGAAATGTTCTCCGACTTCTGGTCGTCTGGCTCGAGGTTTCAACAGTCTCGACAGGTGGCTGCGAGTTTTCCTCTGTACTATCTGTGGCAATCGCATTGGTGCATGCAAAAAAAAAAGAAACCACTTCTTCGATGCTGGCGGGAAGATATGTAGCTTGACGCATATGAAAGACAGAGCACTTTCTAGGTTTGCAACATTCTATGAGCTGCTGGCTTGGTTCGTACGTCAAGGGAAAGTGAGAAAATCTCCAATGCTGCATGCCGCTACCATCACAACTCTCTGTGCATGTGCATAGGTAGCCGATATCCTAATAGCTGTTTTCGGGGGTAGAGGTCCAAGGTGTGATACTCACGTAAACATTCGCAGTGTGAAATGCATACATCTTCGTCTGGTGTCTGGAGGGCAATTGAAGATGGCGAGTTGCTCCTGCCTTTATATGCATGTGAAGAATGATCAAAAACATCGGGTCGATTCTGACTATTTAGTGTCTACTCGTAGAAACCCCGTTTCCTGGTCCAAGAATGAGGTACACCATTTTTGCAGCAGCTGCACGTTCTTGAATGTGCAGGCCTAGTCAGTTTCTGACCTGTCATAGACAAGACGATTCGAATCTCCGTACATTTTAAAGAGCTTGCCAAGCGAAGGACATCCATACTCGACCTGTAAAGGTTAATCTACACTTCAAATTTACACAAGTTTCTAAGCCATTTTTTTTTTGCTCAGGTACTGCTATGTAAATCTGAGGCTTCAAATACTGCATCAGCAAGTCGCACAGCACATTTCTAATCTGATGGTAGCATGAAGTGCTAAGTGCAGTGAATGCAGTGCGTCAGGTGTTAAGTGCAGTGCATGTGCTGCTAAGTGTGGAGAATGTGGTGCTAAGTGCAGTGCTGATTGTGGTGCATGCAGTGCTATTTGCAGTACATGTGGTGCTATTTGCAATGTGTGTGGTGCTAACTGTAGTGCATGCAGTGCTAACTGCGGTGCATGTGATGCTAAGTGTGGTGCTAACTGTGGTGCATGTGGTGCTAAGTGCGGTGCTTGTTGTGCTAAGTGCAGTGTTAAGACTAGTGTATGCTGTGCCAAGTGCGGTGCAGCGGTGCTAAGCATGTTGCATGGGGTTCCAAGTGCGGAAATGTGCGATGCTAAGTGTGCTGCATGTGGGTCGGAAGTTAAAATAAATTCTCCATATTTTAAAATAAAATTATACAGTCCTACCTCCAAAGCTGAAAGGTGGACATTTTATTTAATTACAATTATATATACAGGTCAGTCGGTATATTTAATCACTTCCTGGGGAAACATTATTTGCACTTTGCTCTAAAAGTGCTTAGAACTACTTCTGGCTCTCACCACGCATTGCTATTGGTCTATCCACAACTTGGACATGTACTAAATAATAAGCACCAAGACAGGTCTTCATCATACTTCCCAGTTCAGATCTTGGTATGTTCTTTCAATGTATCGCCTTGCACAAACTGCTTGGGACCAATGTCATAATGCATCATCGCGCGAAAGTACTCTTTGTACAGACAGTTCCCTCATGCCGACGAGCATTTTCACCATAAGGGAAAACTCGATCGCAGAATCGGCACAGATGTCAACCAGTTAGCAATGATTCAGGTCGCAGCTCGATGATTGTCGAGGTCAAAAGCAGACCGTATTTACAATTCGTCTTCGTAGTATGGAAGCACTATGAAAAAACCCAAATACTCGTTAGCCCCAGAAGGAAACATGCAGGTACAACATATATTCTATACATAATTATTTATATTCCTGTCTTATATAAAGTCAAATATTATTCTATACATTTTTATGTATATCCCTATCTTATATATATGATAGTACCTGCGTGTTTTTTCTTCAGGGGCAAACGAGTATCTGCATTTTCTCAGAGTGTTCCCATACCACTAAGATGAATTGTGAATACAAAAGCCTTTCTTTGACATCGACGATCATGGAGCCGCGAACTGCATCACCATTAACTGAGTGATGCTAGTGCCGATTCTTCGATCGAGTTTTCCCTTGTGGTCAAAATGCTCGGCATGAAAGAATGGCCTGTATGAAGAATCTTTTTCGCGCAATGAAGCAGTATGACATTGGTCCCGTGCAGTTTATACAAGGCGATATATTGAGAAAACCTACCAAGATCTGCATTGGGAAGCATGGTGGAGGCCTGTCGTGGTGCTGCATTGTTCAGTAGAAAGTCCAAGTTGTGCATCGACCAATGGCAAAGCATGATGGAAACCAGCTGTATTTCTAGTCAATTTAAGTGCAACATGTAATTACAGTTTACCCAAGAAGGGATTAAATATACCGAGGGACCTGGATATATACTTTTCAAAGCGAAATGCTCTAATAAAATATTAATCTTTCAGCTTTAAAGGTAAGATTATATAGTTTTATCTTAAAATAGAGGTAGTTTATTTTAACTTGTGACACACATGCAGCACACTTAGCACCACGCACTTACTACTGCACACACCGCACTTGGCACTGCACTTACCATGCTTAGCACTGCATGCACCACACATGGCTCAGCATGCACCATACTTAGCACTGCACTTAGCACTTCATGCACCACACTTAGCACTGCACGCACCGCAGTTAGCACCGCATGTACTGCAGTTAGATCTGCAGGCACCGCAATCAGCACTGCATGCCCCATAGTTAGCATCGCACTCACAGCAGTTAGCACCAAATGCACAGCAATCAGCACTGTATGCTCCCCACAATCAGCACCACACTTATCACTACATGCACCACACTTAGCTCCATATGCACTGCACTTAGCACCGCATGGACCACATGATCCACACTTAGCACTGCATTCACAACACTCAACACCTCATGCACCGCATGCACTGCACGCACTGCACTTAGCACCACATTCTACCATCAGATGAGAAATGTGCTGCGCGACTTGCTGATGCAGTGTTCGAAGTCCCCGATTTAGGTAGCAGTACCTGAGCAGAAAAATTGCTTCTTGTGCAAATTTGAAGTGGAGATTATCGATGTATAGGTTGAGAATGTATGTCCTTCACTTCTCACGCTCTTTAAAAAATACGGCGATTTACATCGTCATGTATGCGACAGATCAGAGCCTGTCTGGGCATACACATTGAAGAATGTGCAGCTACTGCGAAAATGGTGCACCTCATCCTTGAACCAGGAAATGGGGTGCCTACGAGTAGACAAGAAATCGTCCGAATCAAGCCCAAAGTTTTCGACCATTCTTCACATGCATATAAAGGCATGAGCAACTCTCCAACTTCAGTTGGCCTCCAGACACCAGACGAAGAAGTATGCATTTGACACTGCAGATGATTATGTGAGTGTGACTCCCGATCACTCTACCATCTAATACAGCTATAAGGACACCGGCTACCTACGCACCTACACAGAGAGTTGTGATGGTAGCGGCATGTAGCATTGGAGATTTTCGCACTTTCCCCTGACGTACGAACCAAGCCAGCAGCTCATATAATGTTCCAAACCTGGAAAGTGCTCTGTCCTTCACATGCGTCCGGCAACATAGCATCGAAGACGTGGTATCTTTTTGCATACACCAATGCGATCGCCACTGCTTGTTGTACAGAGGGGAAACTCGCAGCCACCAGTCGAGACTGTTGAAGCCTCGAGACAGACGACCAGAAGTCGGAGAACATCTCGTAGGCACCATGTGGCCATCAGCAGTTCCACAAGAGACGATGTTACGCCTTCCGATGAATGTCCCTATAGCTCTAGAAATGAGCTGGTGCCTTCTCACCAACATCGCTGCCATCGACCGGCAAGGTGTATTCCTGAAGCTGCTGGTACTGGTGCTGGTACTGGTTCCGTCACCGGCAGACCTGGTGTCGATGAGCCAGATGTTTGTAATACAGTCATCGAGCCATCGTTAATACATTGTTCCACTCTACACTGCAATGATAATGTGATGGATGATGAATCAGAGACAAGTATTGCTGATTGTGTCAAAGGTCTTTGTAGTGGCCCTGCGATTTGTGCAGCACTTCGTAGCGCGTTTCTGCTTACCACCATAGGTAAAGTGCTCAGCCTTTTACGATATACCCCAAAATCATATTTGAAGACCTGCAGATTAAAATAATATTTCAATTGGGCTCTGTTCGAAGAAGATTAATAAAAATTATTTATATGTTTGCTGACTGTGTATATTTTACTATGTGTTAAATTAATTTTGTACAGAAATTTGTTGTTTTATTTATTTTAAAATAATTTATCATGAAATTAATTGCATTTAAGAATTTAAAAATAATTATAATTTACGTACTTTGCAGGAATGTTCAATGTCACAATTTGGTACAGGCCGATAGGAGGCGGCATTATCGAGAAATTAATGCTAACTATGTGTTGAGAATATAATTCAACGTTGGGGTGGGGGGAGGTCTGCCAACATCGCAACCTACACTTTAAAAACCAAAACAAATATGGCTGCCACCTGCTGGCGATATCGATTATTAATGCACTAGCACCACCTAGGTGATGTAAAAATATGAAATTCAATATTTGCAGTCAAACGAAGGCGAGAGAGAAACTCCAACATTCTATATACAAATAACAAACTAAAAAAAAATATGACCGCCTCCAGCACTGTATAAAAAAATTACAGGCGACAAAAACTAAGATGGCGGCTTCGCTAAATGATATAAGAATTTTTCTCGAATTTTGTTTTCTAGGTCACAGGGTCAAGGTCACCTGCAGCCAATATGTTGTTTGTAGAAAGTAACATAATATACTAGTTGACTTTTATGAATATTTTGACAATTTTTTTGTTTTCTAGATCATTCAAATTCATGTGGTCAAGGTCAAGTTCACCTTCACCAAACATGGTACTAGTAGTCAGTAAAATCATATGCTCCGACTTTTATGTGTTTATTCAATTTTTCCTCAAGTTTTTATTTTCAAGATCGTTCAAGATCATGGTGTTAATTTCAAGTTCACATGCGCCCAATATGGTGGTAGTAGTCACTTATGTAATATGTTCGTTGACTTGTAGGCATTTATTCAACTTTTGGGGTTCAAAGTCATTCAAGGTCACATGACCATTGTCAAGGTCAAAGGTCAAGGTCAATTGTCATGGTCAATGTCACCTGCTTCCAAGATGGCTAATGGCTAGGTATGACTCTGATCCTGGATCCCTTGTATCGGTTTGTTATACCCTATGCCTATAAAACCAAGATGGCCACCACAGTTATGCCCACATGTCCTCTCTAGTCCTGTTCTCGTAGCTCGGAGTGACGGGTCAGCCTTTCCGCTGAAATTGGACTTTCACGGGGAGGGGTGGTGGTGGGAGGGGGTCGTTTTTGCAACTGAGAAAAAGTGACAGTTTTAGGCAAAAAGGGAAATGTACATGGTTTTGAGGGAACAAATGAAAAAAAGGGAATTTCAACATGGTGGTGGTCGGCTCCGACGCACTGAGCCCCCAGTTCCGAGCTTCAGTTCCCTGTCTCCTCTCACCAGAGTCGGCCAAACATATCTGTTGTGAAGACATATCAACCGAAAAGTCGTTGGCATCGTACATACCTCGGTCGAAAGTGTTACTACTCCTGCTGGACACACGACTGCATCTCTATAATATTTATGTAAATTATTGTTATCTGCTGCGAAGGTATAACTTCACCTCGGCACTATCAATCTAAGCACTTTACTCGAACCCAGCTGCCTATAAATTCGCCAATAACGTTATGAAAATTTTGAGGTGCATCGTGGGAAGTGATGGTACATTCACTGTTGCACCTGATGATGAGTTGGCCAGTGCGCAATATATTCTCTTCATAGGCATTGGCAATGTGGGGGTTATACGGATCTATGTTACTGTTGTCAATCCCATCGACGATGGAATTTGCAGCAACACAGATATAAACTTTTTCCCTGCACTGCAGGCTCATTAAAGTGATAACTATCACAGATCAATAGGCTTCTCACATGCCTAGGACCCTTTGTGTGTGCACACTTTGTGAAAACCGAATTTAGATTGTGATGCCGCGAATTGTGGACTTTTTTTAATGCATGTAATCGACATCAATTATGAAGTTACAAATATATTTTATATGTTTTATGTGTACAGATCCTAGCTGTTCTCAGCTGCAGATGATCCGCCAAATCGAGTGTCCAGCAAGAGCCCTTCGATATAATTTAACCTTCCTTGTGGCATACGTAATTTATGCTTTTGTGAACACTGGGTTCTATTGCATTTGCATTGTACTCCCGTTATTTAAATGTCTTGATTGTCTTCATTTATTAACAGCTGGTTTAATATAGCTAGATTCCAAACGTATAGTCTATTATATTTCATGGCTGTGCATTTCTCAACCTCGTATGTAAGTTGTTTTATTACTTATTTTTCATACAGGCCAATAATAAACAAACATATTTTGTCGAAGTTATCAGATTTGGAGCAACATACATTTTCAAAAGACCCTAGAGCTATGATTCCTTCAGGAAAAATCCATTTACATTCGGCTTCATCTCCCAGCTTACTTTCTTAAGTTGTGATGAATGGTCGGACGAATTGGTATATGTAGCTTCTGATTCTCTGGTCGAAGTTGCATTCGTTCTAACCTTTGCTGTAAACTACAAAGAGGAAGGATGAACCGCCAAAACAGCATCATAGGATGGCGCAGCTCGTTTACCCTTTTTCAGAACTGGTTGTGCGAGAAAACTGTTTAGAGCACTTACCATACATCGATATGTCGTGCAGATGGAACTCCTTACACATGCATTCTTTTTTCCTTCGGTAAAAGCCGTGGAACAGATTACGGAGACCTTTGCTGGATGTCCACGCAAGTCAAATAAATTTGCATTTCAGAAAAGTGGTAAGCCATATACGACAGTGTGATGAGTATTGTTACATCTCAGAACGAACGGAACAAGCTATTCCAGGTTGTGATAAACTGACAGATTCGTAAGTAATTTCCTACGGAAATTCTGTAGCAAGTTAATGACAAAGGATTTATACACTCCATAATTTTCAACAACGAATGCACGTCCCATGGCCCAGGTAAACTCATTGCCAACAGGATTATGTATATTTTGTTGCTACATAAAAAATTCTCTGCTCATTTAATGGCTTGTTAGTAATAAATTATTAAGACATTTAAATGCAAAATTTTAGCATGTTCCACTTTGAGAAGTTTCGTTTATAAGGAATTAACTATATTCAAAATCCTTTGTACAAACAGCTCAAACCATTTTCTCCATGGTGCGTATTTTGCACAGGATACAAAATTATAGCTGGAACTATGTAAATCAAAATATCAGTAGTCAATACAGTTAGTGTATTCCCTATAGGCAACCTGATTTATGGACTCTGCTACGCCCATAATTTGGAATTGGTAGGCGCTTTCAACATCAATAATTATGCATGAAGTTCAATGATTCCGAAATACTGTAGGAATGAAAACATTTTACGAACTAAGATATTACATTTATCAACATCTAAACAAATTCAAACATGTTCTGAACGAGGTAATATGTAGGTACTCCTAGTGTTACTTACTTCAGATTTGGTCATATCTTGATAGTCCATCTAAAGAATTTTATTTAATAACCTAAGGGCTGTAAAAGGAAATCGCAATTGATCATTTCCATTTGGTATTATGTATAAGAATGTTTTAGTAATAATGACAATTTTTAGCTGCAAGAACCTACTTTTGAGTCAAAATTTCGTGTGCTAGCATTTTTCAGCAGGGGTATATTTTAAAATAGAGAGCTTGTATTTTGTTGACCTGTACAATAAATCACAAACAATTTTTTCTGCTCTTATATGTACATTTTTCTTGACAACGAGTTGAATGTTTAATAAAATAACTAATAGAAACTTTCTGATAAAATATTACTATATTTTAATACAATTAAGGGATAAATACGCGAATGAGCATTCCGTAATTTAAAAAATTGGCGGACAGCATACAGGCTGTATCTAACTTCGACCGACAAACTTTGGCTGCAGGTAAATCACGAAGAAAAATACGTTGAAAACGCATATACGACCTAATCTCTAAAATTAATTCTAAGAATGGTACTCATTTCTGAAGCTGTAAATGAATAAATAATATATAACACTGCCACTGTTATATACTTCTCTCTGGAATCTTCCCGTCTCTTCAATAGCCACAAAAGCGTGTTATTGGATATATAGTGCGTGCCCCACCTGCCAGTTATTGGTAACAATTATTTTGAAAGTTAAACACGAATTACTAGAAAACGGTGAGGCTTAGGATATTACACATGGCGACACTCTTGTTAACTGTGACATGGGGATAAATAATCCATCTTTTAAATTCAAGATATGCTACCGCGTCATGGAGGTTAGTCCGTGATAGGGAAAGTAACCGTAATTATTTACATTAAGTAATTTGATGATAGTGACAGGTGTTGTGATGTAAGAAGATATTTGTTCAGTTAACCATTATCCAGGCAATCGGTGCTCCATCTAAAATATTATCGCCAATATTTGCAATAAATGGGTTTTCCAGGTCTAACTTCATAGATGTGTGCCACCGCCAGTATTCACTTTCGAACAAAGTCTTCTTTTTTCGTGATTACCCTGCAGTCTAAGTTCGTCGGTCGAATTTAGATACAACCTGTATAACACAACTGCACATGGCATAACGCTTTAAATTCTTTAAACCCATGGAAGAGGATTCATGCCTTACCCATTGATGTAGGTGAGATCTCGTTCAACAGAGAGTTCCAAGGCTATCTTCTTAGCTTCTCCCATATCGTTGCCTTGCACGACAACGGTAGCGCCATTCTGCCGGCATGCCTGAATCTTCATTATCGGTGCAACGATAGGCATGACAACAGTAACAGGTATCTTGAGGTCTTGGCCGTGGTAACACAAAGCTAGGGCATGGTTCCCCAGCGACGCAGAAATTACCCCCTTTGCCTTTTTTTGCTCTGGTAGCATGAGCAAGGCATAACGTGCTCCTCTCTCCTTGAAACTGAAAAAAATTCACAATTTTTTAATTTAAGCTTTTTTTTTATGACAAACTTCCTTAATAATCCATGCAGAAACCTTTTGGTGTGTCTTATATCCTCTAAATATTTATGAAAGTGCAAGTTCGTAGTGAAAATATAAATAAATGTTGTGTAGCTCAATACAATAGACAAAAAGATATCCTGTAATGTACATCATTAACTAAATATGTTACAAATTTAGTTTTTTACTATAGATTCCGTAATGACATCCACAACGTTGTTATTAGTTTAATTATGAGAATGCATTTTTTTACAGTTCAAAAAATTCTACTTTAATTTATATCCTTTTCTAGTTTCACATCTTTTGTGCTTGTCTGACACTGTACTCATACTACTTGTAAATATCTCTCAGTCGATCTCTATAGGCCACATGCAGAAATGAATTTAAACATTTCCATCAAAAATAAAATAATTCGGCACTAGATGTCTCGTATTGTGTGTTCGGCCACATTGTAAATAGCCCTTAATACGTCGCCAAATAGCCTTCGACCCTCATTTAATGGATATTTTTCGAGAAAAAAAATACAGCGGCAAGGCCAGTGTCCTGTAAAGATTTAATGAGAGATTTTCCTATGTGTATGAAAATCCGAATATTCCTGCACAGAAAATGTTTTACTGGACAAGAATTCTACAGTAACAAAAAAATTTTGCTTAGAGTTTTGTTTTTCGAATGGCGCCTAATTCATACACTAGCGCCTCACATTGCACATATATCAAAGAGATTGTGAGAAAGATAATTAAGTTAACATATTATTCAGTTGAAAACAATATTTTTGGGGAAAACCGTGAGTACTTGAGAACTGAAGAGTAATACAGTAGCGTATATAAAGTAAAAGTGAATGTTGTTGTAGAAAATTAATTTATGTAAATAACATTATAAACCACACTTATCAACAATACGAGCGAAAATGAAATCTGACATATTCTTTAAATTTTATAGAAACAATGTGCTAAACCATTTATTTACTCAATTTATGACCATTTTATTAGGCCTTCAAAAACATAGGAATAACAATTCAAATATATTAATTTTTTTTTTGTAAATAAATGATTAAACTGCTTTTTCAATTTCAATTAACAATTGCGAAAACTTTAAAATCAGAAAAGTAAAAACATCTCTTTAGTAAATTTCTTCTTAAAACAATTTTATTTGTATGTTTAAACAATGCAATTGTTGTTAATTCATTACACAGCAAATATTTTATAAATTATTTAGTTCCGAATGCATTCGAATTAATAAAAGAGAATCTTGAACACCACAAGGCTATAAAATCTAACTAAAATCAATTTTGTAATATACATATGCAAACAATGAATGAGAACCTATCGTTACAGTCTCAAACGTACAATTACTCAAAAATAAATTAACAATATATTAAAAGATTTTAAAAACCGGTGCAAAGAAAGAATACGAACACATTTGTCCTAATTTCAAAAACGAGGCTCTGGATGTACCTACGGTTACTGAAAACACCGGTTTTCAATAATCGGTAGTAGGAAAATTTACCTTTGGCAAAGAGAATATGGGTATAGGAGAAAGGAGTTGATAGCCAATATAGTTGACGTCACAGCCGAGGTAAAGCTCGGCGTCTTGGGCCAGCAATGTTATCGACAAAATAACATCTTTTACTCCAAAAATCCGTTCAGAAATTGTTGGCTGTACCCGAAAATAACTGTTTTCCCCATAGATTTCCAAACAAATTGAAAAATGTCCCTTTCGAGTCCACAAATGGAAAAGTAGATTCGAGGCTCCTCGATGCGAGAATCAATAAGTCCTCAGAGCAGCGAGTGAATTCAAGGCTCCTAGGGGAGTGAGCCATATTATCCTGACAGCAGCAAAACGGATTACCACCAACTACCATGTTGGATGTGGGTGACCTTTACCTTGACCCCAGTGACCTTGAGGTCAAAAAATAAAAATAAAAATTTAAAAAATGTTTTTGAAAAGTTGTTACAAAATATTAAAGGGAACATTTATAAACAATAAGTTACTGATATAACTAATGAGCCTACTTTCCTCAACATGGGTGCAATTTTTCTTTTTAAGTTTCTTGAACGCTGAGTTGGTTGAAAGGACTTGATTTCTCTTCAAAAGCAATAACTTTATAAATGAAACCAGAGAATTATGCAAGAGTAGTGAGACAAATACAAATACACACATGCCTTAACTGGGACTTAAAACCAGAAAGTCCAGTAATATAAGCTAGCGTACAATCCACTGCATTACGGAGGTCGGATTCGGAGCATCAACTTCGGATTTTATTAGTCTAATGTTTCAAATGATGGAATTTACTAACCTAAAGTATTTACAGGGTGATTATTTTGAAAATAAGTGACTAAGTCTCTTTAAATATGTAATTTTACATGGCCTACCGTAGCGCTACGTGTGTGAGGAATTTGATGACATCGGTTGTTTGGTCCCTGAGATCCGACATAAAAAACTGACAGAAAAAGAGGCTTTCTATATGATGCTTCTAATATATACTATCTACGTACAAATTTTGTTTGAATTTGGTTAAATTGTTTAATATATGTCAAACTTACCTAAATTATTTATGAAGCTGCATATTGAACATCGTTGTCTGGCCCATTTAGATAATTTATGTTTACATGTCCTTCTGTAGCATTTATCGTGTGCACAATTTGGATCGAAATTATTTTTAATGTTCCAGTGTAATAGTTGGTCGGAATTGGTTAACTGGTCCTCGAGATATTGCATAAAACATTCATAATTTTAATGATGCAATCTTTATAAATGGCGGGAAAAAAAGTAGCGTAATAGTAATATCGATGATTGTATATTGCCAATATACAAAGTTAAGTTAAACGTGATTGCAAAGTTTCGTAGACATCGCCCACAAAACTAAGATGATTTTATAACCACCATTCTGAAAATAAGTGTTTCCTACTTCAAAAAATATATATAATTAGGTTTTATCACAGTACAACACTTTCGCCAAATTTTGTAAGAATGGGTTGATTGTTTCCCGAGATACGAGATAAAACCATAATTTTTATTGGTAGGTCTATGATATAAAATAGCAGAAAGATAGTTAATAGTTTTCGACCAGGCCGGATGCTTATTTTCAAAATTGCAGGCATTAAAATTTAGGGCGCTATATCTTGTCTCGGGAACCATTTACCCTTTTCAAACCAAAGAAGGGACGTTGATAGTGCAATATTTAAGCATTAAAATTCGTGAGGAATAGTGTTATTAGTCCGTTATTTTGTAAGATATAGCGATACATTAAAATTTAAAGCTTTTAGGTCATTTATATCTGTGGAAAATTCTCAACCTATTCCCATCAAATTGGGTATGTAAGTAACAGTATGGTAGGCTATGTAAGCATTTGCGATTTCAACATACGATGCAGTTATTTTAAAAATTATGGTCTTAGAAATATTTTATTTTAATATGCTATATTTACAACACCGGTTGACAATTTAAAATAAATCATAGTGCAGCAAGTATCTGTTACAATACACCAAAGATGTCAATACATAGCCTTTTATGTGCCATGTAGAATTATGTGGATCAGACATTTATTTTCAAAATGGCAGTCATATAAAAATTACAGCTTAGTATGTTATATACATGAAACCACATAACAAATTTCACATTAACTTGGTATTTTGGCATTATCTGTGACTACATTCATATTTGTATCAATTTTCCCACCACGTGAAAATATTTTAAACTTTTATCACGAGAAACAGTTAACCGATCGCAACCAATTTCAGGCGACAAGTTGTACTATTGTAGTCCAACGAAATTTCTGTAACTTAAGGGAATCGTCACATGTTATCAATATATCTATGTTTTAGGTTAGTATGCCGTATGTGCCAAATAATTTCACATAAACTTTGTATGCTGACAATATCTATAATGAACATCGATAAGAGAAGGCACTGAAGCCTTAACTTCGCCAGTATAAATAATGTCGAAATAAATAAATAAATAAATTATTTTTCCATCATTTGTATAGATAGCACCACATGAGAAAATGGGGCTTTTGTACTAAATTCTGGGCGACCAATCAAACGATTCTCACCAAATTTAGGACAAAAGTAGTGCTACAGAAGGTCATGTAAACTTACATGATTTAAGTGACTCACGATCTTGATTTAAAAATGACTGGCCTCTAAATATTATAGTTTAGAAAACCCTGTCTTCCAAATGTTAGACTTATGCGATCGAAGTTGTTGCTCGTAATATAATAATACATCTCTAATGCAGTTAGTTCGATGTCAGCTTACAGTACGAGGTATTCTGCATTCTAAAGAGAAAATGTGTAATTTTGCACGAATATATGTGGCAGCACAATCTCCACACATGTTCGTGTACTTTTACATGTACATGTGAACGTGTACTTTTACTGTGTGTTCCATGTATATTTACAAATACAATGCCAGTGTAATTTTACTATACTTGTTATTCTTTTTACTAATCATTATGTTCAATCACAATTACTCTGTATGTGTCATTTTACTTTTTTTGCTAGCAATATCAAACCACATAATGTAAATTTACACAACATTTTTTAGTGTAATCTTATCATACCTGTCAGTTTCTTTTACTAATCATCACTTTAAATCACATGTACTCTGTACATGATATTTTACTATACTTCTACTAATTTTCTACCCCACATTGTAAATTAACACAATCATTGTTATGGTAATTTTCCTACTCCAGTCTGTTACTGTTTAATGTTCATCATAACCAATTACATGTCCACTGTAAGTGTAATGTTACCATACCAGTCTGTAATTTTTATATATTACGATGTTAGATATCATGCACTCTGTATACGTAATTTAACTATGTCAATTATATATTTCCTGCCGCATACAGTAATTTCGCCATTGTGTATGTGAAGGCCTACTTTCTCACTAACAAAAAAGTAAAATCGCAGATTTACTCCAATCTACTCCGTTTTGTAGCTTGGTAGTTTAACAGAGTTGTCATCTCTAAAGTGTGGATAAGAATTAACTTTAGATATGGAATAGGTAGTTATATACAAAAACCAGCATATTCCATCAGTGAGAGTTAAGATTTCCTTTTGAACACACAAAAGGAGTTCAAAGTAGTTCTTCTCCCTACCGCTAGATCGCATGTTTTAGGCAAATATTTATAGTTATATTTAAATTCACTGGGACATTAGTGTAAAATTGCAAATACTGTACTCGTTTTAGGAGATTACACAAAAAAATAAAGCTATCGTAAATTTGCTTGTGTAAATATATGCTTACATACTTTCGAATTTGTAATTTTACACCCTGGTTAATGTCAATATACCAGTATATTTGAGTTTTCTTTACTGTGAGACTGTACGACATTTGGAGTGAAATGGGAAAATGTGTACATTTACATTGATGTACGAGTTGATACAACATTGGCATGGTTGTAAAAACACACATAATTGAGATTTTAGTACCATGAATTAGTTTACTTTTACATACTTTTGCATGTGAAATTTCACACCCTTTTAAATGTCAATATACCAGTACATTTGTGTATTTGTCAGTCAGATTGTACTACCTTTTGAATGAAATAGAACAATATGTACTTTTACACCGATGTACATGTTTCAATATATAATTAGCGTGGTTGTAATAATACAAAGATTTAGGTTTTAATACTTCATGTTCGTGGATTTTTATATGTACTGTCAAATTTGTAAATTTACACCCCTTTTATTGTTAATATACCAATACTATTGTGGTTTCTTATATCATTGTACTATGTTATGAATAAAGTTGTACATTACTGTAAATTTACATGTACTGTACTTGGTTTTACAAATTACAGGCAGGAAATGTAAAATTACCAAAAGGTTGTGCATGTACTTTTACACTTTTTTTACAGTGTGATTCAGAGTCGTAGTTGTGGCATGTGTGTATATGTAACTGTCCCATTAATATTGCATACATTTATGGATCCATTTCCAGTGATATATCTGTCAACAAAACGCCAAAACCAACCTGCAATCTTCGCTTTTAAGAAATTAATCAAGCCTATTTGAATTCAATTAGAGTAAATTACGCTCATTAGTTACCACGGCAATGGCTTGTTATTGTTCGTTGGAACTCTATTGACTTAACAAAAACGAAACCTTCTTAGACTTCTGTAATTCTATTTGAAATGCTTTCATAGGTTGATTTGTGTGTGCGTTTTGTTGTTTCAGCCCATGTTAATTTTAGGTTAGACATGTCTACCAATGCTTGTGTTGGTTTGTTGATTTTGATTGTGGCATTTCTCTTTCCATGGGTATTTTCTTGTGCTTCGTATTTTTGTCGCATTTTTCCAGTATCTGCATGGCTTATCGCTCGCCATGTGCGGACCCCCGAAGTTCGCGCATTTGTATCTCGGTGACATATTTTATAACCCCCATATTGAGAAATTTTTCTGACTATATTTTCTTTCCATAATATCATAGCATTGTAAGTGTTTCTGAAAGAAAGATACAAAATAGACACAAGTATACTAACAATCGCAAATACCTACAAGGCAGAAACGAAAGAATTGTTTGCTTATTTAAATATTTTCAGTTTTCTTTTGCATTGTCTAACCGTTGGATTTGAAATGATGCTTCCATATCAATATCAATTGGGTTGATGAGCGAGGGCACGTTTTGGGCGCCTTGTATGAAGTTGAGTAGGGAGACCCTTAGTGTGTCGTTATGAAAACCCTCGGGAGCACCTGGCAGCCATCATAGTATTCACAGAAAAGATAATGTTAATCAATATATGCATTCCTTGATGTTTGTACACAGTGATGTTAGAAGCATTTATTTTGGAAATGGAATAAATGTGGCACTGCCTGAGAAAAATCAAATTTATATTAATACCGGGTTGGGGTTTAGTAAAATATATCTTACAAAAATTCACTAAGATTAAAATCAAATTTAATTACAATTTACATAGTAATTTGGTTTATACAGCTTGTGTCTGCGCCGCCCACGCTTATAGAGCGTGCTGATGTGGTGTAAGTGATCTGAACCGCTGCTCCCCCTGCGATTGCCTTGGTTACCTTCCACCCTTCCCTTTTCCAGCCCACCGCTTAGCAATCCCCTCCACTTCTGCGCAAGCGCGAGTTACTGTGCTCTGATTGGTTGTTGTCAATTCAGTCTGGACGGGCTTTGCTTTCGAGCAAAGCTGGTCCACTTCTACTCAGGTCAGCTCAGCGATAATACCCCTCTGGTATTACCTGCTCGTAGGTCCGTGATGGACTCTGTTCTACAGGCATAACCTCGCTCGAGTTAGCGAGCCGAAATGTATCCAGCAATGCACGACGAGTCGCACGATGAGGTGGGTTCGAGACATGTTGTAGCAATTTTCTGGTAATTCGAGTTAGGGTTTTTTGTGAGCGCTATATTATTTGCATTCTAAAGTATGTTTGGGCTTTCATGGTGTTTTCAAAATTTTAGTTTGGATTAACTTACCAAGTGTGTGGCGCCCATAGTTCCTTTTCTTTGAAACTTTTTCCTGATAAGTGAATTTTAAACTCTTTGCTGCAAGTCACCTGCGCTAGTTTGAGAGTTTTGAATAATCCACCTGCAAGTGCATTCATCTGAGATCGTCGGTTCTTGGCTTGCTTTAATAAGTTTTAATTTGTATTTTTTAAATGTTTTGTGAACATCTCATTTTTAGGTCATATGGGCTTTGGATATGCTAAAGCGCCCCTTCTGACAGAAGAGTCTTTTAATCTATGTAAAGCTTGGATGTTTAATATTTTCTAAGCATAAGCTTTTCCTTTAAAAAGAATTAAACATTCATAGTGGTGCTGGAGAGTAAATATTCTCCTTTGGTAACAAGATTTATTTTAATTGAGAGGCAACAAGATATATGATACTTATTTATTTAATCTTTCTTGTTGCTTTCAAATGAGTATAGAGCGAGAACTCATATATTTACCATCCTTTGTTTGGGATTCATTACAGTCGATTTAGTTTTTTTAATGTGTATTTTTATCATTTTATTTGAGTGTCCTGCTTTCATGGCCATTGGGTAACAGGGTTGCGTTTTTTTAAATTTTAATTTTAAAAAGATATGATCTCACTATTCTTGTATGTTTTGAATAGAGTTGAAAGTACGGAAATTGGAATAAATAAATAATTTGATCCGACATTGTCTACGCTCTTGTGTTTTCGTCATAGGTTTATTATAAACCTATTTAAAAAAAGATATTGAAAATAATTATTTTTCATTCTTTGGAAGGAGGATTTTAAGTGAAGGAGATTTCTCGCATCGGAAAACCATAATTGTAAACAATAAAAATATTGTTTTTGATTTCAATGGGCCCATTCCAGGCTACAATATATGGAATGTTATTTAACACGTGTAGGTTTACTATCTTACGATATTTTAAAAGAAAAAATAACTGAAGGATATATATTTTTCTCCATTATTAAACTTATTTAATGCAAATTTTAAACAAAATTAGTTATACAAATAATATTTTTCAATTGAGTTAAATGTTAAGCGGGAATTTTTTGAACCATATACTGAACTTAATGTTCTTGTCAAGGTTACAAAAATAATTAATTGAAAGTAATTATGCCTAACAGATAGATTAAATTCAATCCTGAGTATTTTAAATTCATAATTAGTTTATTTAAAGATATAATGTTAATACAAATATAAATGTATTCAATTTTAAATGTGATACTGTGTTTTTTCACTTTATTGTTTTTGGATCTTTTAGTTCGTATTTACTGTATTAAAACTTCTTCATAATTATCAGTATATTAGTTATATATCTGTTGTCAATTGCTGTCCATGGCTTATTTTGAGTGTATGTGATTTTGATGTCATAGTCTGACCCTTTTATGACAATATAACACTGTTATTATGTTTTGCTTTCAATTTCTTACACTTGTTGCATTATTCTTTCGAGAAATGCTCAAAATTCCTGTTTATATTATGATTAACCATTTCGGATGGTTATTGGTAGAAACTATTAAAAAACACTGGAGATATTGATCAGCATGAAATTTTATCACAAATGTTTTGCAGTAAATGTAATCAGTACAAAAGGCTCTCAAGGATGCAGCATGTACACAAATGTGATACGCTAACTTAGGCAGAAACTGATCACTCAAGAGAATCTAGTCTGTTAGTCTTGGTTACTAGGTACGTGAAAATTAAAACTAGTAATAAGTACCATTATTTACTTATATTTACTACTGATTATGTTTCGGATCTCAATATCTCGCTGTTAAGAGCGGCCCAAATCTCCTCATTCACTCACACACTACTAACCATGTTCTAACTAAAGCATATTATTGTCACAATAATTGTATTTTGTGACTGAGCCACTTCTATATGAAAGAATGCAAGATAGTGAAAAATAAAGCACAAAAAGATGTAAAGGGGGAAATATTACATTATGAGTTTCAATAATAGCTGGTGTACAGTCGTTGGGTTACGCTATTTTCAGCAAAGATATTAATTAAAAATGTTCTGCAAATATGTTTCTTATTAGTAACTGGTGAAAATTGAGGTGTCTATAGACAGCAGCAGTAAATAAAATTGTAATATTATTCGCACGTTGCTTCATTTAAAAGTGTAAACGGAAACTCTATCATAGACTCTGACGTCATCGTTCTATTATTTGATCACTTCGAAACTCGTTTTTCTTATTTTTATCCTCGGTCATTCATAATGCCTAATGCTTGTCATTTACAGCATTACACAAACCGGCAAATTTCCACTTGGAATATTTAAATAGCTAGAAAATTTACTCCACAGAATGGTATTATATACTTCATAGATCTCCTTAGAACTTAATTACTATTTGTAGATGTATCATCAGATTATTATATTTCCAATAAAAATAATGCCCTATAAAGCTTCTGTCATTTTTCGGATATGTTTGGAGTCATTGAACAAATACTCTACAAGCAACATAAGTAGTAGACACAGAGGGATTCTGGTTCACTAGGCAGCAAAGGTATATATTGGTTTCCAAAGGGTTAAATTGATTGAAAGGGTTGATTTTAAAATGTCAATTATGGTAAGGGTTAATTTAAAATGGTTAGTTAGGGAAAGGGTTTATTGGTTAATTAGTGAAAGGGTTAATTATAAAAAGGGTTAATGTTATTATTTGGTAGTTGGTGTTGAAAGGGATAAAAAAAATTTTCATCGATGTTGAAATGGTTAAGTGTTATAAGGATGATATTGGCGGGAGCATACTCGATGTGCACCCTCGGGCACATGAGGAAGGGGTGTGTGGGCAGCATATATGTGTTGACCTTGGTGCAAGAGTGGCAAAAGTGTCATTTTTGGAGCAAAAGTGTGCTAAGACTAGTTTTAATTTTTTTCAATTCGAAGAATGATTTGGATGGGGGCTCGTCGGAGTTTGAGGTTTGTTGACTGGCGAGGTACGTCCATATGGTCGGGCTGTCAGAGGAAGACTGAGTTGGAAGGCTTGGTGAGGGGAGGGGAACATGTGTTGAGCTTGAAGTAACACTGTGTTGTATAAATTTGAAATGCAGGTAATGTTGGTTAAAATAACGAAATATAATATTCATTAAAATTATATAAACATGACATTATAAATTTTGTGAATTACCTTTAACAGTTACAACTTCAAGAAATATAGCAATGAATGAAAGAAACATCACATCCCAAATACAGTTTAAACATCTTTAAAACAAAATTACATCCCAATTACCTCTAACCAAGCAATCCTAGGAAACATATTTTTAAGATCCATAAATGTAGACCTCTGAACTAACCATCAGTGTAACATTAATGAATTAAAAATATGAATACAATGTAAGCTCATTTCCTTATGACACATTAAAAAACACTTACACTGATACACCAACCCCCTATCACAATTAAACATCTACACACAACCCAGATATAGAGGTGTCTAAAACCCCCCTAACATAATCTCCTCCCAACAAAAATTACACACAGAAAGAACTACTACACCATTTGAATTACACAGTGTTGAATGGATGATGTCGCATATTGAAATTAACACTCATGAATGTGTAGAGTTCGTAAAGTATATCGTAAAGGGAAGAAACTAGACATTGCATTCCGGTAATGGACTTTAGAAACATTTCCAACACAACCAACATAACAAAAAGTTGTGTGGAATATTAAATCAATTTTTTTGTCTGAAAAACTACGCTATGTTGTCATTTGTTTTCAGACAAACCATCAAAACATTTTAAAAGCAGATATACCATTGTTCGATAATTGTGATATGAAAAATATTAAACTCTGTCTAAACAGTCAAGCCTATCCTTATACAGGTTTAAATACAAACTTTGGAAATGGGCAATTTCTTATTTGTTACAATATGTACAGTATGTTTCAGGAAATGTATTATAACAAAAGCAGTTCAACTATCCTAGAACCTGAAGCATTTAAGAACAGAGGATCATTATTTGTATTTGATGTTAGCAAACAAAACAACACCATTAGAAATAATGTTATTGATTCACAATTTGAAATAATTGCAAATACACCCATTCCACCAAATACTCAAGCTTTAACTTTGATCATACATGATAAATTGGCAAGCTATAATTTAAGAGATAAATTGGTGAAGATACTGACTTGTGTCAGGATACAATGAACCATAACTGTGATGAGATGTTCTGCAACTGCAAGGGCTTCAATCTCCAGATATGTTTATATTTAAGGAATTCGATATAATTTAGTAATTGGCTATTACGTACATGGAATACCATACAACCATTTTTAACTTCAAACCATCATTTGACTGGAAATACCTAAGTAAAAATACAATAAAACAAATAGATGGGTTACCAAACATCAACATGGTTTAGCATAGGAGAGTAGCTGTATTAACTACGAGAATATAGAAAATATATGCAAGAACTATTTAAAAATGGTGAGATATAAGTGTGTGGACACAACCAAAAACACATTTTAGAAAGTGTTTGGAATGGAAAACTAACTGATATTCACAAAGGCTACAACTGCCATTTATTCAAACAATTAAACTAGTGGATATAAACTGACATTCTTCTGCAGAGGAAAACTCTAAATTAATGTTAAATTGGCCATTGATGTCCGATTGGGGTCAAGTTTATGAAGGTGAGAATGAAGATGAAGATGATTCTCCAGTGGATGTTATACAAGTAATATGGCACTATCTGGGATGCGAGAATATTGCGGAGTAACAAATGTAATTTAGTATAAAAGTATTAGGTTTGTGCACAACAATACAGTTTTAACTATGAAACAAGACAATAATAAAGTAACGTACTCGTGAATACAGAAATCAAAGTGTAAATTGAATATTAGCAAGTTACTTGCACATTGGAATAAACAGTTTAGGATATGTCTAGGGAAGAAATAGTCTTAGTAATACTATGACTGTAAACATTTCAGCCCAACTGGTACTTACGTCTCTGTCACCCCTGGAAACTCAAGGGTGGACTATTCTTGTTGGTCTAGCGAAATAATGCATAAATTTGAAGAGAATTGCAATGAATTGTTCCATTACGGAAATATCCACTATCTATTATAGGGTGAAAAAATTTAATTATTTAATATCTTGTTCAGATCTGAAAAAATGTCCGAATACAAGTATAGTTTCGAAGAAGTGTATTCATGCTTATATGAAACTTTTTCTGGTTTACGAGAATGTATAATATTACACAAAAAATGTTAACAATAAAACAGATGAGAAGACTACAGGTATGGCATTACCAAGGAGAAGATACAATGTAAAAAGTGTTATAGTAATGACAAAATTTACTCTGTAATAAAAAGTAATGCAATAAATGGATTGAAAATACTTTTGTGATTTACTGACTTTCTGAAAGCATGAACTGTAATTAAAATGTGAATTGTAATATACAAATTGCTATGCCCCTATAGGGCATAGCAGGACTAAAGGAAGGCAAGGAGAAGGATGCATACAATAAAAAAACCAAGAAAGCATGGACACAAAAATATCCAAAATCAATATAATAGATATTAGAGACCATCTATACATTATAACCAACAACAACAAGTTTACATCTTCATTCGAAAAATATAAATTGCATTAAGAAATTTATCTTGCTTGCTACCAATCGATGAACTAGGGGAAAGAGAGAACACACATGCACTGGAACAAACAGAAAACCAACAGTGTTAATACATCCCGAGAAAGCACTCAACCTGAATAGACACTTCTGGGATTCCATTAAAAATGGTAAAATGACTCCCTGAGTAAGGCCGGCATCAATAAAAACCTTAAAGGAAAAGTACGCCTAGTGATTCACTAAAAAAGAGAATAGTAAAATGTGTAACACTAATTTCAAATATTAATGCCATTAGCAAGGAGCAAAAACCTTAATTACACTTAACCATGGGCATATAGGTGTGCCATAAAATATCAACTGAACTCCTTGACATTAAAATCCTTTTGGCAAATCGTAATCAAGGAAACCATTCCTACCGTGCACCAAAAAAAGAATAATCCACCTCTTACAAACATTAAAATAAAATATCATTTTGAAAATCCACACAATCAGAACAGTGAAGAAACACTTCCCTACAAAACATCCACATATACAAAAATTGCTGAAAACACTATCAAAAAGGGAACTCTACCCCCGGCATTACAACAACTATGGTCATTCCAATACTTAACTTGTTTAGGCGTATTATGCGAAAATGCATCTAGCATGCTAAAGCCCCGAAGTATGAAGTGGTGTAGACATGATCTATCGTCGGCCATTGTGTGCAACCTGAAGAGGAACACTGCACACTCGCTCGGGCTGGAGACGAACATTTCTACGCGTAAGTGCGGCTCAGGAAGGTTAAGGAAGCGGCAAGAATGGTGGAGAGAAATATGTAAGGTGCCAGAGTGTATGAGGCTGAACTTGTAGCCAGTAGTGGCCACCAGACAGCTCTCGGTCGTGCCACAAGTGCCGTGCGCCTCTCTTCACTATAGTTCAGTGCCTGGTAACAAACAGACATGTGCCACCTGAACCGGAGAGGGGGGGGGGGGCGAAGATAAACAGGATACCTTTTACTGCCACAAAAATATTGCCTTTTCATATAAAAACCCCTCTTCAAACAATAAGTGTTTATTAAGCTGGGCTACAAAATACAGACATGGTTAATAACCATGCAAACTTGCTAACCAAGTTAACTAACGTCATGCAGTTCTGTAAACACACCAACCACAGAATAGCAACATTCAATCATACTCCAAAAAATTATAAGCATCACACATTTCACCAGTTGGCAGGACAAAAAATAAATTGTTCAGGCAGGACAGTCTATGACAGGACAGGAGTACTCACATAAAATTGCTTGAGTTTAAAATTGACACTGTTCATTCTTGAAGCAGGGATTCAACATATAAATAATTATGACAACGAAATATTATGTACACCTTAGTCACGTGCTTTTAACAATCGTATTTCCACACAAATGTTAAAATTTGTATGCAAGATATTGATTAAATTAAACATTAGTAATGTGAAAGCGATTTAATACTTAAAACCTTGTAAACGTACATTTTATGATTCTGAAATATTGTGTTTAACTAATAATGTAACCGAATTTACAATTCCTAGAAACAAACCTATTGCTTACGTTTATAATTCCCAGAATTACATATAGCTAACTATTAAAAGTGTTCAACTTGCAGTTTCATTCTACACTTGGAACAGTATGGAAGTAATGAAGCCTTTGCTGTGTCGCTTCTGCGGTAAAGCATTTACAGCTCTGCGCAGTGTGCATCGACATGAAATAACTACCTGCAAGAGGAACAGTTCGACTGTGACTTTTGAATGCCAATTCTGCCAGAGACAGTTTTCTCTGAGCGATATTTCGAAGAGATATTATACAATTTTTAGCCTTGTGTCTACCCATCCACAACCAGTACCGCAATCAGCACTGCAATTAGCACCACAATTAGCACCGAAATTAGCACCAAATTCAGCACTGCAATTATCACTGCAATCAGCATCACAATTAGCACCGCAATCAACACCACATGTTAAAAATTCTGCTCCACAGACTGTACCACAAGCAACAGCACATTTAGCATTTCTTACTCCACCTTTGCATTTCCTCTCAAATGTCGTTACATTTATTCAGTGAATAATTTATTGCCTGAACTGCTGTATGAGCTAACTTCCACGGTGTTCGTTGGCAGGTTAAGTGAAGCATGAATAGTTAATGACCAAACTAGGTGCAGAGTGCCTCTATTAAAGTTGACAACGACATAACCCAGGCCAATTAGGATGAGTGTTAATGTATCATGTAAGTTTCTGGAAACCATTGTGGCAGATGATGGAGCTACAGAGACCTACTTTCATAGCCAAGCTCTTCCCATCCTCCATTGGACAGATGTTGGTACTTGATGATGATAGCATAGTGCCTTACCTAACCTCTAGATTTCAAGAGTTTAGTGTGCGAGGTAGCAGTTGGGCCTTGCAATTAATACTTAATACTAATATCAATATCTCACAATATAAACCCATCACCACCAGTGCTGCACCAATTAAGTTGTTCAATAAGAATGTATGAAGGTAATCCATCAATGATAGTTTAGAAAAAATTATTGTTGTGTAACTTTTTTTAGTCATCCTATAGTTTGGTAAAAATAAATATCGTGTACCTTTTTTAGTAACCCTATAGTTTGTTAAGAATAATTGTTGTGTAACTTTTTGTATTCTATAGTTAGGTGAAGATATTTGTTGTGTTACTTTGTATACATCCTATAGTTGAGTGAAAATATTTGGTGTGTTGTATATGTACTTTGTGATATAAATAAGTCTGAAAAAAGAGTTAGCATATGTAATTATTTCTTTCCAATTAAAATTAAGGTAACAATGTGAGAAATCACATGCGTTGGTTAGCCAAATAAGTAAAAGAGAGGGATTTTTAAATCATGTTATGTCATCACTTGTGTAACGAGTTTAAAATAAGTTTGGCTTTTATCGTGAAAAATATATATGTATATTTTTTACTTGAACTCATAAAGAAACAAAATATTCTGGAGTAAGTAATAACTTGCTGTTTCACAGCAAAGTTAGTCTTTTCCAACTCATTACTAATGTAAGAAAATATAGGGGGGAGCTCCGAGCCGAGTCAACAGACATTTTTGTAGTAGAATTTTTATATACTTGTTGTTAAGTTTTGAAATAGCCAGCATGTGTACGAGGGTCACAGGTAACTTGTTTATCTAGCTCTGTTTGGAGAGAGCCATATCGACATTTACCTCCTCGCGAGCAAGCCCTGGAACAGTTCTCTCCAAGGAGACAGTTACAGTAAACTTCCAGTCGGTGTGGATGTTTAGCGTGTTCCACTCTCCTACTCGAATGGTTGTGATGGTTATACAGTTGATATAATATCGCTAAATAATTTCGTTGAACTACTGTAATATATATTCAAATGTAGTGAGAACCCAGTTTAAATTCCGTTCGACTATAAATTTCTAGTGTATGTACATTGACTAGCTGTAAAAGTATTTAATTTCAGCATGATTGCCTGTCAACACCGGCGAAAATCATCAACAGCTGTAATGATGTATTATTCTACAGGATTCCACTACAACTGCTTCTGCGAAGGCTTGTCGTTACTCTACAGTATTCTCCCGGAATCGCCATCCACCAGCTTTGAACCAACGACCGGTTTCCGCTCGAGAAGAGATTCCTATATTCTAAATCGCCTGTCCATCTACACCACCCGCAAACAGTCAGTTGCTTGCTGTTTGCATGTCTGCAAGGGGCTACCAGTGACACAGCTTCCTGAGTTTATTAATTGCAGTGAGATTTCAACAATCTGCATGTCTACAATAGCTGAAACATCAACATTCTACGAGAATCTCCTAACCATATCTGTTACTAAAGAGTGTTGTTATTCTATAGAGTTGTACGAAATAGCTGTCCCTCCTCGAAACTGAACCAACATCCCCTCTAGATTCGAGTCGATATTCTTAATCTCTAAACTGATAGGCATGCTTTCATATCTGAGCATTTTCCTGCTTGTCTGCGAGGGGTTCTTTGCCCGGTTTCTGATAGAGAGCCTCGCTTTCCGTCTACGTTGTAAACAGCATCTGGATTTGCGAGTGTGTGTGTCAGGTCTTCAAAGTAATCCGGTTTCTTATCAACAAACTTAACAGCTGATAGAGTAGAAATTCAACATTGTTTTCAGTATGTGATATATGTGATTTTGTGAGTTCGTCATCGTAATGGAAAAGTGTTTGTGAAAAAATAGCAATTATTTATTTTAATGGGTTTAAATAAGAGTTTATGTGTTTTATTAACTAATATTTAAATCAGTCATTTGTTTACATAATGAATGCAAAAAAATGTAAGTAAAAATTGTAAATTGACTTTATATGTTTATTCCCTTTCAGTGTATTTTCCACATAAATATTTTGAAACTGTTTGAATGGATAATGTAGTGAATCAAAGATGAAGTGAATGGGTGATGAAGCGAATGTTTTACACACACACATATATTACATGTTTATCAAATATAATATTATGTTACACTGTCGACCATTACAGAGTCATAAACTGTCTTATAGATTGGAGTGGTTTCATATTGGCGTTTGCATATAACATAAAATAAGCAACCAGTAGCAGTATACAATGGAGATTTTTTTTTGTTTTTACAGAGCAGGAGTGATAGCAGAATTAGTAAGAATTACTGTATAATATTTTTTTTTATATGTGTTGACCAACTTAGTACTCATCAAGGAAGTATTTTGTTCGCTAAAGTAACTGGACTTGTTAAAGAAGAGGGGAACACTCAAATTAAAAATCAATACTCCACCCACAGGACATTTACATATTAACAAGCCAATTATTATAACTTAATTTCACCGAATACCAGCGATGAATTACAAATTATGAATAACTTCTATGAGTAACCATTTCATATACAAATGTATTTTTTTTTAATGGAAACAAACCATTTTACTGACCACTGTAGCATAACATGTGAAAGTCATATACGAGTGTTTGCGGATTAGCACAAGAGGATGACACAATTATTCTTGGTTCAGTCACAGAACATTTTTATAGAGAACAATTCCAAACTTACTAAAGAGTGTATGAATAGGATACGACAGTGGTAATTATTCTTAACGAAAGTTTCCTAAACACGTTTATTATTTAATAACTATAAGTGAGAAGAACTATTTGAGTGGAAACATAACATGGGATATATTATTTTTTCTATCACTCGCCCACGGAGAGTTTTTCATTTACAAACAAATACAATGAACATATTAGTTAACATACATTTTACACATAATTAAAACAAATATTTTGTAAAATGAAACTTTGAGAGAACTCTCTGAAACAGTTTTACGTCGTAGAAATGTAGTCAATGTTATAACATAGAATTTAAAGGGCTTTGTAACTGGTAGAACCTTGAGAAATCCTATTACAAATGTGTTAAATATGTTGTCGACCTGGTAAGGGGATAAAAACCGGATCGCCTTGGTGAGAAGTGAGCAGGTTAACCACAAAACCGAACACTCTGATAGTTGGAAAACATGTTTTAAAAAGCAGTTTACAGTAATTCAAAGAGTTGCGATATAACAAAGTTGTTTATATATTTTGAAACCCTTTTATATGTCTGTTAAGGGGTGAATCGCACAATATTTAATTTAGTAACAATATCTGTGTTTTACAAAAAGACATACTTTATGGTGTATTTGCCTTGTGAGGGATTAATAATATTCGTTACTATACTTCATGTTGCGGTAAAAGTTTTGGAGTGAAATTTTAAAATGTAGGTTTGACAAATACCATTTTGAATTGTGTACCATACTTTAAAACGGATGTGATTCCATAAAGTTTTAGTAATATTATTTAGAAGGCAGATTTTTTGAATGTATATATTGTTAAAAGTTGAAAGTACATTTTTTACAATATTTTGTCATGTAACATTTTAACAACGGTAATTAACCTCGTGAATTTTATTTTAAATAAAATCTTGTCGGATATGCTTCATTTAACATTGTAATGGATGTTGAGAGAAATTTTTCAAATCGAGAAAAATAATACATGTGTTCTGAATTCTATTGTTAACATTGAGTGTTTTGAGAAATATTGTAAAATAAATTCCGTTTACACTATACTTGGGGCGTGGAGTTTGAATTTTTTTGTTTTCCATCACGTGGGAATTCCCTGCAATGGTTGACTTTATCATTGTGCGGGAGGGAGAGAGAGCGAGCATGGTGACTTTAGCACTCACCATTGGGAGGGATTGGAAGTAGTCAGCACACCAGATGACTTCTCGCGGTCGGAGCTCCGCGCTAGCCCTCACGAACGAGCTCTCCTCTCTCTCTCTCTCTCTCTCTCGCGGGAGCATAGCCCTCACATTCAGTCCGGTTTGGCGCGTGAGCGAACGGAGTACGGCTTTCCGCGAACGAGTGGACACATTTCGTGGCTACACAGCAAAAAACAGTCTAGGATATTTGGTCCGCTGAACTCTCATTCATAACATAACTTAAGACACAGGGATGGTTATACAATGATTGGGGAACATTAGATGCAACTGTATGCCATAACATATATAGGGCTGTATATAATCAATTTAATTCGTAGTATTTATTTTTATTTTCCTAACTTTTATTAAAACACGCCATGTAGGTTGAATTACATGTGTCAATGTAAGTAGATAGCACGATTGAATAAAAAATACATCAATTAATTTTAACTTTGTGTAATTCATAATGTAGCTCCTTGTAGGGGACTTAACATAATCTAGGTCCCGAGAGTGAGTCCAGTATTCGCCTCGCGTGACGTATAGGTAATAATTTTTTAACTTTGATATGCTGACATATTAATTTACAGACTCTTCTTGCATGAGGGCTTTACTGAATGAATATTTTACTACACATTGCATGACATAGGTTATACAGAGCAGATAACTAGATCTTCACTATGAGTAAAAGAGGTTTTTATAATATACAAAGTACTCGTACTTAACGAAATGAAATATATTTATAAACAAAGGAATCATGTTTTACTGAAGAAAGGTAACTTTTTGGTGGAAACTCATTTAATAAAAATACGTCATGTTTGGGTCTTTGTATTTGGGAACATATTAATATTTATAAATGTTGTGTGCATTTAAGTTACGTGTATATTCCTAAGACTAATTTATATTTAAATTTCCTTATTGATTTTGTATTGGGGAATGTAACATAATATTGAAGACGTAACATTTTTTGTTTTTCCAAATACCTTTGTCGTTTGCTTGCATGTCTCTTTTGGCATGGGCTGGGTGTTGGCTACGGGATGCTGAAATCGGGAGGAGGGAGGGAAAGCCGAGTCGCCTTTGTCATCGCGCACTTCCCTAGGGCGTGGGCGAGCATGGAACAGGTAGGGAGAGAGAGAGCGTGGCGATTGCTGGCGCCCTTCCAGCGGGAAACTCGGAACTAACCATCATTCACGTTTGATCGTGTGGAGAGGATCGGGGCTCAAGCAATTATAGCAGCGTAGTTCCTTCCTGGTTGTAGAACAGTGAGAAAGGAGGGAGGGGAATACCAGACCTTCACTTGTTTCCACCACGTCTGCGCAGAACGCGTTTCGGAGTTTGTAGAGGGGGTGAAGATGCGTCTCGCAGGATTCTGGGCGGTGGCTGCGGAGAGAGGAGGGAGGGAACGCTGCTCTCTTGTCTTGAGGCGCTCTGCAATCTGGGTAATATTTGGAGTGGGGTTGTGCATCTGCTCTTACACACGGCTGTGTTTGGCAGTGGCTGGAGAATGAAGAAGGGATCGCGTCTGCACTTTTTCAATGGTATAGTCTTTCCAAGGTGTGGTTGGTTGGTGAGAAGTCGTTCCTGTTACACAAACCACACTGTATTAGGAAAACAATCGTTTAACTCGACAGGACCACGACTTACTTGCATTTTCGCTATGTGCATGAGATAGGGAAACTACACTACTTGTTCCAGGATAACACTGTATGTGTGCGAGACATCGCCGTGGGCCTACTCCTTGGAAATTATGAAGGTCGCCGCGAGCAAGTTTTAGAGGTGATTAGTTTTTCAGTATGTTTGACATTATGTGGAGCGTTATTGTGAAGTGTTACTTTATTTATGGCTCGTAGGTAGAAAGTGCTAACGGTACGTGTGAAATTAATAAGTGTCATTAATTAGTTTTTATTAATATACTCGTAAATTGCTTTTTCTGTGTTTAATAAACTTGTTTGACTTTGACAAATAAAGTGAGATTGGGTTACTAAATGTAACTATGTATTAGAGAATGTGAAGTGTAAACAGTGTTTTTACATATATATTGATAGTAAATTGCTTGAAAATTGATGCGATAAATATAATTTATGTTCGTGTTTTAGTATAAATTCCTAACTGTGATATAGTAAACTCTTGTGATTTATTAATATTTCTTTTATAAAAAAAAAACAGTTTTCTTGGGACTATTAGTTGATCGTGTTTGATTTTGTGTGGGAGTGTTTTTTTTTTTTTTTTAGAGATCTGAATGTCTGTGTTTAGGTGTTTGTGTGTATCGTGGGTGATAGTGTGTGGAGGGGATTAATTAAGGGGGTTGTAGACACCTGGATATCTGTTTTGCGGTGTTTGCATATTTTGTGTGTGGTGGTGTATGGAGGGGATTAGGTAAGGGGGTTTTAAGACACCTCAATATCTGGATTGTGGTGTATTATTTTTTTATGTGTGTAATTTTTTTAGGAGGGAATTATGATAGGGGTGTTTTAGACACCTGGATATCTGGGTTGCGTGTAGTTTTTTAATTGTGATAGGAGGTTGATGCATCAGTGTAAGTGTTTTTTAATGTGTCGTGTGGAAATGAACTTATGTCGTTTTCGTATTTTTAATTCAATAATGTTACACTGATGGTTAGTTCGACAGAATACATTTCTGGCTCTTAAAAATATATTTCCTAGGATCACTTGGTCTGAAGGTAATTGGACGTCATTCCATTTTAAAGACTTTTAAACTGTATTTGGTATGCGACATTTCTTTCATTCGTTGCTATTTTTCTTGAAATTGTAACTGTTAAAGGCAATTCACAAAATTGATGTCATGTTTATATAATTTTTAATGAATATTATATTTCGTTATTTTAAACATTACTCGAATTTCAAATGTATATAACACAGTGTCACTTCGAGCTCGACACATCTTCCCCTCACCATGCCTTCCAACACAAGTCTTCCTCCAAGAGCCCAACCGTTTGTCGTACCTTGCTAGCCAACATAACCCCAACCTCCGGCGAGCCCCCATCCAAATCAGTCTTTGAATGGAAAAAAAATAAAATTTAGACTTAGCACACATTGCCCCAAAATGACACTTAACCAATCTTGCACCAAGGTCAACACACATATGCTGCCCACACACCCCTTCCTCATCTCAGTCGGCTGCCTGATGCCCGAGTTTGCACATTGAGTATGCTCCACCAATATCGCCCTTATGACACTTGACCATTTCAACACCAATGAAATTTTTTTAACCCTTTCAACACCAATTACTAAATAATAACATTAACCATTTTACTAATTAACCCCTTCCCTAATTAACCCTTTTAATTAACCATTTCTCTAATCAACCATTTCAGTACTTGACCTTTTCCATAAATTTAACCCTTTGTTCACCAATTTAACCCTTTGTCGCCTAGTGAGCCAGAACCCCCCTGCGTCTACTACTAACGTAAATAATAGAATTTGCCACAATTCCAAATTCTTCATACTAAGTGAAAATTAAATTATAAAGTTAAGTTAAATGCTTCAACATCAACAAAAAAGCAATAAAACTCGTAAAGCAAAGCGAAATGTACATGCAAAAAGTTTATTATATATGTTGTATCTTTTTTAACTCTAAGGCCAAAACAGAAGAATATACATTTTGCGGGAGAATATTTATTCCCTAAAACATTCTAATCATTCTGTGTATATTAAAATATTAGTATAATTTTATGTCAAACATTTTATTTAATTATGACTCCAAGGAATATTTATAAGTCCTACCTTCCGGTATACTGCATGAAGTCTTTCTTCAAGAAAACTTCCATCCCTGTCAGATGTGATAAATGGGATTTCTAGAAAATAATCAAACAAAATAATATTTCGTTACACTTTTTTTTGCTCCTTATTACACTCATTGCCATTAAAATTTGCACAACATATAAAACAATGTTTCGATAAAAATGAAAGTTTGTGATTAGGTATATCGGTGGATCATATAAAAACAAAGTGTTAAACAATTTCAAATGCACATTTGCGAAAGTGATGTTGTCGATCTTCGTATAGCATATTAAATAGTCCTCACACTAATGCCTGTACTTTTACATATATAACACTTGAAATGCATGATAAATGAGTGAAAGGAATATCAAGATAATGTATGAGAAAGTCGTACGAAAAACTGAGGGTGTTTGAGAGAGCCTGTATTATAGGGTTACGAGAGGCATGGGGATAGTTTGCGCAATCGCCGATTATTAAGACAATCAGGAATTCACATTCAGATTTGCGTTGTCAGCAATGGGCACATGAAGGTACAAATACGCTGTGGACCAGTCCTGGATAATCCCTAAAAACTATCAAGAAGCTGAACCATCTGGTTGTTAATTACGAACAGAGGCAGCAGTTTCCTTCGACTAATATCCAACGGTATGCGACATCTTCACTACGTATACTTACTATATTCATTTCCATACGCCTATCATACATAAAACTGCGATCCTGGAGGCATTTTCATGTTCTTCGTATCACCTCAACTTCGTGGAATGTGAATAGTATATTATTTGTAAACACTGATATTGTAATCATGTATCATTGGAGAAATAAAATTTCGTTTGAGTACGGCAGTTATTTTTGGACCATAAATATGATGGAAATGGATATACAACATGCACTTATACAAATATAATTAGCGTTGTTGTATTTAACTAATTATAAAATACAAATAACAGGATGCTCAAAATAAATGGCAGAAATTTTCACTTAAACATTCAACACACCCCGTCATCTATTTTAAGGGTCCGATGGAAGGGTGAATAATATTTCGTGAAGGTCACACTAAAAGGAACTTTTCTTGCCATTAACAGGTGTCATAGCGCTGTGTGTTTTTCTGTGTAACATATTTAGACACTGTGTGTATGGGTCATTTTGTTGCAAGAGTACAAACAGAGACATACGACGATTTAAACATATCGTAGTCCGCCAATTATTTGAAAACGTTTGTGCTGGTAACTGGTATTACTTATATTAAGGAAGAATAACATGTAGGTCTAGGGTTAGATAACGATACATTAAGGGCTACACGGAATAAAATTTCCCAGCAATTCATCACTTTCAGGCTCAACCACTTTTTGCCATCTACGGCAAACAAGAGAAAAATGGACTCCTGAGTACCGCATGAACTGATAGAACATCACGAAGTGCAGGCAGCAGGTGGAACAACTGCAATAACCAATTTGTTCGTCACCACTATGAGCACCTACTTCATCATATCGTGGCATGTGATCAGCGGTGTTTGGACGTTGGTGTAACATATAAACACTTTCCAAAACCAATACTGATGGAACACAAGGCTTTGATTGTTATGAGGTGAACTACGCAAGTGATTGTCAATAATAGTTATTTTCACTTAGTGAAATCATCACTGCTGACTTGTACCGTGCAGAATCTGATGAAATAGAGAGGGAGTTATGTAAAAGTCAGGCACTGTTGCTCAGTAGGAAGAGTCTCCTGCTCCGGACAGACAGTGCCGAAGCTCACATGAAAATAAAAAAATTACGAATCAAGAGCTGTGTCACTTGATGCAAGAAGGAATGCCGTGCCTTATACATTATGATTCACAGGAAGTTACCGTCACTCACAGGGCTTGCTTCTTACATAATTTGGGGCAATATATGTAATATACATATGGGTCATATTCCCAATATTTACAGAGTACTTCGAAACATTTGAAATATGACAAATAAAATAATAACCCTGTCGGAAGTAAATACAGTGATGTATTATCAGACCGTGTTGTTTACAGTTAAGAAGCACAACTGCGTCTAACAAGCTTGCAAAATATGTTCAAAAATGTTTCCGTCTACTTCCATACACTTGGCCGTACGCTTATGAACCGCACGTGTTGCTCTACATAGCTGCACACGACTGTCCTTCATTTCTGTAGCGGCATGCATGATAAGCGCAAGTAGTTCCTCACTTGTTTGTGCAGTCCTTTGATAAACAATATCCTTCATTTATCCCCATACGCAATTATCTAGGCATTTACAATTTGTCGAATTACTCTATTAATGTTGGGAATAGGACCCATATTTTGCTCCAAATAATGAAAGGTATAAGTCCTGTCACTGGCGGTAACTCCTCATGAATCATCTGTATATTCCCCGACTTAGCACCAACAAAGAGATCTAGAGAGTCGATTAGGATGAAATAAGGTGAGAATGGAGCAGAACCGGAATGCAAGGGCGGGGAAAATTGGGAGATCCTCGAAAAAACCCGAGATCAGCGGCATCGCACCGCACGATCCCCACTTGTGAAGCTCTGGGCGTGACCCGGCCTGGAATTGAACCCTGTGCATTTAGGTGGGAAGCAATCAGGCTAACCGCTTAGCTACCGCGACCCCAGCTGAGAGAGAGAGAGAGAGAGATAGTAACAATAAGGTCTATATTTTACTTTTCCCAGGTCTCCTTAGAATTCAAGTGTAGAGGCATTTCATTTGCAGCAATCATTAATTTTTTTATGTGTCTTAATATTTATAATAAGCATGTTTAGTTATTAATGGTATGCATCATTATTATTTCCTGTAAGTAACTACCAAGGTCCATTATATCTGCGCACCCTATGCCATCCAGACACGGCACTTTTATTGTTAAGCTTGAAGTGTATTTTTATTATGGCTGCACTGTAATATAAAGCATATGTCATCTGTGCTACCTCGTATTCACTTTTCCCCAGGTACTTGGAAGACTTTCTCTTGAGATATCACGCGAATACAAACAGGTGGTAATCTCCTAGCTTAATGAAAAAATTGCCATTTGTTGAATCAGTAACCAGGTAGCACAGAACCTTATTCTTTCTGGGAGGTTCATAAATGAAAACATTCACTTCTTTCGTCCCATAATGTAACAAATAGTTTATACGTAATATTTTAATTTGAGAACATTTTCAGGCAGCGGAACGGTCGTGAACAAACATAACCTACACTCAAGGTTTTAGTTCGACCAAAAGTTTGCATGCATATTGAAATAATCACGATTATATCAATAAACCTAGAAGGTTTACATATAGAAAATATTGCATCAACTACAGGAATGATAGCGCCAGTACTCAAACTAGGGAACTCGAATCGCACTTATTCCATTATATCAACAATCTGGAATTTACACTTACTTATTAAGTAACTTTTCTTATAATATTCAGCCATTCCTTATGTTTTTTCATTTAACTCCCTAGAGTACCCAGTGAACAGTTAAACCACTTCAGAAGTTAAGAAAGGGAAAGGTGTGGGTGTCCCACCTGTCTATGGAGGGGTGCTCCGAGGAGGTAGGCGACATCATAGCAGTCAGCTTCTTCCACGATGCTTTTGCCGATACAGATGTTTGGCAAGCAGTGCGTCTGGCTACACCTCGCACCATGTGGAATGCCCTGACCGGAGCACTGGAAGTGAAGTCAGCAGGAAAGGTGTTAGTGCCATGACATTCATGCGGTCAGTCGCTGAGCGAAGTAGATGATGACAGCACCAAGAACACACTGAAGAATTTGGAGACGACGATAAGGAACATAGCTTTCAGGGTCCATACTACAGAGATGAGCAAATACGATGACAGCAGCATAAAGAACACACTTAAGAGATTGGAGACGACTATTATAGCTATAACTTCAAGGGTTCATGCTACAGAGCTTCATCAACTCACACCCAAGAGGCCAGAGTATTGGTCATGTAGACAGATGCGGCACATGAGAGCCAACTGCCATCAACAGAATCAACAATAGCAGCAGAAGCAACAGGAAAGCAGGCACCGAAGGGTAGGTGAGTAGGCAACATATTAGGGAAATTTGTAAGAACCAATCATGAGGGGCAAAAGTCAGTGATTGCTGAGGCAAGGCCCCAAGGTTATTGCAAATGTGATCGGTGAAGAAGATATGGGATGCCAAATCGATGGATCAGGATTCTCAATGATGTTTCTTGCCAGATGATGGTTGACATGGGGGCAGCTATAACTGTTGTAAGACTGGATACTTTTGGGCTATTTGACTACAATAATAGGCGATACAACACCAGTTAGAGGTAAGAGAGGGATACACTTGGAGTTTGACAAGATTAAAATAGAGCAAGATATTTACATATCAGAAATAGTGGACTAATGATTATGGGACTCGATGTGTTATGTTAGCTGAGGTGCTTCACTAACACTCGACTTGGGGTGTTATTTGCGGGCAACACCGAGTCGGTAGTGTAAAAAGGACGAGATTTGTTTTCGCAAATGAGCTGTCCAGAAGTCTGTTGTTAGTCCACTGTGCTCCCTGATTCTAGTGATATTGTTATTCCAGACAAAAGTCAGGGATAATTTGTCATACATTTGGGTACAATCGAAGCAGGCCAAAATGGTAGCAGTATACGAGGTGCCATTGAGTTAGGACTTTGGTCTCTTCAAATACAGAGATTTTGCCAGTAAGCATAATTTATTTGTCTGGCAACTATGTTCATCTTAAGGAAAGGGCAACGATACAAGTTTGCAAGCAGATATAACAAGTACATGAAATTATTCCTAATTTTATATGCAGTGCACTGTCCATGCATTTTTATATATTATGACTTCATTAATAATATGTGTGCAGATCTTTACCTTTTTAGTTGGGTGCTCATGGCACCACATTTAAAGTTATAACGGATAAAAGAAAACAAAGTAAAAAAATTGAAACACAATTGTTTTCTTTTTAAAACGTTATGCTTATTTTTAACATTACAATTTCAGAAGAAAGCAGTTAATCACATCATGCAATATAATCCCTGACCTTCAGTTCACTAATGATTGAAGAATCCTCGTTAATGTGCGAGAAATAACCATTTTGTTGCAAAACGATCAAATGTGTGAGCCCATCAACAAGTTCATTAGGGTATTCGGGAAATATGTAGCCACTGTTCTCAGCATCTTCTTCCTTTTTCAAGTTGCTTGTTGCTGCAAATATGGTAGAGGGGTGTATCAGAGCATCGAGAATATCCCCATCGTCTGCAGTACCACCACTGCCTTGATGTTCATTTTCATCAATGCTGTCTTCATGCTCATATTCACTCATGACAAAAGGACTCGAAGTACAGGTGGTTCTCTCATGTCACCGATTATTTTGACTGAAGGTGAAAACTCGATCGCATAATCGGCACCGACAACGATCAGGCAATGATGATGAAGGTCTCTGCTCCATCTTCGTTGAAGTCAAAGGCCAGCATTCGTATTCACCATTTATTTTCGTGGTATGACGATAGAGTGTTTCCAAATCGATGTTCACCTGACACCGTCAGAACAAAAACTGCTATGTTCCTATATAAAAACCATTATTTTTACAGTAACTAGCCTACCTTACACCCACAGAATGCCTGCAATAAATATTTTTTAAGTAAAAAAATTGACAGCACTCTGAGAAATCCAACATACACATTCACATTAGGAGTAAAAAATAATTAGAATACACACAGATGCCACCACATATGACTACATATACATATAAAGATGGAAATATCAGATGGGAATATATACACTTATTAATGGAATACATTTAAAACAAATTTATATTTCCATGTCATGTATGCCTACAAGCATATTAAAATAATAATAAATTATTATATAAGTATGTATCTGTGTGTATTCAAATTATCTTTCACTGCTGATGTGAAAATGTATGTAAATTTTCTCAGAGTGCCGCCCTATATTTTACATAAAAAATATTTATTGCAGAAGCCATGGTGGGTGCAATATAGATTCCTTGCTGTAAGATGAATCGCATTTATACAAAAATGGCAGTTGTAGATTGGGCCCTATGAAGTGAACATTGGAATGGAAGCACTCTCTCATTATACCACAAACATGAATTGTGAATACAAAGGCCTGCCTTTGATTTCAACGATCATGGGTTCCGCGACCTGCATCATGATTGCCTGACTGTTGTCGGTGTCCATTCTGCGATGAAGTTTTCATCTTCAGTCAAAATGTTCGGTGGCATGAGAGACCAACCTGTACGACGAGTTATTTTCTCATGAGTGAAGATGAGCATGATGACAGCATTGATGAAAATGAGAATGACGACAGTGATGGTGCTGAAGACGATGGTGAATTTCTCGATGCTCTGACACACCCCTCTACCACATTTGCATCTACGAGCAACATGAAGGCAGAAGATGCTGAGAACAGTGGCTACATATTTCCCGAAGACCCTAATGAACTTGTATAGACACAAGACATTTGATTGCTTTAAAAAAAGGTGGAGCTTTCTCACACATTAACGCGAAATCTTCAATGATTAGTGAACTAGAAGTCAGGGATTAATTTGCATAATGTGATTAACTGCTTTCTTCTGATATTGTAATTTGTAAAATAAGCATAACATTTTAAAAATAAAATTATTGTTTTAATATGTTTTACGCTCTATCCTTTTATCCCTTATAACTTAAAAGTGGTGCAATGAGCACTCAATTAAAAAGGTGAAGATCCAAATAGAGATTATTAATGAAGGCAAAGTACAAAAATGTGTGGATAGAGGACTGCATAATAACATTAATTCAGTCAACATGTAGAAATATGGATACAGTTGGTGAATGGATGTAGTAATGTCTATACATATGGGTGCGGACAGATGACAAACCAGATAATTGACTGAAAGATTGATTGAGGAATAGGGATTGATCGAAGGATTGGTGAGGATTGTGAAGGATTGCGGAGGATTGCAGATGAGTATTGCGGCAGAGGATTGCTGAGGATTATTGTGAATTGCGGAGGATAATTGAAAAGGATTGTGGAGCGATTGCAGAGCAATTTCAAAGTGGTTGTGGATCAATTTTGCAGCGATTGTGGAGTAGGCAGAGCGATTGTGGAGTAGGCAGAGCGATTGTGGAGCAAGTGGAGTAATTTCGGAGCGATTGTGGAGCAATTTCTGAGGATTGTAGAGGATTATGAAGGAAGATTGCTGACCATTGCTGTAGATTGTCGAGAAAGATTGCGAAGGATAGTGGAGGAGGATTGCGAAGCTATTGTGGAGCAGGCAGAGCAACGTGAAGCGATTGTGGAGCGATTGTTGAGAATTGTAGAGTTATTGCGGAGGAGGAATACAAAAGATTGCTGATGATTGCGGATGATTGCTTAAGATTGGTGAGGAGGGATCCTCAGGAATGCTGTGGATTGTGGAGGATTTTTGCAAAGAATTAATGAGGATTGTGGAGGATGTTTGCGAAGGATTGCATAGGATTGCGGAGATTGTTTGCGAAGGATTGCATAGGATTGCGGAGGAGGATTGCTAAGGAGGATTAGTGAGTACTGCTGTGCGTGGGGTGCTGATTGCAGTGCATGCAGTGCTAACTGTGGTGCATGTGGTGCTGTTTGCGTTGCATGCGGTGCTAATTGTGGTGTATGTTGCATGCATTGCTAACTATGGTGCAAGCAGTGCTGTTCGTGGTGCATGTGATGCTGAGTGCAGTGCATGTAGTACTAATTGTGGTGCATGCAGTGCTGTTTGCCTTGTGTGTGGTGCTGATTGCAGTGTGTGCGGTGCTGATTGCAGAGCAGGTGGCACAATTGCAGAACGATTGAGTTAGTCTGTAGGAATTAGTCTTCAGGAGTCAGTCTGTAGGAGTAAGTCAGCAGCAGTCAGTAGTTGGCTAGTATGGTTGGAAGGTATGATCCTTTTTTATGACCAGATAGTAATTATCAGTTCATATGGTTGGCTAATCTTAATGGTCATTAGATTGAAGACCTGGAATAGCTTTTTGGTATGGGTGGTTCGTATGGTTTGGAGTTGTTGTTGACTGACATGGCCAGTTCGCATTTTAAGCTGGTATTGTTGGCTTGAGTGGTTGAAGACTTGTGGACTTAAAAGCCAATAAAAACTTTCGAGGGTTGGTCGCTTATTGATCGTCGTACCAGGGAGTGGCTTTTCTCTTTCAACTTTACGAAAATCGAACACTCAGGGTCACACATGCCCAACTTGGTTTTCGCATTAGGTATGTATTTTACCCACAATGTTTTCACTTTTTTAATATTTTGTGTTTAAGGTCATTGCCGGCAAACAACTAACATGGGTGTGTGGGTTATCTATGTAATTTTACCTCGATTTTTAACATTATTTTTTTATTATTTCGATTTTCCTTGAATTTTTATGATTGTGTGGAGGTCGGAGAGATGCGAAAATGTCAGCTATGGTGTTGAGGTCGAGCGGAGGGAGGGTGGGACAACAATATATGTTAATCGATTATTAGAATATTTCGATTTTAATTAATTTATTCAATTTTTACAATTGTTGTAAATTAGTCTTCAAGGTCACTGAGGCAAGGTAGTGTCAAGGGCACTGGCATCCAACATTGTGGTCGGAGTCATCAATATTATTTTTTCCTCGATTTTTCTAATTATTATTTTTTGCGATATTTTTTTATTGGAGGTGGGAAGATGAGTTGTAATTTTTTTTTATTGTTGCTTTTTTTATTTTATAATTGCCTGGTGGGGGAGGTGTGATGTGAGCATGGCTATGGGTGGTGTCAAGTGGTGGAAGCCTGCGGGTAAAAGCGAGCCTCAAATCCTTTCAATGGATCGAAAAGTGACTTAGGAGGTTAGTTTAATGCAAATTTTGGGGATAGGAGCTTACTGAGGAAAAACAACAAATTTTGAGGTAAAAAATACAATTTTGAGGGGAAAATGGGAAACTTAAGGTGTAGAAGGGGAAATTTTGAGGGAAAACGAATTTTAAGGGTAAAATAGTCGATTTTGTGGGATAAAGAGAAAGTTTTGAGGGGGAAAAGGGAAATTGCAAGATGGCGGTTGGAACCTGACGCCTGTGCTAGGTGCCTTTTGTGCAAGACTTCCCATTAATATATTAGTGAATGGGCTAGGTATTACAAGGGTGTTGGTCGTTTCCGAAAGCAAGGAATAATTTTTCGCCCTTCGGTTTCTATGAAAGTTTACTGTATTAATTAGCAATAGCATTTACTGAATTTAAGGGATGGAAATATTGTCATTACAGGATAGATAACTGACATCGGCTTTGAATGGACGAAAGTTGAGAACTCTAAAGGGAGTACGATGTCTGTTTTACCTCAATTTTATTTTTGATTGAAGCAACATTTCTGGGTACTCTGGGATGCCGACTATCGTGGTTTTGCACAGAATAATGTATGCGTGAATAAAGTGGCTTTTACTCATTGTCGCTGCCTTTCTGTATAGTATTCAGTATCTGATGAGGGAAATAAGTGTGGAGTTGAGAACTCCACTTTTTCGTACTATCGGAACTCATTCAAACGAACATGTATACAACATTCTTTCCTTTTTTGTGGCGTGGTAGCTAAGAGTGTTTTCAAAGTCATAATCTGCTAATAGTGGCACTATCTGATTAGATGATGTAAGTGGGCATAATTACTTGTTGAAGGTCTTTAAACCAAAGACCACTGAGGTCTATTTTACCATCATATATTCATAATCGTCCCATTATCAAGTCATGAATAATATATTGTATTTAATATTATATGATTATCAATAATATTCTAAATGATATTTGCTATTCCATCTGGTATCACTAACAGCTGAATATTAATATTTATATCCTGGAATGATATAACGGTGGGTTCATGAATCGCTGTTATAAAATTATTATTTTGCACAGTATGTATTTGCGTGACATTACACCTTTATCTCAGACAGAGTTCCGCAGGTGCTTTCGGGATTGTATAATAAAGCAGATTGTACTGAGTCCTGTCTTGGTGTTTCCCTGCGTTTGTTTCGGGTATGTGAGACAGTGTTTTTCCTCATGTACATTATTATAAACGGCTTATTGACGTCCCCCAGTTTTACGACTGAAGGCTTATCAGTAGACGACTTACAAACTAACTTATGGCCTAACTTAAACTAACACCCACACCTTACCTGGGATTCGAACCCAGAACCTCCTAAACCGCAGATCGATGGCGTGCCAACTGATTCAGCCACTGGAGGTCGGGCTCAGAGAGTTGGTGAAGCCAACCCTTTATTTACCTAGAACATTATATTGTGTGTTATATAAGCAGCGACAGCACGCTCGTATAAACTGCTGTGTTTATTCTAACAATTTCCTCCTATAAAAGAGAAGTTTGATGGTTTTGTGTGCCACAGTTTTATTATAGTAGACCGTTGGGTTGGCCCAAACAAATGTGGTGTTCAGGACCAGTAAGGGTGAAGCGAGGTGAAGATGGAGCAGCGAAAAATAGCTATGATGACGAAAATGGGAGAAGCTCAAGAAAACTTGAAGACCAACAGCAACAACCGCTCCATTCCTTCCTTATATGGGAAAATCAGGAATGTTCCACCAGGAATCCAGCCCGATTCACATTCTGAGGCTGGAGACCGTGAGATTGATAGGGAATGTAAGACCAATAACTCTAGTAAAAGGCGAATTGCTACTGTCCTCATTTAATTTCAGGCACATTTGTATTCAACGGTATGAATTGCATGCGCTCGCCTGTGACGCTCATGTAACATTTAGGGGAACTATGCAAAAGGAGGTGCCTAGATTTAGTTTAAGGCATGTTTAAAGAGTGTCTAAAATTAGCAAAAATGCAGCAACTGATTTATTTAAGATGTACACAAATATTTCGGAAATGTCTTATTTATAACGCCCAATTTTGCTACATTCAGTAAGTCGCAGCGTCATATGACATATGCGAGATTTTGCAGCTAATTTCTTACTTGGGAGATTTTTTAATGAAATTTGGAACACTTGGCTTGAAAACACCCTATCATACTTCCTTGTATGAATTATTACGTAACAATATTCGGATAGGCGTGATAGTATCGCCATACTACTCTGTGATAAATTTATATTTTCATAGATGAACTAAACAAGCCAATAAATAAATACAGCACATTCAGTTGCCATTTCAAAATTCAAATGGTTTCTTTTTGAAAACTTGGTTGTTAGATTTGTTTGCCCTGCAGTTACACATAAAGTTTAAATCTTCCTGCTGATAGATAGTAGAAAGGTTGTACACTAAGTTAAAAAACTTGCCAACAAGTAGCGGAAAAGTTGACTTATTTCTATACTGGAAATTAAAACATATGAAACTCTCATCGCTTCGGCAAAGTTTAAATTTGGAAGCCACAATGAACTGTAGAGTAATGTAGAGTAAGTACAATAACAAGTGAAATGTTTCATAAAATTATGCGAATTGAACATTTCAATGCACGACAAATAATTAATGACACTTGGGATACGTAGATGGTTTTTAGAAGTCAAAATTGAATTTTATCGGCAAAGATTAAAGTAACTGATCTACATTTTGCTGTGAAAGAATGAAGCATTTTTAAACTTAGTTAGAGTTAGTAAACTTAACGTTAGTTTTCTGACAGTTTCCCATTTACCGGCATAAGCAAATATCCGTGAATCAGTAGCACTACTTATCCTAATTATAATTAAAACCCTCTTGTGTAGGACGATGCAGAAATGACACACAGAAACGTAATCTATTTTTCCGGACAGCATCTTAACTAGGCCTTTATACGAACGACATATCACAGGCAAGAAATCTCCCACAGGAAGATCAACCCCCTGGTAGCGCGAGGTGTAAGGTGGTAATTCGATGTTTAGGGGGGGAGAGATGAGGGTTGCTAATAGTTAGTGAGGGAGGTGGATGGAGTGGTGCGTGAAGGGGCGGTGGTGGGGGTGCAATGAGGGGGTGAGGAGGATGGTTAGGGAGGGCTGGTGGGAATTTGGCAGCCTTTTCATTACCCACTTATGGCCTATAATATCGAAACACTGTGTTATACTCCTTGTTTTATGATATAAACTATTTGCGTGTGAATACTGAGAAGAGAGGTTGTATTTTCGGAACTCACTCAGAGCTGAGGTTTTCGAGATAACTGCATTATTAAGTTCAAAGGTGTAATAATACACTTCTGGAAATAGAAACCACTACACCACCTTTCCTTACCTGAAACTTTATGAAACCATTACAGGCTAATATAATATGTTGCATTTAAGCAGTGTTTCGTGTTTCACACATTGAGGGAGCGTTGTTTAATACCCACAAAGGACATGTTAAATATGGGGTGGAGCGTCCTCTCGCAGCTATACAGGCAGTGATGTGCCGAGGCATTCCATCTTACAGGTGTCGGATAGTATCCTGAGGCACATACCACCATGCTTCCTGTAACAGCACATGTACATCAGTCCGTATTTTGGCAGGCTGTTGACAGCGGTACAAACGTCGCCTCTTCATATCCCATAAAAGTTCAATTTGGAGACTTTGCGGGTCAAGGAATGGCTTCCACATCTTGTAGACATTGTTGGGTGATGCGAGCTGTTTGGAAAGAACGTACACAACACTGCATGGTAGCGTTGTGTACGTTGGGCAAAAATGGCATAAAATGGGGCCGCGAAACTTCACCGACATATCACTGTTCTGTCTCCTCCCTCCATGCATTCAGCAACCTCGACACATGACCGGGAGTCAAAACTGATGGCACACCATACCATAATACTTGGTGTCTGGGATGTATGGAATCTACAAATCAGTGCAAGATCGTTGCATTACTAGCTGCGGTGCCAAACCCTACTGCAAACATTATTTTTTTTTTTAGGATTGCAGAGGGACTTATCGAAGAATACATTGCGTCACCTTTTCTCTATCCAATGTTGACATACATGTCACCATTGACAGCATGCTGCACGATACCGAGAGGTCTATTGCAAACGACGCAGTGAATGTCATACCTGTACCCAGCCTCATTCAAACGGTGACGAATTGTTCTTGTTGATACCAGCAAATGTTGTGCAGTATCCGCAGACTGCACGATCTCTCTGGATGTGGTACCACGTTCTGCTACTGCCCATCGGCGGATACAGCGGTCTTCTCTATCTGTAGTACGTCTGGCAGTACGAGTACTTACTTTATGTGACATATGATCTGTACAGGGCCACGCCCGCACACAGCGTGTTACAATGGTGATTGCACGGCCAAGACGAATCTGCCTTTCCAACCTGTGTATGGCCCTTTCATCGTGTGTTGCAATGACGTTTCTGTGGCATCACTTCTGCCATTTCAGTACAGCAATTACTACTGTATGTGACCTTGATTTTATTAAAGATGGATGCAATATGGGTGCAGCAATTTACATGCCCAGCAGTGGATATGGTGGGAAAGCAACCAGAGCAATTTCTGAATACACTTCTCTTTATGCAGCTATTTTTTTTTTTTTTTCAATTAAAAACATTTCTGGATACTTATTTATTAATAGCTTTTCTATATACTAAATGTTATGCATAACAATGCTAACATATATTCTGTTATTTTGATGTCACTTAAACGTTTACTACTTTTTTCCTTTCTAGAGACATGACTCTGAGCAAGTATAGTTTACTAAGCAACTATAAATTGCTTTTTGGAGTCGATAACACCTAAGGTATAAAGTTAGAATAATAATTTTCGTAGTATTATGAACTACTTACCATGCATGGTGTGACCATTATACCACTTTTGACTTTAAATGCAGCAGATGTGATGTCGGAAAACTGCAATATTTGAGGACTCTCAGACGAACACATAGGATCCACATCTCCTGTGGGAATCTCCTGTAATGCACCAAAATGCACCACAATCATACACTATGATTGACTCTCGAGTAGGTACAAACATAGTCATGGTAATGTGTTCAAATGCAAGAAAATTTTTGGAATTGACATAAAATATAAAAACAAGGAGTATCCACAAAATGATATTCTTTTACAATGCAGACCCAAAAAAATACAGCAGATATTGAACATGTATGCCTTAACTTCATCAATGCTCTATATTTCATGTTGCTATACAAAATCAATCAATATAGTAAATTTCTGGATATTTTTAATGCTCGGGAATAAGTAACTAAAAGAGAAATTACGGTTACTCATATGCAATGTTGCGATTCGGGGGAAAAAAAGGCCAAAATATTTATCGACTATGGTAATAAACAGTGACATTGCTGTATCCTATCTCACCCTTTTTATTATTATGTGCTCTCTTCTATGCAACGTTACACAATGTTCGGTTGAGTTTGTTCTACATTTGTATAAACATTCATTATGAATCGCAGAATGTATCAAACATGAACGATTTCATTGCAATATTTCTGAGACTCAAAGGTTTGTTTTTATATTTTTTCTGAAACAAACTAAAAACAAGAAATAGTTTTGTATCTGCAAGTATTGTAGAATAGTGCAAATAGTCGGTCAATTTTAGGCCACTTCCTTTTGGAAAGACAGTTTCATAAGATCACCTAATATATGAGTGGATGCCTGACAAATTCGCTATAAAATTCTTTGTGAAACCGTTTGCGAAATATCAGTGATCTCCAAATATTCATTTTTGCTCACTAAGGACACCCAACTTTGTTTTTGTATATACAGTTAAGGTTTTCAGAATAGCATTAGTAGCTATGAAATATGCGTAGTAGACAACGGAGGGATGAGGACCGGTTCCCAGGGACGGGGGATTCTGCTGCCTCGTCATTCTGGCTGGGTTGGGTCATACTATGTCATACGGGTTGGATGGTGGCCGTATGGTTTCAGACCACCGTATTGTTTACAATGACGAATTCATCATTTCGGTGAGTCAGCAAACATCTTTCTATCCGATGTTGTATACTAAGTGCGCTGCATTCGGCGGCCATCTTTGTTTAGGATGTCGTCTGCTAGATGGTACAAATAACAGCTGCCATGTTCGTTTCTAGTGTTGCCTGCTTATGTTTGTTGCAATCGGCAACCATATTTGTTTTGGTTATGTTTTTTTTCCGAACATGTTGACAGCCAAGTGGCATGTAACCATGTACAGGAAATTCGCCTCCCTCAACATATATTTTTTTAAAAATATAACTTAATCTAAAAAAATCCGAGAAGGAGAGAAGTCCCGAAAATACAAACATTGGGTTAGGAAATAAGTATATTAACAATTCGAATACCAAAGCTTGGAGACAAATAATATTTTATATGTAGTGTGCAGAAGGAAAATTCAACTGAATATACAAGCTGAGTCTAAAAAAATACCGACAAACTCCGTCTAGTTATTAATTTAAAAAAAAAATACGTCGAGAAAAATGTGTGTGACATAATGCCGTATGTAGGCTAGTATAGAAAGCTGCAGCAGACGTACGTGCCCCGAGCAGCGTGTCGTCGTGCTGGTGGAAGCAGCCAATGGACCAACAAAAAATAATTTAGAAAGTTAAGAGGGCTGTTTTCACCTGACAATGGTAAACAAGGTCACTGGGCGAACCAGGGGGTAAATAAGCATATTCGGATATGGCCAAGAGGGAGAGAGTAACCAGAACTCCAGCACGACGATGGGATGGGCGAAGACATTTATTGTTCGATTAAGTTCAAGTAAAGGTATCCATGGCTGGCCCCAGTGAACTTGCATGCATTAAATTAATCAACTTATTCTGTATTTAATAAATCTAAAGAAGCTATTTGCTAACAAAAATTTTATCAGCAACGAATTGTCGAATTAATAAAAAATACAATCTCACTTCATTAACAATATCATTAGGTCACTTAAAAGGTTAATTATACACCTGCAACCTTTGCAAATCTTCTATCATTTCGCTATTACCACAAAAAGCCTATCTGTCAACTACCGCTCGGCTGACATATGGCTTTCGTCGTCCGACGATAGTGGCCTGAATATGACATAAAATATATGTTGTCATATGTGGGGTAACTCAATAAACAGCGATGAGTGTAATTAAATAGCTAAGATCTGAGTTAATTGAGTTAATTACACCTATTCAAAGGGTGGTTAGCTACGCATGTGTTAAGTTGTCGGCGATAAGTGAAATAAATAAATTATATGAGGAAGCACGGTCCTAGTATATTAAAGAAGAAACAAGAAAGTGGAGGAATAGCCGGCAACCACCGACTACGGCAGTGGTGGAGAGAAGACAACTTGACTTCAGGAGGTGTCACGAACCCCAGCGAAGGAGCGAGAAGCAGCAGTCCAAGGTTGTCAGACACGACAAGGCGGGGTCCGCTGCAGCAACGATCAGCAAGGAGTTCCGGCTAAGGGGGCGGAACATCAACGACGTAGGAGTTCTGACGAGATGACCTGGAGTAGACTAGGGGTAAGTCACATTCACAATTCTTACACCCTCCATGCAGTGCACTGAGGATGGAAAACGACGGGCAGAGTCATTGTTCAATAAATGATGTACTAAAGTTAATTCCTGAGTCTTTTAATGGAGATAAACGGATATTACGCGAGTTTGTTGACAATGTAGAGGTAGCATTTGAATTAGCAGACCCAGTCGATCACGAGAAATTACTTAAGTTTGTCAAAACCAAAATAACAGGTGATGCAAAGTGTAAAATATTAGTTAGAATGGCTACAGATAGCTGGGAAGAAGGTCGCGAAATTTTAGAAGACAACTACGCAACGAAAAGGGCATTACACTTTTATGCATATTACATGTTTAATGCAAGACAGGGCAAAACAGAGGCGATAGCATCCTGGAGTAGTCGGATAGACACTATTCAAATCGATTTCAAAGAAGCAGCAAGTCGCGTTTTTTGTAGTTTATAATCAAGCCAGTTCATTAACTTTAATTCCGCAACTGGCCAAAACAAGCTTCATTGAAGGGTTAGCCAATGAGTGAATACCGACACTAGTAAGCAGTAACAAAGCAGAGATTGTTAGCTTAGCAGTAGAAGCTGAACTAGAGGAAGAGAGCAATATTCTCTCACAATAATAAAACCCATTGGTAGTTCAAATAAAACTGAAATCAGCAGTGAAATCTGTGCAGCAAAAATGCTACAAATTAGGGAATTCAACAGAAATACGTTACTTTAAAAAGAAAAAAAGGTGCAAACAAAAAGAAGCACACATCGGGGAGGAAGTCTCATGTTACACTACAAAAAGCATAGGCATATAAACGGGAATGCCGAATAGGCCTAAGAAATATTCAGACAATAAGCAAGGGAAGCAATATGAAAGAAGCAACAGACAATTAGGAGATCAAATTAGTCACAAGCTGTGGGGGAAACTCTGAGGGAGACAGGACAAGCAGCCGGTCCTAGTCTTCCCTCGCTCGAGTATAGGTTGTAATAAGAAAAGTGAGGCCAGAGCTCCACTAGCAGTTATTTAATGCTTTTATGGGCAGTATTTTACTGCATATTTTCTGCGATAAAACAGGGGGGCTAAATTTACTGTTCTTTTTAAACCACTGCTTGGTCTGGGTCCTAGCTTACTGCAGTACCAGGCAGTATATGATGTGGATGTACAGTGGCAAGACGGTTAAAAATAGTGACATTGTTATCAAATTTTTGTTGTTGGCATATGCCATATGTCATATCGTAAATCAAAATGGCAATGCTATCCTTTTTAGTAAAAGTTTAAACGTAATTTTCTGTGTATTGGTGGTCATTTGGTGTAGAGGGTTAAGCTAGAGAAAATGTTGGAGACATCCGCTACTAAAAAATAGGAAAAGTGCACGAATGTTTTTCACTTTACACCACAAACATAGAAAGTACCCTGGCTAGTTTTTTGATTATTACCGGACGTCCGAAACTTCGTTTGAATTTCTTTTGCCGGTTGTGCCTGGCAGTATTACAAAAAGGAACACTCAGTTAAGAGAATGCATAGGAGTTGAACAAATACTATCAGTTACATTTAGGTAAGTTTATTGATAATGCAAGAGATACATAATTATCGTTACTTTGTAAGATGCCTTTGATCACTGTACATCCAATACCAATCCCTTTGAGTAGTATATTGATACCTTGAGGACAGCACAATTTTTGCCCCAAATTCCTATAATTTTGCCCCAAAATAAAGCAATTTTACCCCAAAATCAAGTAATTTCAATTGTTATAATTGCAGTATTTATTTTTGAAATAGCATCCAAAACATCCAAAAAAGCATTAAAAATGCCCAAAGAAATTGCCAAAAACCCCCAATTATTCAAACCAGCCTTTCATCCACACGAATAGTCAATGCGAGATTTAGACCCAAAATCAAACATTTTTACCCCAAAATCAAGCAATTTTTCCCCAAAATCAAGCACATTATCACGTTTTTTTGAAATGTCAATTTTGCAAGCGAGTAATTAAATCAAGCGAATTTAATCTCAAATGAAGCAAATTGAGGCAAAAATCAAATGAAATATTATCTTATTATTCTTTACAGTTTATATTCGAAGATCTACTAATTCTTTTAAAAAACTTTTCGCTAATATCTCGAAGTTCATATTTATCATCAACATTATCTAAGATTGATAATTGTAAGCTTTGTAAATTTGAATAGAATTTGCGAACCTTATTTTGAAGATCTTCGGATGCATTATCTAATATAGGAATGTGGTCTTGAACCACTAGCACCTTTTAAAGTGTTAGTCAGGCTTCAAAAGAATACATGCATTTTTTTCGCAAAGAAAATAAATTTATTAAGAGATAAAAACTCATTTCGAATTATGAAAATGACTTTTCATTTGAATAAATAATTAATCTATATTTTTAAAATTTGTAAAAAATTTAAACATAAACACTCAACTATAAGTCTAAAATAGTGTATTAAAATATCGAAACATTTTGTTGATTCTTCCAATTATTAATTTAAAAAATTTATATATCTTCAGTAATTCTCTCTTTCAAATAATCATAAGTTAGATTCCGCAGGATAATTATAACAACATTATAATTTGGTACCTGCTTCAACTTGTTTATTAAAATCAACAATCAACACTAATTTTTATGTTTGTTTTTTCTTTAACTACAGTTGTTTATCTATATAAGCAATCAATAATATACAATGGTCTTCACAGAAAAAATGAATAATAATTGATACTGCCTTCGAAGTTTACTTTTGGTTTATAATAAAGTTCATTATTTCTACATATATTATCTAGTTTTGTTTTTGAAATTCTAAAATCACTATATGCAAGGAATATTTTATAACAAAGACCTTTTTCAATATCAAGATTCCAATTTTCTTTAGGAAAAATTTCATTTTTACCATTTTTAATACAAATATTTTTTCAAATTATAATGGTCAAACATAGAAGCATGGACATACTGTCCAGCACGATTTTTTTCTATTAATTTGAAAGCCTACAATTACAAAATCGGACATGTCAAATTGTAAATTATTAAAGTGATCTTTTATATCAAAATTAAAAACAGTTGTTCTAGCAGGGACTTCTTTATTTAAAAACTGCCAATAATCAAAACTAATAGGTATTTTAGGTTGTTTGTATATTTATATTCAATTGCAATGGCCATGTTGGATTCATATTCAGCAATAGGCCACATAATTTATAATTGTTCAATTTCAATTTTACCCAGATTAGCATAGCTTTTCTGAACCATACCATCTGCATTTTTTCATAAACAAATAAACAATTGTTATCAGATGAATTTTTAAAAACGTAATTTTATAACCGCCTTTCCAATCTATTTCATTGTTGTCATGAATAAAACCAAACAAATATCTAAGAAGATACATTATTTAATTTGTTTTATGAATATGAACAGATTTTACACCGTATTTATTATCAACACCAGAAAATTCTAAATAATTTTGTTCGACTGGGATCTTAATAAAGTATTCATTATTTTTGATGTTATAGCTGGATTATCAACAGCTTCAAAAATATTTCCATGTTTTGAAAACTGAAAAGGAAAAACGTTCTCAACAAACATAAATATTATCTTCTTTTACATAATGTACCGCATCCCCAACTTCGTCTCTCTTTTTTAATTTATGCTACTCATAAATATAAGCAACATTTGGAAAAGAAAAACCCTCTCCTATAGGAATATAAGTTCGATTTTATTATTGTAAACATTTAAATTCCCCTTGGTTTGATCAGTTGGGGGAAAAGTTTGTCTCTCGAAACTCTCATTACTTTTATAACTTATTTAGAAGAAAATAATATATATGCAAATGAGAGATTCGAAGAACGTTTCTTGAGTTAAATTACTCATTGAAAGATACAAAAATTATAAAACAACACCATGAAGTGGAATATGAAAAAATAAGAAGAAAGATCTACCTTTAATTGATGAATTACAGAAACATTGGTAAAAAAAAAGTAGAACAAGTTAGTGAAGAAAATTTAAAATTTAATAACAACATTAGTTCCTGTAGCAGCAAAAAATTAGATTATCCACCAACACCAGAAGAAACATCATTTGAAAGAGAATTATTCTCAAAATCCCCTAATTTGGAAGATCAAATGGGAATTGTACCATTGAAATATTTACCACATGCAGTGTCTGATTCGATGCGTACCGCATCTGATTCTATTATAAATCTCGGAAAAGAAATTGCAAAAAAATAAATATTATTAATGAAAAATTTTGTTTACATGGAGTTGGGGAAAATTTTTATATTTGTGATACACAACTAACGATAAATAATAATACATTATTTGTTAAGGATAAATAAGATAAATTAACAGCAGGAGTTTGTAATTTGTTAACAGAAAATTTACCAGAAGCTCTTGTGGGTAAATTTGATGATAATGACATAAAAAATTACACAGAAATTGTTTTATTAACCAATTCTGTATTTCAAAAATTTATTCCTAATAAGAAAAGGAATAATCCAAGTTCAAGTAGTGGTTGGAAGTATAATAATATAATTAGTCCAATTTATGAAAAATATATAAAAGAATCGCATTTAAGATCAGCGCCAAACACACCAGAAAAGAATATTTCTCTAAGAACTCCTAAATCTGGAGAAGGCATAAAAATTACAATAATTTACCAAAAGAATATGTTTGGATGGATAATGTTAGAAAATTGGTTGATAGATTATTAGCTATTCATAGTGAAGAAAATGTTGGAAATAAAAATTATTACAATGAAAAAGTAGCATAATTAAAATGTTAGACAATATTATTTCTGATATTGTTATTAATAAACAGCAAGGAATTCCTTCTCTTATGAGTGTTTTAAATATAATTCCACACTCATTTTTGAATTCTGAACACCATGGCAAAGCCATTATAAATTGGCCATTAAACAAATTAAATTTGCCTGAAATGCATTTGCCCAGCTATAATTATTGTGGACCATTTTCAAAATTAAAGGAAGACTAGAAAGATGCGACACAGGAATAAATAAACTAGATGAAGCATGCAAATGTCACGATATTGCTTATAGAGATCATAAAGATCTATAATCTAGACATACACCTGATAAAATTTTACAAAAGGAAGCAAAATAAATTATGTTAGTTAAATTGCTTCTGTTGCTGTTGCTTCAACAATTTTAACAAAAAGAAAATTAGGCTGGGGAATTAAAACATTTTATTGATTATATATATAACTTGTATGTGAAGACAACAAATATAACTTCCAATATTCCCTTTGAGGAATTAAAAGATGTGTTTTAAACAAAAAATAAATTGAGCAAAAAATTAAAAAAAAATAAAAGAAGGTAAACATTTCAAATTAACTTTAACACTACCAACAGTGGAAAAGATGGCAAAATAAAAATCTTGAAGTGGTTTACACTATGGAGGAATTATATTCCTATTATACTTGCTGCTTGAGGTACACTTGACACCTTAGCTGGAGGAGCTAGTGCAATTTACAATTCTGTTGACCAAACTAGAAAAAATTAAAAAAAGTATTAAAAGAACAACACCGACATAATTTAGCAATGGAAAAAAAATCAGGAAGTGGTTTAGTTGAAAAAAGAAGAGGAAGGCAAAAAAAAATTGCAACGTACCGCCATTATCTAATATCGATATTGAAAAATATGACGAACTATTAAATATTAAAATTTTCAGAAATTTGTATATGATTGACGAACTACCGAACAGTATGCACAGAAATTAATGTGCTGTTGTAAATTTAGACATTTCAACAAATCCTGGTACTCATTGGTTATCCTATTTTAATGAAAATAACGATGTTTACTATTTCGACACATTTGGAAGCAATATTCCTACTAATTTACCTTATTACTTCAAAAACATAAATGTTTATCACAATGATTATAGAATTCAGAATTTTTATTCAGTTATATGTGGACATCTATGTTTAATTGTTTTACATCTCTTTTTGAATGGTTCTAAGCTTAACGATATAATTTCTGTGTTATTAAATAACATGTATTTAGGAAACCATTAATCAAATATTTAAATAAAATTTTTATACTAGCGCATATGCTTTAAAATAATATGTATATTCACAATGCAATTCCAGGGTTTCATCTTTACAAAATGAACTAGCCAACTATTTTGATTACACAAAATCTTATGTTCTAGGATGTAGAATTGTTAATATAGGTGAACCTATAAGTAATAAAGCCGTGGTCAATAAAAGATTTTTTGATATACATATAGCAGATTATGCATTAAAAAAGGTCATCGATTCAAAATATAAAACTTCTGTTTCTGATTATACTTTATAAGAAGATATATTAATTTTACAATTCAGTAACGCTATTGCTGAATGTATAAAACTAATAAATAATGGAAAGCAGGTACTAAAAAATGAAGTAGATTCAAAATATAAAACTATTGTTTCTGAGTATGCATTAAAAACCAATGTAGATTCAAAATACAATACTAGTGTTTCTGATTTAAAAACATATGTAGATTAAAAATACAATACTATTGTTTCTGCTTTATGAGATCAACTCAGTATAGATTTTGTTTACACAACGGATTATGTTTCTATTCAAAATTGTAGAATTAATAATATGGCTGATGCTGTACATGGAAAAGATGCAGCCAGTAAAAGATATTTCAATAAAGAAATAGCTGTATATTGCAAAATTTAAACAAATCAGTTTTGCGTTATTGTGATACACTTGTTAACATAAAAGCTGAAAAAAGCAAAGAAGACTCCGATAAAGAATTAGATGTTAAATTGCAAAATTTCAACAAGAAAGTTGAAAAATTTAAGGAAGAAAATCTCGTATATTTTATTTACATGGAAAGTGAAATAAAAATAATTTTTTTCGCATCGATAATGATGTAAATTTCTTTTGTTTTTTATGTATTGTACTATTTTTTAAATAATTACTGATAATTTACCTGATGAATCTCTGTTATTAAGGGAACTACAAAAATAGATTAAGTAACCAATTTGATGTTAACAAATGTGAGTTTCTAATTTTTTAAATAAAAAAATCTAATTATTTTGTTGATGGCATGGTGACTACAATAGGAGTATTTGTGAAATATAAAGATTAACTGTATATATTTTTTTACTATTAAATGGAGAACACTTGGTGTTTGAAATGCAAGAAAGTCACCAAAAATATTAATATAAAAAATAAAAAACAAAAAATGGACGATTAGTTCAGAAAAGTAAATCTTCTATATGCAATTATAATAAATCAACATTTAAAAAAATGTTGTTTAGTGTAAGAAAAGCCATGATCAATGAACTATATAAACCTGCACAAAAAATTTTTCCAAGAAGAAAAGTTATTTTGTATGGAATTGATGATTTATGGCAAATTGATACAAGTATATTATGACAATTATCAATATTTTTTTTTCAAAATATGCATTTGCTGTACCAATTAAAGATAAAACAGCCAAGAATGTAACAATTGCTATAGAATTTATATTAGTTAAAAGAAAACCATGTAATATTTACAGCGACAATGGCTTAGAATTTTATAATAAAATATTTAAAGAAATATAACATTAATCATTGTTCTACATTCAGTGAACTTAAAGCCAGTTGTTTAGAAAGATATAATCGTACAATGAAGAACAAAATGTGGAATAAATTTGCTTTAAATGGCAATTATAAATGAGTAAATATATTAGATGATTTGGTGAAAGAATACAATAATACCAAACACATAACCATTGGTATGACGCCAATTGAAGTTGATAAAAAAAAAAGAAATTTAAGACACCAAGATTTTGCGAATATGATTGCTAAACTGAAACATAAAGTTGGTGATATCGTTCGCATAAGTAAGTGTAAACGAATCCTTGAAAAGGTTTATACAGCTAATTGGACAACAAAATATTCACCATTTTTGAGGTTTCAATTAATGATGTGCCAACTTAAAACAGAAAAATGACAAAGGAGAAGAAATAAAAGGCAGCTTTTATGAATATTAAATTATGTAACCTGACTATCCAGATGCATATTTAGTTGAAGAAGTTTTAAAAACAAAAGGTAATAAAATGTATGAAAAGTGGTTGGGTTTTGATAACTCTTGGATTAATAAAACAGATGTTTTGTGAATTTGAATATTGAAATTTAAAATTATTTTCTTACTCAATTAGACCACAAATATTAATATCATTAATCAATTGTTGTTGAGTATAATTATTTCCAACAGTATTAAAATAGTTGCTAAAACACTCAATGTGGTCATTCAATGTTTCTTTCATTCTTTGATATAAATTGATAGAATTTGGAATATAATCAAATCTCAATCTTTGAATACAATTTGGATATATCTTTAATTCTATGCAAACTTGTTTGAAGATTTTTTCTTTGAGTTCTAATGACATAATAATCATATTCACATGCACCATCATATATCTTTAAAAGAATAAAAATTGACCTTAAATTTTCATTTAGCATTTGTAGTACAACATGTGGGGTCATTTCTCTGATTACCTCATTTCTTCAAACTATTCCATCTAATGCCAGATCAACTGATACTTTTAAATTTTCAATATCATAATCTTTTATTTTATTTATATCTTTTAACTGCTTTATTTGGCCTTTTTATATACGCATTACATCTTTCTTTATATTATATTCACCATGTTTTCTAATTGAATGCCAGCCATAATTTTTTTTGGAGAAGTGATGGTTTTTTTATTTTTATTTCTTATGGTACCCCTTCTCATGTAGTGAGGAGCCATTTACTATATGAGAACACTCCATCTTATACATCTGTTACATTATAAGTGAAACATAGAGAGAATTTTTTACTGGAGTTTGAGAGTACCATTTTTATTCGCATCAATACTTATAGATTGCTGTATGAGCAAGAGCAAGGTTTTTGGCTCAAATTTTAAATGATTTGGTGATAAACTAATAGTGCAAATATGGATGCCTCATATTCACATTATTAAAATATCTGCTCAGACAAGGGATCGAACGCACGACTTTCGCATTTGAAATCAGATGCCTTGTTGCTGAGTCACTGCGACAAGATGAGCAAGGTGGTGATTTTACTGCATCTTGTGGTGAGTTATTTTCACCAGAAGTAGATAGCTTCATATCACGAGTTGTGTCGTGACTGTTCACTATACTGCAACAAGATAACAGCACTATCATTCTAAAGCTCTTTCCTATTGTGGCGAGTGCTTGTCGAAGCTCTGTTGAGGAAAACTGGTGATGTGTGAAAGTGAGATATCTAGACGTGAGTTAGAAATTGTTGGATCTGATTTCTGTACTTACCACTGTTCATTTTTCTGCTCAAATTTATTGTGATAAAGCCGTAGTCTTCATCACAACATTTTGCACAGATCTCTTTAAATTTCTCATGAGACATATCGCCAGCAACAAAATCATTATAAATATGTATTAGGTTCATGTCATCTTGTCTAAATATACGTAAAAGTTCATGTTGTCTCTCACAAGTTGCTTGGACACCCTCGAATATGTTTGTGCCAAATAAAATACATCTGTATTCTTGTGTCTCACCCTAGGAAAGTACTCATGGATTATATTTTGATCATCTAAAATAACATTGTCAAATATGAATAAAGAATTAATTTCACATTGATCTAAGTGAATCATCTCACCATTGTTATAAAAAAGTAAGCCATTTTTTCATTAAACCTGTTGCATATTACATCAATGTCATATTGTAACTGAATATATTTTGGTTGATTTAAACTTCTTGAACAAACATACTATTTATTAAAATATATTCATCCTGGATTATAAATAAAATTAATCAAGTTGGTTTTCCTACACTTGCTGGGCACAACAATTAAGTATCTTATGTTATCAGGCAATAATTCACCATTCTTTTTATTTTTTGAATTTTCTTCGGAAATTTAAAAAAAAATTATACCCCAATCAAATTTTTTTCATTTAATAAGATAATTTTTGTAGTAAATGGAGAATACAGAATTTAAGTTAACAAACAACAGTTCTGTGCTAAAGAAATTGAGTGCTGTGGGTGATACGAATGAAGTTATCACTATTCCTAGAGGCCTATACGATGTTGAACTTTTAAAAGAAGCTATAAATTAAATCAATCCATTTTCAACAAATAACATTGAATTGACAGCAGACAATGTGAAAAATAGAATAACTATTAAATCTAAAATTGATATTAAAATTGACGACTGAATGTCCGATATTCTTGGCTTTGAGAGAAATATGATTATTGAAAAAGACAAAATCATTGTAGGCCCTAAATTACCTAATATTAATCCAGTTAAATCAATAAATATTCATTGCTATTTGGCATATGGAATGTTCTTAAAGTATGATGAATCAACTCATTTAAAAACAGATATAATTGCTAGTTTTCCACCTAAAACTATGTTTGTATTTAGAGATTATATTAGTTATGAGTCCACATATCCAATCCAATCTTTTATAGCATCATTAATGAATGGTTTAATCACATTGTTCTATAGCCCTGTACTTATCCAATTTATACCATAATCATTTCTTCCAAATTTGTTTCTCCATTCACCAAGCATGCAGCCTGTTTTAACATTATTTTCGCCATCATCAATGTAAACCACACAGTCTATGTCATAATATACTACTTTATCACCTAATTTATCTAACATTTCTTATAAACATTATCATGCATTTGATGTGGTAACAGTTGATATAAATATATTTGTTGCTGTGCTATCTGCTACATAATTATTGCTGTCTTTATACGATACTTCAATTATTATTTCATTTATATAAACAACATTGTTTACTTCTAGTCTATGATCTAATAACAATTCGTACCAACGAGCTGGATCAGTAATATATTCTGTATGTGTCAAATTTTGTCTTTGTCCAAATTTTCCCCACAGTGAATTAAAACAAATTTTTGGTAACAGCACATATTCCTGGATTGCGATCAATTTTTTTATAGATATTTTGTTCGTTCTTTATAACACAAATATATTCATCTTTTTATTTGTAATTTTCTTCCCATGGACTAGTTTCTAAATTTATTTTCATAAATGTTTTAATGTAGCCTCTAAACATATTATTTTTTTGTTTTAAATGCCAAACTTTGTGATTTTTAAGTAATTTGTAACCTTTTTCAATAGCTGTAATTAGTTATAATGTAGTCCATGTACCATCTATTTCTCTTTCTTCATCACTATGTTTACAGTTACTTTTTTCTCCTACAACAAATTTTAAACATAAAGTAAACAATAGTTCTTTTTGTTTAATTGGAAGTACTGGGTTATATAAATTTCTAGGTGGCAAAACTTTACATTGAATCAATCCAAACCAATTTTCGTCGTAATTTTTAGGGTTAAATATTTTTATAGGATGAATTTTGAAGCATTGGTTATACCACCAAAAAAAATGCATATCTAGGTTGTAATGGCTCTATTATAGTTTTAGTTTTTTTTTAATTACTTTAATTGAAAATCGATTTTTTTCCATTTACAATCCTACATTTCCCTTACTTTGTAACCATTTTGTCTTAAAATTGTCATTCGATTGTTTGTTTTAGTAAACAAATAATTCTTACTTTCATTGTGTCTGGTGAATAACAATCTGGACAACCATGCCAAAAACAGCCACGATATTGATAAATTGTTTTAGAATTTTTGTCGTAACCATCAACTTTTGCTCCACAAATAGTAACTTCTCCACCATTTAATGTGTGTCGAACATTTGGAAATGTATTTACCATGGAATTGATTTTTTACTAAACATTTATTTTCTATCATCTATAACTACTGCAATAGTATTTTCCTTAAGAAATTTTGATCTATAAACAGCCATACAAACACCTGCTATTTTTATGTAACAAAATGGGTACATATTTGCTATTTCTAGAAAATATTCTCTAGATTTAAGACAACCACGTCGTAAAATATCAACATTAGAATCATAATATTCAATAGTTCTTTTTTGAAATCGAATAAATAATTTTCTTTCGTTTTCTCAGGATGCCACTTTAAAAAGTCTTTTCTTTGTTCTTCTTTCATTGTATTGACTCCATAATATTTTATACTTGGTATTTTTCCTACGTAATTTTTATTTTCAGATATATTAAAAAAGTGTGGAAAATATCCTTTTTTAAGCTCTTTTAAACCAAATGCTTTTGATAATGTTTAAAGACTTCCTTGAATAAAGTTTATACTATCAATTATTTTAATATTTAGGCTCGATATTTTAAATTGCTTAATTTTTGAGCCTTTATATAAAGTATGTGTTTTTATACTTTTCTAACACAATATTGTAAAATAAAATATGTATCGTAGCCTTTTTTATTATGTGCAACAAATTTATATCCTTAATTTTCTTCAGATATCACCCATTCGCAAAACTCATCATTTGTACTAAAATGTATTTCGTTTCCATTAACGTCTTGAACAGATATAAAGTTTGGTGTATGAAAACCAGTATATTGTGTGGCTTCATTGTCGAAAAAGTAGTCTTTTTCTGTGTAAGAACAGCCCTATCTTTTTTCTTGTGTTTGCCATTACAAGTACAGTCTTTTATACATATACCCCCTTTTTGTTCTCTCTCTTGCATATAACATTTATGTTCATCAGTTTTTACTATTTCCTTACAATTATAATATTTGATATAACAACAGTTGTGTTTTTTATTTCTCAAACATATTTTGTTACACGTTTTACCTTATAGACAGTTTCACACACATCGTGATTAGTAAAACATTCCTGTCCAAAACAATATCTATGGCATTTTTGACAATATATTCGAATTCTATTTTCATTTTTGTGTTGTGGTTTTTTACATAAATGGCATATATATTTTTTTGTTTACACTCATGTTGATCTTTATTATTGTATGGTTTTTCAAAATTTTTACAATAATAAACACTACCTATAAATGATTTCATACTATTAATTACATCGTAATGTTCATTGTGTAAATACAAATAAATAGTTGTTGATTTTTTTGAACCAGACTGTATATTTGTATTGAAATGTGCAGTTGAACAACTTTAATTTGAAAATTTAGAAAATTTTCTGCATCCGTGATATCTTCCAAACTGAAGCCAATTTCACAACTTTTCCCCATTCTTACACAAAGTTCACGAGATAGTTCTCCTTGTAGTTTTCTTCCATTTCTAATGTAAATAAGTCCTTTATTCGTTAATTTCCTATCCAAAATGATATTGGTTTCGTATGTAAAGCTGTATTTATTGCTCTAGGTCCACATAAATTATCATCATTGTTAATTTTAGTAATATATTGTTTTTCTTTTATATCATTAGTTAAATTGGCATTATTTTTACATTTATTTCCTCTTGGAATTCTCTAAACATCAATATCGAAAGTAATTTCATTTATATCTACATCTTCACTCGATGTGATTACTCTTTCAATTTGATTAAGTAAATTTTTGGTGCTGAAATGGTTATTTCTTGAGGCCGAAATAGTTCTGATTATTTGCATAAATTCTATAAATTCTCATTTGATCACCTTGTTTATAACCAGTTAATTTTCTTACTGCTTACAGTGCTGCATGAACAGCATTTCGAGCAACATTCATTTTTTTCTATTGGAGTTCCTTCTAAATTACTTATACACATACCATATTTTGTTTGCCAAATGTTGAAAGCTTCATTAAAATGACGACTAATTTCGCGAATTTCAAATTGCTGTCTTCTTTCTACACGTTCATTAAAAATGTTTTTTTGAAAGGAAATATTAGACCTAAACATTTTTTTCTTCTTTAATTTCGGGAATTGGAAAGGGCAAATTTTTGATAGTTTTATTTCTTGGTGGTACAAATATCTGATTAGAAAAGGGGAATACATTTTTTTAATTCTTTTTTATTTTTTCTGATTATTTTATTGCCTGAAAAGGGTAAATTTTTTAAATTATTCTTTGTTTGTTAATCTCTAACAAATGGTATAAGAGTTGTAATTAAACTATCTATCCTTAAATTATATATATATTTGTTATTTTTAAGCTTTTAACTTTAGTTCTTAATTCCGCAACTGTTAAATAATTTAAATTCTCGGTAGGATCTTTAAATTTATATTCTCTTATTTCAATGATGCATGTAATAAGTTCATCTTTACATAATTTATATAAATTTTCTATTCTTAATTCTCTACCTATAATTCTCAACTCGGTCACTCTCCTTTCGCGCAGATCTGCTACTGAATAATTCATAGCCATATTGGTTTATTTATAAGAAATTAACATTTAAAAACATTAAAAAATAAAGAAATGAAGAAATGTAAAAAATAATTAAAATACTACTGGAATGAAGCTGGAAAAGTGCTTAAATTATATTGATAATAATTTGTAAAATATTCAACTTCTTCTGTGATAATATATTTCATTACATTTTTTGCATATTGTTGAATGTTTGTCTTTAGTGTTTTTAGTAATAAAAAATAATATTATAGTTCTATTCTCTTTACACACAGTATATGTTTTTGTTGATAATCATCATGTTGAATTTCATTTTAAATACCTATTGATGTATTGTGTTTAAAACATTCTTTACATTTTGTTTTATGTTTGCCTATAGTTGCTCTATGAGAATAAAATTAATTGATAGATTTATTCTCATTACATACTACAAATGTCTTAGTTGAATAATCATCCTGTTGAATTTCTTTTCTTTTGTGTAATTTACTATATTTATGCGTTTTGAGATACAGTTAAGAAATATTTTCCGCATTCCTATTATACATTCTCTTTATTTGAATCATATTAATTTTTTGGCATAATCTGTGGAACATTTTTACATGTGTTAATATGCTTATCATTTGTGTGTTTATGTGATGCAGAACATTCTATGTTTAATACTTCGCCACATTTTTTACATTGCTTAGATATAATATTATTTTCCATTTCGAGCATAGTTGCCATTTTATTTATTAAGAAGATTTATTTATTAAGAGAATGAAAAAAATATTTTTCTGTAATAATTTGTTTCTTTATAAATTACACAAAACAAAAAATGGAGGCTCTGCTCAACAAGTTGAAAAATTCGTTTCAATTCACCAAACTACAAAATCTAGGGCAATAAATAAATGGTTTACTGCTACAGATTTTTTAATTTGTGAATCTAAGTTTGGAAAAAAAAATGTATTGTATTCTAGATGGCAAGTTTAAAATGTCATTACCAGAGCGCTATGTGAAAATAGTAGATCAAAATTTTTTGAATCTATTAAGTGCGAAGGAAGTTTTTATGTTACATAATGGATTAAAAGAAATGAAAAATCGAACATTTATACATGCTCTAGAGTTCTCTTATTTTGAATTTTTTAATATTTCATTGATTTTTAGCTAAATTTGCTTTATTTTAACTTAAATTTGCTTGATTTGGATTACTTGCTTGCAAAATTGACATTTCTAGAAAACGTGAAAATTTTCGGGATTTTAGGGTAAACTTACTTGATTTTGGGGTAAAAACGTTTGATTTTGGGTCTGAATCTCATGTTCACTATTCGTTTGGATAAAAGGCCGGTTTGAAAAATTGTGTTTTTCGGCAGTTTTGGGCATTTTGTGTTTTTTTTTTTTTTTTAGTGTTTTTGGTGGTTTTTATAGGTATTTTTGATGTTTTTTTGGGTGTTTCTGGGGCTATTTCAAAAAGAAATTCTGCAAGTATAACAAATTGAAATTGCTTGTTTTGGGGTAAAATTCCTTAATTTTGGAGTAAAATTCGAGGAATTTGGGGAAAAAATTGGGTTGTCCTCAAGGTACCCATATACTACTCCTTTGTACAAAAAGTATCTTTTTTAAATTACAATTGAAAAAATGACATCACCGAGTCGTCAAAACTTAACATAGTGTTAGTGTCAGTATGAATAATATATAGTCACTATTGTAAATACGCTGGTTGACTTGTTGAATGTAATGGAAATGATGTTACCACAGCTGATTCAAACTTCCTCTTTTTGGGTCATGTAGTATCGGCTGCTTTGGAGTTTGTGGCGTTTTAGGGAAGGGTTTCCATTCCAGACGTTGAAGGCTGGCGTATAACAACAGGTTGTTGGTTCAGTAAGTTTTTACAGTCGGATAAATAACCTTGCAGCAACTGCATTACTTTTATCTTAAAATCCAATGAAGCATGATGATTTAATGCTTTCGTTTTCTGCAGTAGAGACAGCAAAAACATTTTGTTGGTGTCATTGTCCTGGAGTAGCATTGTTGCAGTAGTGTTGGAAGATACCTCTTGTGTATTTAGGTTCTTCTTTAACAAGTTGATGAGTAGAGTCTCAAAACCCTGCTTTTTCTTCTTGGCTTAAGAAACTCTCGGGATTACTGCAGGTTACAGATCTTCTTCACGAATTTGTATGTCATCGTAATTTCTTTCAGTATTACTTTATTCTTCCCATGAACCACTGGTCCTAGAAAAAGACACAAGACAATACTATTGTACAAATTAAACAACATCAATGTAGAAGAATATAGTTCGGTTTAATTAATTGTGCAGAAATTTACTCCGATTATTAATTGTAGAAATAATGAATTACATTCGGTGGTGATAAATATAAGATATTTTCGAAGCACCTCTCCCACATTTTAAAATTTGGATTTTTAAGGATTACAAATACGTATCTTTCATTGCTTTCCGTCGTTTTTGAACTTCTTTGCCTGAAGAAATCAAACAAACAAATACAGCAATAAGTTTATACAAAGTTATTGTAATCATGATGAATCTATATTCATACAGTTTATTATTTTCAGGTATTTGCCTACAGGATGTTCTTTTCGATCACTGTACTTCCAATTCCTCATGGGCTGAAAAACAATACGAAACGTTGTTAATGACACATGTGTCGCATTATGGAACAGATTAGTCAGTGATTACATGAAACAACCAACAGAAGAGTACTGTATTGAAATAGAACAAAAATTCAAAACAAAGGCAAATTTTCCACATTACATTGGTGCAATATATGGTAAGCATATTCGGATAGTGAAACCGTCAGTAAGCGGAAGGAAATTTTTTTCAAGTACAGAAAAAATAATTATTTAATGGTGTTGATGGCTGTGGCAGATGTAGAGTACAGTTTGTTTATATAAATTTTGGATCGTATAGAAGGTTAAATGACTCAAAAGTGCTGTAATCAACAACTTTCGAGCAACAATTGTATTTGGGCAATTTAAATTTACAAACACCAAGACCACTATCAACTAAATCACAAGCCCCTTGCATGTTTGTTTCTGTTGCTGACGAAGCATTTGCTCTAAGCACAAATGTATTGAAACCATTTCCTAGGAAATTACTTACTGCAGAAAATAAAATGTTTAATTACAGACACTCTACAGCCAGACGTTATGTAGAGCGTGCATTTGGAATCATGTCTAATAAATGGAGAATTATGCATCGTCCACTTGATGTTGACATTGAATTTACTGATTGCATTGTAAAAGGGTGCTGCATTCTGCATAATTTTGTTAGACGAAGAGATGGATACAATTTTGAAGACAGTTTGACGAGTGTCATGGAAGGTATCTCAGTCCATGGCTTGAGATCTAGAAAGAGTGTCGTTGAAATAAGGAAAGTTTTTATGGACTAATTTTGTTCTTATGAGGGATCAGTTCCTTGACGAAACAAGTATGCTTAAGTAAACGATTAGTGGATCGTAAGCACTAATGGGAAGTATATTATGTAAAGTAACTATATTGGAATTAATAAAGTTCAATGGAACATAAGTAAAACAAAAAGTATCATCCTAGATCAAACTATCACTATAACATAAAGTAAATTGTAACGTTTACAAATTTACTAAAAGTAATCAGCAAGTAAATTTCCTTAAAATTAGTATATAGTGTTTCGTGTTCTTTTATTTACTTACAAATGTCACTTTATTTTTCCATCCATGGTCTGGGATATTTGACCAATGGCGGCCTCGGTCACTTTCTTCCAAGCTTCAATTTATTCATTTCTATTCTTATACTGTTCGTTCTCAGTATTATAAAGAACCGGATATTTCTCACCATTAATTGTTATTGACTCACTTTCAAGCTCCATTAAAAAAAATCAGTTGTATAAAACACAACGAAACACAACACAACCGAAGAAAGAAGCATGTGTGGTGCACAAGGCAACGGTACGCAATGAACTACTCTTAAGTGGAGCTAGGGCGCAGGCAGTAAAGTACTGCAAAAAAAATGGAACCCGGCCTATTCTCGGTAGTATGACCTTGATCCCACCGCCGTCATTCGTACTGTCGCAGTAAAATACTGCCAATATAGTCGTATCCGCGGAAAAGCGTGCGAGTAGTATGATATGGAGAAGTCTGGGACAATGTATTTTAAATGGGAGTGGCTGGGCAGCTGGGCGGCTGGCGGTCTTCGGATCGACTCAGGTAGGTGCTCGGAAGCCGTCGATTCATATTTGCCGAAAGTTCCCGATGGTGTTCGTCAGTTACGCCCACTAATTCTTCAAGTATAGGCTACGTTTTTCTGGTAGCCATATAGGTTTCATAGGCATAGGGTGTGTCAAATCGTAATTTTATATTTAATATTCGATTTTAAAATGCATTTTTTAATTTTGAAACATTTTTTTACTGTGCCGAAATTATATATAGGGAATTGCGAAGATATGCAGAAGTATTTCATCTACATTTACAGTTCCCCCCTCTCGAAGAATGATTAATATGCGATGCCAGAACCTGCAAATTATTCTCAACCTCATCTGTTTTGTTAACATAAATATGGTACACAGATGATTTAAATGTATGTGTGTGTATATATATATATATATATATATATATATATATATATATATATATATATATATATATATATATATATATATATATATGAATTAACCAACCCATACTAATAGCGGCCACATGCACGAGTATGTTATAATCAAGGTATGGATCATCTACCAACACTTTTATAGACATTCTTAGCATTAATTTAAATGACAATACTGTTACAATGGTATTTTTGCAATTTTGGAGGGGTTTAATTTTTTTTGTTAGGATAGGCCTACCTATTTTTTTCTTATGATACCCATAATTTTTCACGACGCTCCCTATTTTTTTGTTATCATCCACGAGGTAATTTGAGTAATTTTTGTAGAATTTTAATTTTAAATTATAGCGACCAGGTTAGGAGTATTCCTATTTTTTTGTTCAGAGCAAACTTAGGCATGGTCCAGTTGTCATTTTGATGTTAGGTTTGCCCATATTTGATTTGTTCAGATGCTAATCCTTCCTTTTTAGTGTTTTGGTAATGATTCTATTGCTTTAATAATTTTAATTTTAAATTTGGATTTTGGTTATAACTTCAGTTTTGGAGTTAGGGTCTTGAGTCATTTTGCCCTTAACTTAGTAGTCATAGTTGGTTTGAATTTTTAATTGGTACTACCTTCTTGATAGATTATTTTTATTAATTTTTCTAGGCAGGGTCCTTAATTGGTTTTTATTGGAAGCAGTTTATAGTTCGTTTTTATTCCTTTTAAATCTTGTGAAACATTTGGTCTAGTAACTTTATCATGTTTAGGATGAAATTAATTTATTTTTAAAAGGGATTTGGGATATAAGATGGTTAGATCATGTCCTCCGTGATCTCGGGAATCCCTTGCAGCCGATAGTTCCCAAGCTGCTACAAGAGTTATTTGCAGTTAGTATCGAGCTGAAGTCAGCCACATCATTTTTGGTACCAGCCGTAGCTGTGAGCGCTTGCCTTTGCTGCTGCGACGATAAAGTTGCAAGCATCATTATCCCGAAATATTTTGTATCGTCCCGCGGTGGTTCAGAACTGTTTTTGAGCCGCATGTGTGTTGAAAAGTTCCTGGAGTGATTGACCAACGTCGACGTTCCAAGTCGACAGCTGTGTGTTTGTGAGCCTCAGCAGGGAAGAGGGGAGAAATAGTGCTGCAGGCTGTGAACAGAGTCTAGACAGCTAAGGGGACAAGGAAGTGGCCTCGTGCTGAACTTTTGCTTTGTGGATGGCCGCATGTGTCCGAGAAAGGCCATGATTGGTTGAAAGACCGAGTGATGTGTGCAGTGACACGAGGCGCTGTTGTGTGGTTGGAGTCCAGCTATGGAGGGAGGTCAAGTTTTAAAGATATCTATAGTCCATTCCCGATTGGAAGCGACTTATGAAAATCGACCTTTGTAAAAACACTCTAGCCATAACATGTCACCTGTTTTTTCAATAACCTGTATTCCACAAATATATAACACTGTGGTTAACTTTAAGGGTACTGTGTAATTGAAGAAATGAACCTATTCCTTAATATCTTCTATAACTTGTCATATTTATTTCTTTTTTAAATATTAATTAACAACAGTGAGTGCAGCGACGCATTGGCAACGACCAGTAAGAACTAGTTCACAGTTAAAATATTATTTTGGCCTCTCTTTAGTATACTATTTGCAAATTAAACAGTGCCTATCGCGAATATTTAAGTATATATATTTAAATAACATATGTAATTTTTACAGTTAAAATAACAGCGGAAAATATTGTGAGTAGGCAGAAATGGTACGGTGTTGTTTTATCGCGCGGGAAAGCACTTGAAAAACTGCCTGCTGACGAGGCTTGTCGCACTCTTTCTCTTTCTTCGTCTCTTTCACACTCGGAAAATTTCACTTTGCTTGTAAACAAGGAAATTGTACATGATTTCAATTGTAGCAATTTCATACTTATTACAGCAAAATTATGATTTTTGAATTTGTAATTTATAACTGAAAAGAGATTTTAATGTTTAAATATGTATTTTAATATATTTAGATATGATGGCGGAGCAGTTACCTAGTGAAGTTGGCAGACGTGGCGAGTCATGACATGGTGTATTGCATTTTGTCAAACGAAACGTAAATTATTCTTACTCCGAAAAATACTTCGAATTAATACATCACATTTGTAGATGTTGTGTTTTTTAAACCTACCTAAGCAAGTTACAATGTTGTGATAAATCTGTGTTTCCACAGCAGTAATAAATATACTGTGACATGTGTTTCGTTAATTATTGACTCTGTGAAATGGCGTGCCTTTGTGCATCGTGATCGATATGCTGGCCCTGTGTGTGGGTGATTTCAAATATTTGATTAGCACTATTTATACGTTTTAAATGTTACCTGTTTTTATGACGAAGTTAATTATTTACATCCACGTATGTTTATTTATCACAACATTGTACCTTTGCCCTAAGGGGTTTGAAACACTGTCATGTAACGTAATTTTCCACAATCCCAGAAGAAAAATACTAAGCCCAGCCCGATAAATTTTAGTAAACCTAATAAACAGTAAGTAGCAATACATAGAAATATGAGCGGAATAAAAGTTATCATAGGCCTATTTGTGTGCACGTTCACTGCTATCTTCTAAAGTTTGTATGACAAAAATGAGCAACATGAGTTGCGTGCTTGAATTTAATGTGCCCTTTTCACTGATTGTTCCTTCGTTTTAATATTTATTCCAACTGAAGCCGCCTTTTTAGAGAAATTACCCAACACATCAATAACAAAAGGATAATTTTAATTAGTACAGTTCTTTACTTCGTAGTTGTAACAGTGTTAAACACAGTCGCGGCAAAATAATAACATGCATTACATGTATTGAGCTACATCATAGAAAACAACTATGGTAATGTAAAATAACCGTAAGAACTGTCTTCAATTCAGGCATTTTTAAAACGTCATAAAGCTGACCTAAGTAATGTTTGAGGCCTAAACTGTGAATATTCATACGGAATGGTTTTTGGAATATGAAAGAATTCTTTGAAAAGCTGTAAACAGTAAACAACACATTTGACAGGTATAAAAGTAGAAGTCGCATTTCAATGTTTATTTCTAAGTGTAGTGAAAGTATACGAACATATGTACACACACACAATGGAATGTAAACATTGATTTTGACAGATGCTACATGGCAGTCACATGGCAATGTTTGTTTACATTTGGTGGAAGGATACAAACCAGGCGTGCAAGTAGATATTTAGCAGGGCTCGTAGATATTTAGTAGGACTCTGAGAAAGTTGCTTCCAATGGGGAATGGACTATATAAGAGTGGGGAGTGGGACACACAGGGACAGACACGGGCGCAGTCAGTCAGTCAGTTATGCAGAGTTGTCGGAAGCTGAGGAGTCGCAGTCGGCGTGGAGTAAGAAGATGGGAGGATCCTTCAAGGACAAACATCATGTAGACGATAAAAGATAAGTTATCAGGAAATGTAGTTATAGTTTGATTTGTACAGGTTCCAGTTAGGCGGCATCCCGTGTAAAATTTTAGTGTTAAGAGCAGTAAGAGCTAACAGTTAATTAAGTCCAAGGTTTATTGGTAAGAAATAATAGTCTGAGAGGAGGCCTAATAAATTTTATTGTTCATAACTGATTTATTTTTTTGAGGTCGAAGCCGGCGAGAGAGAGAGACAGAGTTCCAGTTTGGTTGGTAAGTCAAGAGTTCGTTATCGGTTAAGACCTAGTAAACCAGTATCGAGAGTTTTTATTTTAACTCTGTGAATAGACGCCTTCCTCCCGTCATACATTTGTGTCCAGTTGCCGTAACGTTGTTTATAATGAAAAGCCTATGACGGCATAATGTAAGAACAGATTAAGAAATAGATGTTTACTGTGACGGTAGAAAATAAAAGAAGTTCTTTAAAACATTTGTGACCCAGTATGATAAATGTAAATGACAAAGTAAGACCATTAAGTTACAGTTAAGATGTTTTCAAATGATTAATGGTACAGAAATACAATGAGTTGAAGGCCACACATGATTTATATTAATAATGATATTATTGTATGTTTTTAATGTTGGTTATTTTAATTAATTTTTGAGTTGACCTAAAGAAATAATGAATTATTAAAGGATTTTTCTAGTTGTTGTAGAGGGATACATTTCTATTTAATAATTAGAGCAGTACATTCCAAGTCGAAATTCTATTAAAGCATCTATTTTCTTATCAATTGAAATTTTAAACATGAATAGATATGAAATGTTGATTGTGATTTTAATTGTTACCATAAAGAGTGTTAACAGCCTGATTATAAAAAAAAAATTTTTTTTATCTAAATTCCTTCCATTTGTTTCTAAAGTGTACTACCAAAGTACTTTTGTTTATTTATCTCATGTATAAGATTTATTTTTGTATAAATTTTTATTCTTTGTTTTATATTAAAATGTGAACATTTTAGTGAAAACATTATATTTTATTTCTAAACAGTTAATTCCGCCCTCCATTTTTTTGACTCTGGTTAATTTTAAAGAAACTATCAATTGTATTAATTATTTTATTAAATTAACCTTTTTTTTTATTTTTAATGTTTCATCGTTAGTGATTACCTGTCAAAGATCGCGCATGACATCTTGCATGCAGTGAAAGTGAGTTTCAGCTCTATGTAAAATTGACGAAATGATTAAGTTTTGGGAGTCAAGGCCGCCGCTGTTGAAAAAGTGCCTTGTGGTGGACCGCCCCGAGCAGAATTTGATACAAATCAGTATTTGAAACAGATGAGAATGCAGAAGTCTTTCAGAGATGATTAGGGAGGAGATGTAGGATGGTGATATTTAATTGTTATGCAGTGTTGAGTAGACGATAAGGTGCAGCAGAAGAGGGACTGTGGTGTATAGGTAAGTGTAAAGTTGAGAGCGTGTGTCTCAACTTAAGATGTTTACCACTTTTAAGCGAGTTAAGGGGTTTAGTAGTTTTAAGTAAGTTGTTTGTGTTTCCCCTACACCTCCCTCCACAATGAGTCTCGGACTTTTTGAAGCTATTTCAGTTATTTCGTTTTGTTTTGAACATGTTGAACTAGTTAAACGAGTGGTTAAAGAATAAACCAATACAAAGTTAAGATTGAACGTTTTCAATCGATTGAAATTAATAGAAAGATTATTAATTAACAAGATTAAATAAGTACCTATTGAATAATTATTCCCACAAACATCAACTTCCCTTTCTCCCCATTTACACCAAAGATTCCTTTCTCCTCCTTTGCCCTACTCCCTTTATCCCTTTTCCCGTTTTCCCGACATTCTTTCTTTCCTTAACACCCACCCTCCCCCCCCCCCAAATCAAATTTTCATCCTTTTACCCTTTCCCATTTCCCAGATTTTTCACAATACTGTCATGCTCTGGAGACTTGGAATGTACGAGGGTGATTAATATTCTTAACTTTCGAGTTCTTCTTGACCATCCAACTTTCCATCAATCTTTTGCAATCAGCACCGCAATCAGCACCATAATCTTTCAATCATTCCATCAATCTTTCACAATATTTCCATCAATTTTTCGCAATCAGCAGTGAATGTCCTGCAATCATCACCGCCTGCACACCAATTAGCACTACACTCACCGCAATCAGAATTCAGTCTATATGAGTCAGTCTGTATGAGTCAGTCTGCAGGAGTCAGTCTGTAGGAGTTAGTCGGCAGGAGTTAGTTGTCTCCTTTATGTGAGACCACGAGTTAAAGCTGAGCGAAGATAACACAAGGACGAAATATATTTTCACATTTTAAAAAAAAATATATTTTAGGACAGGGCAGCGATGAGTAAGCGGTGTGAGTCGGTCAAAAATTTATTCATCTTATCTCATAGGGTACTTCCCGGGCTAACCATAATGTACATTTTTTTACAAATTAAAGCTAATTTCCCCCCCCCCCCCCCATGACAACTTGTGTGTGATGTGTTCTTTTTTCTGTAGATTTTTACAAAACTGACTTTGGTGTAAGGTGTTAAACATTAATTAATTTTTTTGCTATTTGTTGTTTCACATTTGATGTGTCTGTATTTACAGGAATTATATACATAATAAGTATTTATTCTAGATTTTATGTTTCAAGTGCAAGTTATTTCAAGTTTTGTTAGCTAGCATGAATCATACTATGAATGGGTAGTGCAATGACTTCTATACATCATTTTTCCTTGTGCGCTAGCTTTAATTCTGTTTTAAAGTGGTTTGGGATGTGTGTGACAAGTGATTTATTTTTTAAGAAATATTCTCTATATGTCCCCTTATGTTCTGTTTGCCCCCACCAGTATGTTCTGTCATTTTCATCAATCAGTATGGAAATGTTTATATTTTTTATCATCAGTATGTTAACTTTTACAAGTTTCTCAAGTTTCGAAACTGTATAAATTACATATTAATACTAAACAGTGGAAAAATTATTGTAATAACATTGCTAAAAAAATGTTTCCAAATCTCGGGTCACTTATCTAATTGTGATACTCTTACCCTGATTCCTATATCCAATACCTAAAACTAGCATTTCCCATTTTATCATTCATTCCTAATGCAGTCTCCGAAAAACTGAGTAAAATTACCTAATATTTTCCAAGTCCATGAGAAAATTATTATTCTTTATCGTTTCAGGCTTCGAACTCAGAGCCCTAAGCCATGCGTCATCTTAGTAAATTGCTTAAAAAACTGTATCAGTTGCACATGAATATTAAAATTTAAAATTAATGTACGAACTTCGCTAATACGTCTCCAAAACTATAATCGTTAATCGAATTGCGAGCCACTTATCTAATCGTGATCCCTATATCTGATAGCTAAAACCATAGTTCGCCTTTATTATAGATTCCTAAAACAATCTCTGAAATTTTTCCGAAGATAGAAAGTGAATTCATATTTTTTAAAAATATATTTTAGAGATTACTTAAATCCTTACACCAGGTGCACATGAATACTAAACAGTAAGCAATGAATTTACGAACATTGTTAAAAAGACTTTAAAAGCTCGGGTCATTAATCCATCCTCTTGCTTGCCTGAAGATTTTTCTGCTCTTCCTTAAAAGAGCTTCAAATTTGATTTCCTAATTTTTCCATTATTTTTGAAAAATTTTTGGTGAAAAAGTTAATTTTTTGGTAAAACCATTCATTTCTGAAGTTATTTGTCGGGTGGCGATATACCAATTTTGTCGACAACATGACTGTCCCAGGCCGCTGGCCGCCACCTGTGATGTCATCGCAGGCGAGTAATTTGAAAATCTGATACCTTGATACCTGCGCCCGAAGGAACATTTTATATCTACTAGCTTGAATTTTCTTGAATTTCACAATTCGTTGGTGATCCAATTACTGGTTTTCAAATTGCTTCTTTACATTTGCAATTTACAGAATAAGGTAGTTAAGGTAATGCACTCAAGATCACTGGGGCCAGCCACAGATACCTGTCAGTTGAACTTCATCCCTCAGTGAGGGATGTATGCAACATGTCGAGACCATGCTATTTTACCACAGGAAGTACAAACCCACTGTAAGTGATGCTTATTTTCTCACGATCTTGTGGAAGTTGCTACTGCCGTCTGTTGTGGACAAGATAATTGGTCTAGACAATGACACCGTACCTCAGATGTTAGCGAATTTAGAAAGGGTTAAGTTTGGCCATAGCATACACTCCACACAACCCTGCCGACAAGACACTCCACAATGAGTTCGCTAAGTTGAAGCAGAAAAAGCGATCTTATCTATCTCTCAGCATGAGTATCAGGACCAAACACCACATACATTAGGCCCATACCAGGGTATGCAAAGGGGTGGGCCTTTTGTGAGATACTGTCAACCACCCACCTGACAGTTTCACACATGCCAGTACGACCATAGGGGCAGATACGAACTTAATTACTCTCCACAAGGCATGAGGCAGCCAGTTGTTATTAAAGAACGTTCTTCTGCACACCACAGACCACAATACAGTAAATTGAGGCATTTTCGCGACACATGCTCTAACCAAGGCCAGAGAGATGACAGGAGGCAGGATGTCAACACCAGATTTTATCAACCAGTACCAAATAACGATCACAGAATCACCCCATATAGAGGTGACAGTCATTCCATTCGTCGCTGTGCCCAGCAACAGTTTCCAAAAAGCTAGGTAGTGAGGGGGCCAGTTCCATTTCCCCCATTGACGAAAGAGAATGGACAAAGCTTACCTGCAGGGCGATATTTAATAAGGTTAATAAGAATACATTGTATGCAGAAATTGCACGCTATACTGCACACAATGATGGCTTTGTAACCGCCATAATCAGAAAACCCGAAGTTAGGCCTCAGGTAGTGAGCAGGCATGATGAGGTATATCATACATCGCAAATTCATTTCAGCCCACTGCACGACAAGTGAAGCAGGCCACTGTACTCAGAAACTACACATTCAGAATCCCCTACTCTGCAGAAATGCTACTCTGCACGGCTACCTAAAGGGATGTGTGCCTCGCCAAGCGCTCTTGTTGCACAGGCGACTGAAACAGTCAAAAAGCAGCATAGCAAATCACCAGAACATGATGCAGTCCATAGGCCCACACAGTTTAAGTCAGACGATGTGCACTCTGTGCATTATCCCGGACATAAAGCACAGCATTGTAAATTGTTTCCCAACCAGAACTTCGAGTTTCAGATAAATATTTGGGACTGGTCTTATTATTTTAAAAACACATTCCGAATTGAGCACAACCAGTTATGTATCAGTAAATACGACATGGCACACTGCACTGCTGGTAAGACCGATACACAAGTGGAATGTGAGGTCGGCAATGATGACACACCTATGGCGAACATGCTGAGCAGGGCCTCATTCCATGCATGGGGCACACAGAAACACAACAATGCAGGTATTGAATTGCAGACAGTGTATATTCGCACATCGACTCCGCACATTCAGGTTAAGATAGCAGGGATGTCTTACAATGTGTTAATTGATACGCATTGTTACCACAGCTGTATTGTGTCTACCCTCTTTCTAAGCAGAAACTCGAACCTATTACTGAACAATTCACTCTTGTTGGGGCACTGCAGGAGATAGATGTGCCCATGTATAAGACCACAAATTAAGTTAAGCATTCTGGTACACACTTAACCCCAGGAATTTTTGGTAATTGACAGTTTCAGAATGGATGTTATATTGGGTGTCGACTTCATGAAGAAATATGGTGTTATTCCTTTCTTAAACAACAATATTTTATTTGTTCATGGGAACAACAATGACAAAATAGTTCAAGTACCTATTATTTCATCAGTAGTATAGAAATACAATACAGATTCTATTCAATCTTGTATCAATATAATCGAGTCAATAGAATCTAGTGAGGAGGAGCCGTGCTTGCCTAGAATAAATAATAAATTACACACACAGCAAACTCAGGCGATTACGGACATCATTCATGAGTTTAAGGTAGATTCGCTCATTCCATGTTAGAGTTAACTGAGATGAATAATTACCAGATTAAACTAGACTTGGATTCTCAGAAACCGATTTCAACTAGGCCATATCGAATAAGCCCTAGGGTTAGGGAATACCTTTTCAAGCAAGTTAATCAGATGCAATAGGCAGGTATTATTCAGCATTCCCATTCACCATTTTCGGCACCAAGTCTCATTATTCCCAAGAAAATGGTGGAATTATATTCCTAACTGACTTTTGTCAACTTAACCAGCATGTGACTCGTAAACAGTACCCACTCCCATGCACCAAAGATATTTTGTTCACCCTACAGAATTCCAAATTTATAACCAGTATTGATCTTTTCTCCGGGTTTTAATTCTATTCCAGTGTGTAAGGAATATAGATACAAATTAGCCTTTCTATAGATGGAGTCGGTTTATTTGTGTATTGTATAATGCTAGTGGGGTTAAGTTCAAGCCAACACTTTCAACAGTTCATTGATATTCTCTTAGGGCCCTTGCAATGGAACACAGCCATAGCTTATATTGATGACAGTTTCACTATAGAAATACATTTCGCGAACATCTCAATAATATTAGGAAAGCGTGCCAACAGTTATGTCAATTTAATGTCAAGGTTAACGTTAAGAAATGCATGTACACAGAGCAAGAGATAAAACTCTTAGGGCACTACATCACCCTTCATGGCATTGTTCAAGACCCAGAAAATGTTCGAGCCATTCAAAACATGTCACCATCAGGTAACAACAAACAATTGTGAACATTTTTGGGGGGTGACCTCGTATTTGTGTAGGTACATACAGGATTATGCGAGTAAGGCAGACCCCTTAATAGAATTGACGAATCAAACAAATACTTATAAATGGGAACAAGACCAGCACTTGTGGAACTGAAGCAAGCCAAACAACTGGCACCCATTTTAAGAAAGTTTGATGATACTTACAACACAATTATGGTATGTTACTCATCACAGAGCACAATAGCTGCAGTGCTCATGCAAGAAGACCCCCACACCAAGAACCAACACATAATAGCATTTGTGTTCAGAAATTGTCCCTGAATGAACAAAAATGGAGTGCGATCGAACGAGAGCTATCAGCCATTAGGTATTTTTGTAAATATTTTAGGCAGCATTTGTATGGATGTCATTGTGTAATCCGAACAGACCATGCTAGTTTGAGGTATTTGAGACTATGGTAGAGCATAATTTGCAGTTCCAGAAGATGGCGATAGCCCTATGCGAGCATGACTTCGAACCCCAGATATTTAAAGGTAAATTTAATGTTATGCCTGATGCGTTGATTTGTATTCCCATGAAAGGTGCAGCGGCCACACAGGTAGTTCAGGTTAACTACATACAGTACCCAGTCAAAGTAGAAATCTTAAAATGTGCTAATTTATATCAGGCTTTAGCAGAGAGCTAACATCGGCATCAAAACGACTCTTAAGTAAAGAAAGTTATTTCTAAGTATGTAGTTAATAATTGGGCAGAGATAAAGCCCTACATTAAAAACGAGATGCAGGTAAAGGATTAATCAGTTGTTGCTATAAATATTTTAAATAGTGAATATATTCATGCCTATGCCATTGTAAAAATTATTTCACATGCATTTCATGTAAATGTCGAGATTATGAAGGACAATGCAATAAAATACATGTTACCAGTATCGACCCTTTGCTGCTATGTAGGATCCTCACTTTTTCTAACCAGGGTTAAATATTTTACTTTCCAGTGTACGATCACGAACAAGTGTACACCAAAATTGATGTAGATCACCATTTACAATTATTTCCGTTACATAACAGTACATCACCATTTTCAGGATAGTAACACAACGATCCTCACATTAAACAGCTAAAAATTGCATTAACTGATCCAGTTAATTCTGACCCCAAATATCTAAAATTAGCCAGGAGATATGGTATATCAGGGAATGGGGGGATATTTTCGAAGGTCAACACTCCGGTGGGGAGGAAAAGCTTACACTTGTACCAAGTTACTATGCTACAGAAATAATTGCTGCCACCAAGATGCAATGTGCGGCAGAGGCCATTTCGGCACATTTAAAACATTGCAGAAAATTAGGAATGCGTACTATTGGGACATCATTCAGACTGATGTGAAAGAATATGTGAAAAATCGTCAAATATGTCAAAAGAAAGAAAGCGCCTAATCTTAAGCCTATAGGTCAGCTTCAGCCTACGAAGCCACCTTCTCTTTTTAAATATTGGTCTCAGAATAGTAATAAGTATATACTAGTCATGAGACAATTCTTTAGTAGGTATGTAGTAGCTAAACCAATTATAAATATCGTTGCACAAACTTGCACAGATTCTATTAAAGAAGTTATCCTGAGATAAGGCTGCATGGCACAGATATTGACACATCGTGGAACTTCATTTAATAATGAATTAGTTTTACACTTGATACAAATTTTAAAGATCAATAAACTGCAAACAACATCACACAACCAAGCATGCAACAGTTTAGTTGAGAGTGCAAATAAATTGGCGGCTAAGCAACTGACAGCTTTTGCCTAGGAAGACCCACAAAATTGGGACCAGTATCTCCAGTTTTTCATTTTCAATTGTAACTCACCTGTCAATGCTAGTACCAAGTTTACATTGTTTTACTTACTTCATGGTGTGGAAGCGACCCATCCCTCGAAAGTTATTTCCAATACATACTCAGGGCACAGCAACAATTGGTGTAATAAGCTCATTAAGGATAGGGAGCAGGCTGCACTAAATCTTATTGCCATACAGCAGCACCAAAAAGTCCAATTTGATAGGAAGCACCAAGAGTATAATTTTAACATAGGTGACTGGATTTGGGTGAAGAACCGTGCTTGCTCAAAAGTGGGGCCGACAGTGCAACCTATACTTTCAAACACATAAACAAATATGGCTGCCACCCAGTGGTACAAAGGTGAAGAAGAGATTTGGGTGGCTCCTAATAGTGAGGTTTTGAGAGCTGTGAGGGAAATGGAAATGAATATGGTGTCGTGCCGAAATCAAGAGGCGGGGGAAATGGGAGATCCCACAGAAAACCAGCCGACCAACAGCATCATTTGGCACGACTACCACTTGCGAAAATCTGGTGACCCGGCTGGGGTTGAACCCGGATCGCCTTGGTACACAGGTGATGAAAACATATGAAATATAATATGGTAGTTGCACAAAAGTGAGACACAAACTGTAAAACAAATGACAATAAAGAAAATGAACATGGAAGACTGCACCTAGCTAGATGGCTGCCTCCCAACATGGCAGCCTCCAATAACATATAAACAAATGACAAATTGTTAAACAAATATGGCCACCTCCAGTAACATATAAACAAATTATGTATGAGAAAACCAATATGGCCACCTCCAGTAACATATAAACTAATTATGTACGAAAAAACAAATATGGTGGCATACGATATAATGTGTATAGATTGTGGGAGTCGGGGCAAGAGAATCAGTCGTCTACTGGACGTGGTGCTGGGAGGACCTCCGCAAATGTACGTTACTTTTAAAAGACATTTTTACATAAGTTTTTATAAATTTTCGGTAATTTTTAATTTTAAGGAAAAAAGGAAATTGTAATGGGGAAAAAGGAAATTTTAGGGGGAAAAGGGTAATTTAGGGAAATTGGTTGCCGAGGGGAATAGAATTTTTTAATTATAATTTTTTAAATAATATTGTAATAATTTTTTTATAATTTAAAAATCTGTTTTCATAATTTTTAATTTTTTTAAATAAATTTTAAAAACTTTCAAATAATATTTTTTTATAAATTTTTAAACTATTTTTATCAAATTTTTGTTATAATTTTAAAATTTTTTTTTCAATTTTTTTGGGTTTTGGGGTCAGAGGTCACCGGGATCAAAGTCAAATGTCAAGGTTAATGGGTCCGAGATAGTGGACGGTGACATAACAACATGGCGGCTGGGTGGCTCCTGCACTTTTACATCCCACGCCCTTGGTCGTCAACATACCAAATCCTACTACTTATAGTATTAGACATTGGCATAGCAATGGAAGAAGAAATGTTCCGGGTTCAACACACCCCTACTACTAGCCTACAATACCGCAAAATATGAGGCCACATTAAAAAATGAAACAAATTATAGTTCATTTTCAGTACAATGAGAAAGTAGGTAAATAAAGTAGTATAATAAGACGGTAAAAATAAGTAGAATAAAATATACACGTGACTACAACTGCTATTATTCTTCAGCTCAAAATAATTTTATAGGCACCGTTTTATCAACGAAGAAACCCCACTCCAAAATAAATTTCTGTTTACACTACTGTTCTTGGAGATAAACATTTTGAAACGGTAGGTTGAACATATAATTTCACAACAGCTTTTCTAACTATGCATTTTTACTCTAACACAATTAATTGGTTCTGGTACTCCGGAAAGATAGCTGTTCGTAGTATAACTTCAATTTAGTTTTAGGTTAATGCAGTTACTGTGATTCCACTCGCAGATTTTACTTTGGAGTAAATCAGTCAAATTTTCCGTCAAAGTATGTTACATTTAAAAACTTGTTCCAAAATATTTATGAAATTCAACAACAATGCAAGTTCCAGACTGAACTCGCCTAGGTTTGTTCGCAGGCTATTAAGAGGCATTCCATGTAGATTCCAAAGCTTTATTATTTTAGTATCGTACTTTAGAAAAAGACGCAGCAGATGGAGGAGGAAAATATATTACGACTGGTTATAGGCCAGCTTCTGAGATTGAGGAAGGTGATTGTGTCGTGCTGCCAGACAAATAAAGACGAGTATTTCAAGTGAAAGCTACCGTTGGTTTCATGCTTGTCTGACCCATAAACTACTCTCTGACTACTCACACTTTCTCTTTTACAAAGGCTCGGGCTTCTTTTCGGAGTAAATGCGGTATTTGAAATACATGGTTTCCATGTAACCGTGTGTGTATCGACGTAATTCCCCTTCAGTCCTGAGAACTAAAAAACCCATTCCAACCCAAAGTTGTATCGTATATAAGTAGCAGCGCTCTTCATTTCCTTTTTTTTTTCTTTCGGAAGAGGTAGAAAAAAAAAGGGATGGTCATTTTCCCATTTTGTGGAGGCAAGTCTAGACTTTCGATTCGTGGCATGGGTTGGGGACACTATCTCATAATCATTTTAGGAAACAATACTAAATTAATCAAAAAGTCAGTGTTTCAAACAATTCTAATATTAATTCGATTAATTTTTAGAACATTCGCAGGTTACTTTCATGTCAGTGTGAGGGTCAATTTTTTTGAGATGGGGTAGAAGAAGGGGAAGGGGGGATGGTCATGTCCACTGTGAGCCGCTTCCCTCTAGACTCGCCCCTGCTGTACAATCTACTTCATCACTGATTAGTGGGTTTTCCATTTTTCATTTAAACGTACTGGATCGTTTTGGCGCTTTGAATTTACTACCGCAGAAATCTTTGGAAATAATATATTCTAAGAACTAATTAAAGACATGGCAAAACACCACAACAATTTTAGCAGCCCTGAATTTTCCGTTATTAGATAATTCGAACACACTTGCATTTGTAAATTGTTTGCAGAAGAGGATTCCACGAGCTACAGAAATACAGAAAATTCAAATTACTTTATTTTTACATATTTCATTATTTTAAGGGCATTTGCGCTTCCCTAATTTAATTTTCAACTTTACTTTTTCTATAGTTACTCTAACATAGAGTAATACAGAGTAGATATGGACTTTTTACTGACAGAAAAATTAAATCAAAAATGGAAAATGGTCATGTCTGTGCTGAAAGTCAGAAATTACCACTACTTATTAAACAATACTTAGTTCTTTACTAAATTCAACGCATGGTTTAGTTTTTTATAAGATTTATATGGTATAGATTTCTAATTTTTTATGCTCTACGAAATTACCGTTCTCTATTTTTCCGGCAAACGAGTTTCATTAATATTCACAGAACCAAAGAACTGACAATGTAAAGCCGTAACGCGAAATTGGAAATTGATCCAAAAATTATCCTTCTAGATTTCCCATCAGGAGGAAACATCAGTGTGTTGAAATAAGTGGGTGTTCCAAATCCCTAATGTTGTATATAAATCTGTTAATTTAAGTAAATTTAGTAACTATAAACTAACGATAGTGATTCATAAATTTTGTTTACAATACAGATTTGTATGTCATTAGCGTGATGCGATTCATGTTTAGGCATGTTTGAGATATGCAAAAAATTGGTAAAAATTGTATATATATATATATAATTACATGTATGCACATGACGTGCGATGTTTTGACTAACTAGCATACAATATTTTGAAAAATTTTACCTTTTCCTACATAGTCCAGGTCGCTAAACTGTCACGTTTTTGTAAGGAGAATCAATGGAAGGATGTTTGGTGTCTTTATCGTGACATAGGTTTTGATTTGGACACCACATAATGTAGAGAAACAACTCAGAACTCGACATATTTCTTTACATTGCTTTCAGACTTTCTGCGAACAATAAAGCTACGTATAATGCAATAGAATGTAATAGAATTTTAGTTGTTTGTTAACTGCAATTCATGTTACATGGCTTTACTTGCCATTAACACATTTTCATTGGAATTTCCGGAATTATAGTCTAAACTAAAACACAGGTTTGTCCAAAAATATTTCTTATTTTAAAATGTGTTATATTTAGTACACCATAACTACTAAGGGCCGATAGACCCGTTGATTTACTAATTAATATTATATAGTATTGGCCTAATATACCCAAATTGTTGATAACCTTTTTTTTTTTTTTTTTTGTTATGTTTAGAGCTCTGAAGAACTTCAATCATTTTCATGTTATATGTTCATTTCTGTAATTTCGACACACTCATATTTAACACAGCGGAATATATTGGTTTTCAAAAATAATATGTCCAAACCTTGTTGACTCATTATAACATAGTGGGAATGAATTATAACGACATTTATGCATAAGTTTGTAAGATTGAGTGTTGCTAACTTATTTCTCAGTATTGCAATTAATAATATATGGAAATCCCTTAACATTAAAATTACGAGTTAAAAAAACTTTATGTTAAATACATGGTAGTTTAGCTTTGTGTTTAAAATATTCATCTTCATAAAATTGTTACATTTTCCCTATAATAATTAAAACAATTACTGTTCCCACTGCTATGTGGGGAATTAACTCTTCCCCGTGACTCTTACCTTTATTGTGCTTAACTGGTTCTCTGCATACATAAAGAAGCAGAAACCTTTCATTTTTAAACCATAAGCTTGATAGCTGAGAAATTTTAAATACCAAACTCAAGTATTATTTTCTTACAAAGGCTGTTCGCGATAAAGTGAGCACTTTAGAAATGAACCTTAGAAAAAAGTCACTGCCCCGGCATGCATATATTTTAATGGGTGCACTGAGTGACATTCGCTCAGTAAAGTTGGTAACGATGGATGGAAAGTAATTCCATAGCTTAACGTCGAATAAAAGTGTTGGGTAAACATTTGTGATAACTTAAAATTATTACTTCTGCTTTCTGTTTTTTTTATTGCATCGAAGTGCAAAAATGAGCACATTTGTAAAGTATTTACTATCTTTATAATTTCACATTTCCATTTGACCGACGAATGAATAAAGTGATGAGGCCCATGTTAATGCTAATTTTACATAAGGCGGAGGAATACACAACGTATATAACATTAGATCTTAAGAAGGGCTTTCAAAAGTGCTCATTTTACCGTGAACAACCTATAACACTACGTAATAGTGTATTATGCATGTAATCAGTGGGAAGAGGCCCGTTCGTGTTAATAATGTAACCAAAATGTGCAAGATAGGTGGACTACAAAAAGAAGCACGACTTACAGAAAAATTGTGACAAACTGGAGTCGTAATTCGCTTAACGCTAGAAAGGAAAGGTCTGTGTCTATGGACTAACTTGGTGGGCCAGAAACAAACAGGTTTGTGACAAGGCCGAGCTTCGCTTTGTCGTGAACAGAAAAATCTGGCGAATGCTGCGCTCAAGGACGGTTAACGTGTTCATAAGTTCGAGGTCTGATTCTCGAAATGAGAGATACATGACTGTTGGCTGCATAGCTTTATTGTTTTAGGGCCAGTTTCACCAATTATTAATAAACTCGGCTTAACTAAATGAAGGTAAGATTTTTAACTCTTCATTTACCGGCATTTTATCACGCACATCTAGCAGAAAATTAATTCCGTGTAGTAAATCTAAGTTTAGGGTCCGACATTTGAAGGAAATGACGCATCTAGAAGGCGGTGTCAAGGATTTTGATCACTAATCTATAAAATCTGATTTACATTGTCTTTGGAATCCTGGTAGAAAGAAATACATAAATTATATAAAATATTAAACAGTGATGGAAACAGCGTGTTGGAAACTTTCATGTTGTAAAATGTAATAGGACAAATAATGTTAGTGAATAGAAATCGCAAGTTTCAATAATAATCGCTGCGTATTTTAATCCAGCCAACATATAAAATGATTTTTCGTGAATCATATTTTCATTGCCCTCGTGCATCAAAATGTTTTTTTATTGCTGCCATATATAGAGAAACTAGCAAATCACAGCAACAAACAATAGAATTAGATTTCATTGTCAAACTCACTGTACTATACTTAAAGAACCAATAAAATACAAACATCATTTTAATGTAGGCTAACAGTTTTACATAACATGCATAATATTCGTCATTAATTTAATATTAAAAATGTTTATGACATGTATCTTTTGCGTAGCCAATATAACTCACATTTTGGTAGGTATTCATTAAAAAATATTAACAAAGCGACATCGCAAGAACTGCAATTAATATTGTGATAGCAACTATGGCGTCTGCCGAATTTATCATAACCTTCAAAGTATCGTAATATTTTTCGGCTGACACATTTCTTTCGTAAGTGGAGTTTAAGAAGTTAAACGGCCGAAAATAGGCTTTTAAACTTAAACTCCGATAAGTTAAAGTTAATCGCGTTTTGACAGTGGTGAAATGCAATCGACTAGTAATCCTAGTTAATTAATTCTTAAACTCGGCTTAGTGTAAAACTTGTGTGTTGAAACCGGCTCTTATAATTACTTCTTAGCTACCCACGTCAGTCGTAAGAATATTACCTAAGTTTGTCGTAAATTGATGGTGTTTACGCATAAATGTAACGGAATACCGTTAATAAAAAAATGTAATTCATAAAATAAAATGCAAAAAATATTTATCAAGTCCATTCAAGTTTAGAGTGAGTTAGGCATTATCATAAACACGCCGGGTTTCGTCACGAGAGTTAAATTTTAATTTGAAATAAGCCAATGTTGTAAGTAACATAAGCTGCCGTTACTTAAAACCTGGATAAATGATAGCTTCTACGCCTTATTAGATATGTACTCAAGAGTGTAAACTGGTGTTACTCAGTCAACCAAGCATAAAATGGCCTAATGTAAATAATAAAAAATGTAGATATACATATAAGAGACGGTTGTTAGTGTCATATAGCAAAGGGTTTACGTTGTCTGCTCAATAAAATTGAAAGTAGTATGCATTTTCCAAACATAAGAAATTGAAATAAACTCTTTTCTTACGGCTTGTAACACTTTTTATACAATATGACAGTTTATGCATGTAGTATCTCATAGAGTATTAATTATCATTGAAGCTTAAATACGGGGTGATTTTATTTTTCAGAACATCAGCGTCTAAGTCACTACGTCAAAATTGTCTAATATATTTTTTCAACAACAACAATCCCAGTCATGAAAATCATTTTGTTTCTCAAAGCTGCAGCAACACTTGTAGGCCCAGTCTTGGTATTCAGTTAACCAAAACCCGCTTGCATTGTATGTAGAGTTTTTAAAAGCACATTAAAACTATTAATACATTCAGTATCATATTCACTCTTCACCCGAATACAATTTTTTTCATAGATATTCACCTTTTGGCCTTGTGAAGCCATTCGATTTCGTTTTATCGTTCTGAAACTTTTTTTATAGGGCGTGTGGAGTTATCTCAAACATTTAGTCTTTTTCTCTCCTTTTTTACGCATAGAGTTCATTTTACTGATAGCTGTTTCCAACCTTTGTGTGTCAATTATTGAGCTTATAATTACAGTATTGCTTTTTTCTTCTCCTATATATGTGTATATATAACGTAGTGATATGCTAGCCTTAAAGCTTCCGAAGATATTGTGAATGGTTATCTAATACTAATTGAGCACTGGTTGTTTCGTTATAGCTTTGAAGGATTATTCAACAAATATTCAGAAAGAACTCTTAACTGATTTTTTTCTTTTGTAATAAAATGCATTTAAATAGCTGTCGAGGTGTTTACCCAAATTATTAACTAGGATGCTTTCTGGATTGGTTCCTTCCTGCAAATTGTTTCTTATGTACAAAAAATAAGTTCTCATAAATATATAAAGGGCCTATTAAAGGGGTGTGCGGCATTTCCTTCTCCCTCTTCCATAGCAGCGTATAAGCACAATTTTGATAAACGCATAGACAAACCGTTTTGGAAATGTATATTTGTAGATGGTATAGGCTGTTCGCGGTACAATTAGCACGTTTGAAAGCCCTGCTTAAGATCTACTTGTATGCACATTGTGTATTCCTCCGCCTTATGTAAAATTAACATTGCCATTGGCCTCGTCACTTTATTCATGCGTCGGTCTCATGCAACTGTGAAATTATTACAAAAGAAAATATCTTGAAAATCTGCTAATTTTTACACTTCGATGCATAAAAAAAACAAAGTGAAGGAAATAATTTAGGTTATCAAAATGGTTACCTGATATCTTTTATTAGACGTTAAGATATGGAACTACTTCCCATTCATCGTTACCAACTTTACTGCTGGGCGCATGTCACTCAGTTCGCCCGTTAAAATGTATGCAGGTAAGGAAAGTGACTGTTTTCTAAGGTTGATTTCAAAAGTGCTCACTTTATCGTGAACAGCTTTTATAAAAGTTAGTCTAATCGTTGCATCTCATGTGAGCAAAGTGGGGAGAATATCTGCAAGTGTCGAAATGACTATCTCGATGCGATTTGTATGCGTTGCATGTCCATCGAGTATCAGCAACACTTATTAGTCAGAAGTAGCATTGTTGGAGTAAATATGTTTGATGAAATTACTTAATAAATATGTGTTTATGTATCCAGCCGCTATCGTAGTAGCCAGCTAAAAACCCTGGTAATGCACCATCCAATAATAACCTACGTTATTTCTCACGGGGTAAAGTGATCGTGATTGGTTTCAACTTGACGGACACTCTCGTAATGAAATTTTTGTTGTTGGCAAAACACTTCATTCAGCTGGTAATTCAAGCCTGATTGTTCTTTTATAAAAACAGCATATTTCTGATTTTTTATTTTTATTTTGTTTACTCCTGTTCTGGGTTTATCAGGGACAAAAGTACTTAGCGTCTCTTCAAAAATTGTTTTATTAATATTGAACAATTTTTTTTTCGTTACTGAATTTAAGTAATGTATTTTAATTTTATGCCAGTAATACATAAGCTAAAGTACGTACCAAACTCACACAAATTGCAATTGACCTATCTAACCTATATCTCTAGGGCGTTTCCTTCAGGACATTAGGATTAGATTTTCAAGTACCGGAAAGTTGTAAACATTTTTTAGATCAGTCGACTGACATAAATCGAGGGAATTAGTAATGTAGGTATATATTATCCAAAATCTCTAATAACTTCAAACTGACAACAGTGCACGCTGTTGCAAGAACACTTGGTAATTATATTTGCCAACTGTGTGTGCCAATTAAATAGAAGTAGTTGTAAATATCTATAAAACAAAATAGTTTCCCAAAACATGGAACAGACTATTAAGAATTATCATTCTACAATTAATTATAAAATTATACAGGAACTTAGAGCTTGTGAACTAATATTTATACATGGTGTCTTTGTGGCCTGCAGTCGTGTACGTTTTCCTATACAAGTAAAGTAAAAACTTTGCATCTACATGCGTAGACGTACAAGCAGACTGATATAAAACTCACAAATTCAGATGACTGCAGACCCAGTGTTATGTACTACATAATATATTTTGATTGAGAACAAAGTCTTATGGTCTCAGTCTTTGGTGCGATATATCCAAGAAATTATTCTACAATTTGTACAGATTTTTAAAATCATTACTCGGACACGCTCACGTACACACGTACGCATCCTCTTAGCGCAGAAAGTAGGCTTATGGGAAGCCACGTCTGTAACTCAAGTAAACTATTTCGAGTTTTTATTTGAGTTATTTTGTTAGTGCACTATCCCGAACAAAGTATAATAGTGCCAAGATTGTTGCGAAAAGTGTTAATAAGATTTTACAACTTTATTAACAAGTAAATAAATTAGGGAACCGGTTGGATTCAAAATTGACTCCCATATGTCTCTTTTTAAAATAGTACGCACGTCCACAATAGTTCTGTACATCCCCAATCAGCTAAATTCTCTTTTTAAGTAAACTGTTTGATTGTCTTGTAATTTTGTGCGTGCAATTCTTATTTCATGAAAATTTGTCTTTTGCGAATTGGGCATTCACGGGAATCGAACCATTGACACTTAAGTGTCTAGGCAGGCATGCTGTCACTAACAACATTTTTTTTTTTTTGGAATAATTCTATGAAATTTTACTAGGATGAGACACTTTAATACACCAGGTGACAAATTTATGTCCGATCATATGAACACAAAATTCACACAGACCTTACCCGGAACTCGAACTACGAACAGCTTGCATCAATGGTTGGCACACTAACCAGCTACACCACCGACGTCAGCCACTGGGTCGCTCTACCAGTATACCAGCTACATCAATGGCGCAAAAAAGGGGAAGAACTCATGCATTTGAATGTGCGTGTGAGCTTGTGCAAGTGCTCATGCGCACGCACTCGTATGCGCGTATGTATACAGTCCAATAGATTTACTTAAAACTACGCAATCCTGACATCTGTGTTAAAAAAAATCGTTCTGTTTTGACAATAAACTTACTTGCATACGTATTTATGTGATTGACGCCACGAGGCAAGGACTACGCACAGAAAGAACAGCAAATTAACTGCTTGCTATGAGACGGAACGAGAGATTATGAGTCATGCGCGAAGAAATGTATGTCACACTGACATTAGCAATAACAAGCGGATTAGCCGATAACTCGGGCATGAAATATTTAGAACGTTCGCTCGCAGGCTGCAAAACTTTATCACCCTTAATTTCCATTCGTTAAAAATAAACAACACCAGATATTATTTTTACCTACTCTGCAGTTAATATAAGTGAAGCAATATCAAGTTGATATTATAATAATGACGATTGGGCAAAAGTAAGAGTGATGGTTGCAATTTTTTATATTTTAATTAACATTTTATTTGACTTATCATATTCATTAACCAATCGTATAATTTAGTAATAAATATTTGAGTAAAATACAAAGCAAATTATTAAATCAGCAAGGATATTTGAAAACTACCAGAGAAGCAGGGATTCCATCCAACATTCAGACTGCCTCTACGAGAGCTCTGTTGGACCGAAAGAAATTTCTAATAAATTAACTGAAACGAGACGGATAATTTTTTTTTGCGACTTTAAAATGTACTGCAGGAAACATTTATACCAACGCGTCTAATATTTATTTAGTTTCTAAGGCGACCTGCTTTGTCTTTGCTATCCAAAGAGCCTTCAGAATATGACGTCCAAGGTTCGAATTCCGGTATGTTGGTGCTAGTTTTATATGTAAATTAAAGTTGTTATGGTATGTAACTCGTCCCTCAATTAGCCTCCTGGAATAAAAAAAATACCGCCAAAAAGCAGTGGTTTTGGGACTAGAATATCTTCGTATTGGATAAGATAAATTGGTTTCTAACCAGTTAATAAAGCTTTCCCAGAACCACAGCACAAGAAATTTACTTGTATATTTGTACACGCCACTGAGAGTAATGGGGAAAAGGTAGTTAGAAGCCAATAGTTATTTCACAAGCTGTCACCGCACGAAAGCCTTCAGCTCACCTTGTCTTCGCAGCCACTGGAAACGCTCATCTCTTCAGCTGTGTTCGTACGGAGACGTGGCTGTCGCGAGCTCTCAAACGAACCAACTGCACGTCGCGGTCTGGACGGCTCTGAGCGCCGCACGAGGTCTCACGGGCGTGGCGACATTGCGCAGGAGCCGCGAGAGGACAAGGTGCATAGTACAGGCTCTCTCCAGCCTCCTGGGAAACATTCTTTCCGATAACTAAGAGGTCGCCCCGGAGGGAAGGTTAGTTAGCCACCGTGCCTACACGAATCGATAACTACTGGAGGTGATAAAAAATGTCAAACAATATTATCGATGTCTTTTTATGACTTACTTGTAATCTTGAAGATTTCTGTTGATAAAGTCTGTGCATATATTATCGTTATGTTATTACGTCTCTTAATAACCTACGTACTAGTATTTAAATTTTATTTCAGTTTGATGAAGGTTTAGAACTCTCTCCACTCCGAACCATTTCATGGGTACTATAGCCGGGGGACGTTCTGGCATGTCCGAGCGAGGGGAGCGAGGTAATCCCAACCAGGGGGGACGACATGCGCGCGCAGATCTGGCCGTGCTATCGGCGATTCCACAAACATCAGTTACGGCAGGCTCAGTGTATGTAAGGCAATGGAGGACGCAGGACGTTTTTGCAGACGCACGGAAAATTTATCCCCAGTGTTACAAAAGTGCACTTGTCCACAATCACAATATCCATGAACGACCGCATACCATAAAAATGATATAACTGAAATAATTCGTAGTTTGTAACACTCGGTGCAATTTCGCGTAGATTCATTAATGCATACATTTTAACAAAGTATAACTAAACAGTAACTTTAGGCCAACGCATTTCATTTGAAACTATAAAAACCTTGTATAGCATTATGTGCTCAAAGTCGTGATAATGGGTGTTTTTATTTATAGTGGACTTCCCCGCGGTATAAAGAAAGCCTACACACAGATGTTATAAAATACGAAATAAAATAACAAATATTAAACAATGCCGCAAATATGACATATTACACTATACAGAGTAATGTCCATAGATTTGACAAAATCCACCCAATTAAACTGCGAGTTAGCATTCTTGCTGTGTAACAGTTGTTTATGTAAAATTGTGGTCTGCATACACCTAGGTGTTCAAGTTATAAAGCTCGAGCAAGTCATAGTAACTCATTGAGAGTTTATATAAAACGGTTTTAATTATCATGTCGGTTTATGTATTATTTATAGAATTCCGATTCATATACAGAAGTAATGCCCCCCCGTAAAGATGTTTTCCCAAATAATGCTGGCTTCGGCAGCACGGTGAAATCGCTGCAAAAATATTTATGTAGCATTCATGATAAAATAATGCTTTGTACTAACTTAACAGTCCGTAATAAATTTTCGAACATGAATTATGCGAGTAAATGTTATTCCAAACGCAACGTTTATTAAGAGAAAAAAAAGTTCACGATTATGAAACAAAACGTATTTGAAAAGAATTAAAAATTAGAACATCAACAGGTTAAAATGATATGCCTGCCAAATTACTAGACAAACAGTTTCGAAACTAACGCTACGGTTACGTAGATTTGTGTGTTGGGGTTGGTGTTACGTTCACACGTATTTGCTCAAGAAGGTGCAGGTTCGTTTTCGCGTTGTAGCCTATTTGTTTTACATATAATATAAATGATAATCTTTGTATTACAGTTATGGTACAAATAAAGATATTTCCCATAGCATATTATATTTTTACATTCGCTATTTACCAATGTAATTTAAATACAAGCGTAACTTTAATAATATATATATATCTTGCAAGTCCGCTTATTAAGTTAATGTATTTATTACAAGTAAAAGCAAATATTCAGTTGGATACTAGTATCCAAGGTTTTACTTGTAGAAGTACAAGACAAAATGCAGATATATTTCCAGATGTACAGCACACTCACTTATTTAATTCCGTGACAACTGTGTTCCCGCAGCTTAAGTATTGGAAATGATGTTTACAATGAAAGGGTGACCCATACGGACGAGTATATATCAAAACCCGTGCCCTACCCGAGATTCGAAACCAGAACCACTCACGCTCATCACTCAACCGACTGCGTAACAGAGGGCAGCCAATAGGTCAACCGGAACACTGTCACTGGTAATATGAACATATTTAAAGTGAACAACTAACTGCTTATTTCATTGGCGATAATTTGTAAGTTACAATTTACGTAATACATTCAGTGATTGTTACACATTTTATGATTTTCTGCAGTGTAGGATGGGATTAGCCTGCCTATATTTGCGCTAAATTAAATGCAGTTATTGAGGGAAGAGTTTTGAACGTTGATTTAAAACATGTATAATTTAGCTTGAAATTCATAGATCATGTTATAAGTTGGAATAAAGATATAAATAACAATTTGTTTTTATCTTTTGTCAGTTCTATTTTGTGTTATTCTATAGCACTGATTATTCTAAACATTCGTGTGTAATTTAATGTAACATTATTATATTTAAATATGTTTTATATTTATTATTCCTTATTACACATTTATTTGCAGCCCCAACACTTAATGTTATATTGCAATTGATTTCGACAAGAGAGTAATATGAGGCACAATTCACGAATTCTATACAATCAAAAAGATTGTGCCAACAACTATGAATATGATAGGACATTACATTCGGCATTGGCTAGATAGTTGACCGCTCTGTACAAATTTAAGTGTTATTATTTCCATGATTTTTAAAGTTTTGTTAGAAGTAACACCGCTGTGCTGTAACACGTGTTTACGTTGGCTTGGCATTATGCTGTCTCAAAACCCTCAATCTTGGTATATTGTGTGAACATATATTGTCTTCTGAGTAATCCATTCTCCTCGTGATATTTCCTACGCCGCGCCGTAAATCGTCACGTCCAATATTTATATCCTCCTCCCCATCCCTCCCCCCGGCCATTTTCAGCGTGAAAGCTTTTGTAGTACATTAATTTTGTCTTCATGTTATGCAAAGGTGGTAACGAAACACCTCATCTGCTGAAGCATCAAGCCACATAATATATTCCACCTCTATCGTTGTTGCTTTTATATAACGTGATTTTAATTAGATACTGGTGAATATTTTAACAGAACATTTGCCCTCAATAACAGAAAAGCAATTGACTACTGTCGAACAGCGCACGCAGACAGTAACGAAATCATCCAGCACACACTGTCACAAGAGCACTGCTATCTCTTGTCGCCATTCAAACTTATCCGTGTCCCGTTTCGCCATATGTTTTTAGGTCCGCGCGTATACTGCCGGGCCGCTGACTTGCCGCTCCACTACAAGCTGGTCCGTGCCGAGACGCAGTCTAGTGAGTACGAGGGGACTCGGATGCCAAGACTTCTCCCTGCTACTATAGGCAGGGCTTTACGTCTCGTCGACAACGAGGTCATTACAGACGGAGCAATTGGCTCAGAGAAGCAGGAACGTAGAAGGGAACGGCCATGGCATTTAGTTAGCAACCTGTCCAGCATTCGCCTGGAGTTATTTCGGTAAACACTGGGAGACGAAAGTCAATGCGACGGGACCGGGAACCAAACAAGGGTCCTCTCGAACGCCAGCCCACAGCCCAGTGGTTTACCACTTCGCAAACGTCATATTCGGTCGCATCGTTTGATAGGACGGAGTTTAGTTAAACACTTACAAAATATTTACTGTATCTTTATGGTATGCCCACACACATTCACTCACACACACACACACTCTACATTAAAAGTATGGAAGTTCTACAAAACGACATCTTCATTATATATATATATATATATATATATATATATATATATATATATACACGTGTGTGTATATATGTATATATATATATATACACACATATACACGCGCGCACACACACACACCTACACACACATGAAAATACTTGGAAAATGCGGTATTTTCGATAACGAACGATTCAAAATCCAGTTTTTGAAAGTCCTTAAGGTGTATTATAGAATGCGAGTAGTAGGGTTTAGATGGTTGAGAACCATCGGTGTCTGGCGTAGGAGTTAGGAGTCAACAGGTCGCCATGTTGTGACGTCACTGTCCGCAAATTTTTTTCCCTTTTTTCCCCTCAAAATGTCCTTTTCCCCTCTAAATCGACTAAATTTCACTAAAAATGTCCCTTTTTTCTTAAAAAATTTCCCTAGAAAATTGCTGTTTTTCGGAGAGCAGGCGAGGCGGATATGTGAGCATGGGTCAGGCAGGAGAGACGGTTTAGAGACACAGGTAACCTTGGATCAGGGCAAGCAGTCTGGCCAGGACATTTGACTTTTGACCTTGACCTTTGTTTTTTCCTAAAAACCCAAAATAATTCCAAACAATACCCTAAACATTTATTTTAAAAATTAATTATTAAAAATTATTAAAAATTAATTTCGAAATTTATAAAAAAATTATTTAAACATATATTTCAAAATGAACTATTAAAATTTCATTATTAAAACAGTGTTTAAAAATGTATTATTTAAAGATATTTATAAATTATTATAAATTATTAAATAAATTATTAAAAATTACATTTTCTGAGTTTCACGCTTACCACGCTCACCAAACAAATAAGTCGGCAAGCCTCCACCCCCTCGTCCATAGCCAGTCAGCTATCATGGTGCTGCCAGCCATCGTAGCAGACATATTGGATTCAGGTGACAGTGGTCTTGTACCGATGACCTTGATAGACTTTGAAACAAAAAACTCGAGAAAAGTACATAAAAGTCGGCAAGCATATGATATTACAGACTACTATCACCACATTGGATGCAGGTGACCTACACATTGACCTCATGAGCAATAGTAATCTTGAAAACAAAAACCCGAGAACTAATCCATAAATGTCAGCAAGTATATAGTGTTACAGAATACTACCACCATATTGGATGCAGGTAACCTCGACCTTGACCCATGACCTTGAATGACCATGTAAACAATAAGTCTAAAAAAAAATCATAAAAGACAACAAGCATATTACATTACTGACTACCACTACCATATTGCATGCAGGTAACCTAGAACTTGATCCCATAACCTTAAATGACCTTGAAAACAAAAACTCGAGAAAAAATTCATAAATGAAAGCACGCAGAAAACATTACAGACTACTGCCGCCATATTGGATGCAGGTAACCTTGACCCCATGACCTTGAATGACCATGAAATCAAACGCTCGAGAAAAAGTCACAAGAGACCTGCTTGCAGTAAATCTGGTACCGAGGTACTGAACGGGAAATGCACTTCACCTTTACGGGTCTTTGCACTACGGCTGAAATGCTTACCACAGCTGTCACACAAATATAACATACGAAAAGAGTAGTAGTAAAATGGGCATTCTGAAGCAAGGGCATGGTGCGCAGAAGCACAGGTACTGGGGGTCGCTATGTTGTGATGTCATCCATCTGCCATATGTTTTCCCTTTTTCCCTCAAAATTTCCCTTTTTTAAAAATCAACTAAATTTCCCTACAAAAGCCTCTTTTTCCATAAAAATTTTCTTTTCCCTAAAAATTGCCCTTTTTCCACATTTGCAAGAAAAGGAACCCAGAAATGTCCCAATTTTCCTAGAGCAGGCGAGATGTACTCGTGAATCAGGAGAGCTGGACCAGTGACTCCGAACCAGAAGATCCAGACTCTGGAATCGGCATTAACAACAACCAGTTAGCGATGATGCAGGTCGCGGCTCCATAATCGTTAAGGTCAAAGGCAGGCCTTCGTATTCGCAATTCATCTTCATGGTATGGAAGCACTCTGAGAAAACCTTAATACTAAATCGCTTAAGAATAAATCACACAGGTACTTATATAAAAATTTGTATTTTAAATATGCCTGTAGGCATATGAATATATAAATATTGAATTTCAAAGAAATATAATATTTCAATATTTCTATGTACATATTTATGTATAAAATAAATAAATAATAATTTTACATTCCCATATTGATGGGTATATAATTACATATAAAATAAATTGAATTTAATTATATATATATAACTATACAGAATTGTGTATTAAATCAATTGAAAATAATTTTATATTTACATATTTGTATACATAAACCTAGACGTAATTGTTTACTAAATAAATTGAAAATAATTTTTAATTTATGTACTTATAGACCTATACATAATTATCTGCATGTTTTCTTCTTGAACGAATGAGTATTTGGGTTTTCTCAGAGTGCTCCCATATCATCAAGATGAATTGCGAATACAAAGGCTTGCTTTTGACCTCGACGATCATGGGGCCACAACCTGCAAGGTAAGGAAGCCTGACGGAGTAAGTAAGGTGTGCTCACAGTCCCAGACTTTGTGCCAAGCCGGATGCCAACTCGACCTACTCCGCATAATCTAAGGCCGCGGTATTCCGAAAATAACCTGTTATCTTGATCCAGCTTGCCTGGTGTAGCGCAACCAAAACCACATGGATCATGTCTCAGTTCAGAAAAACGCGACCATCTCAGAACGGCCCGAGAGAGTTAAGACAGTAGCCGGGACCGATGAACCAGACTTCAGGGAATCACAGCCACACTTGACTGGGCCACCCCAGGATTAAGCGAAGTTTCATGGCACAGCCCCTTGGATCGATAATCCAGCCAGAGACTTCGCCACTATAGTAGGGCCTCTGAATGATCCGAAACACCCCAAGCGAAGTAGGTGGAAGAGCCACCTTCACCTTCCCCCCAGCCTGCCGCTACTCCAGAGCCAAGAGTCGAACCCGAGAGGACGACGTCGAAGTCGACCTTTGACCTGGAGATAGCAATATCAATTGCAAGTAAGCCACCGAGCAACATAGATACAGACGAGCCACGACCATCTTCTGTACCAGAGGACACACTAAATATGTCAGCGGGGGAAAAGGACATGCCTTGTCCCCCCGCCCCTCAGACATCCACCGATGTGGTAGGTCAGGTGAGCCACAGCGAAGCCAACGACAACCACACACCTTCTGGGGTACAGAAGTAAAACCCACTGATATCCCTGAGGAAGAGGGTCCCGACAGGGCCCCGGTCAGATCACCGAAACGATAGGAATGGTAAGCAGCAGCGATGCCGATGTACTACACCCGCCTCCTGAACGAGCCGAGTGCACCACGAGGGGCGCTGTGGTTAAAGGCCCTCTGGCCACCAATCCGGACAACAAGACCTTCGATGTTCAGAAAGTCCCTACCCTCTGGTTAGGAACCTGAGCAGTCGAGGTGAAGGGTTCTACTCTGCCACTCCCTCGCACTGCCTCATCGTCCTTAGAACCTGTTAAGTGCTCCCCAATGGTTGCAGCTGAAAATAATGCCCCAGCACCATGTGCTGCACCCGGGAGAGTGATGCCCCTTCGTGCCGCCAAAGAAGAAACAGAGCCAGACTGGTTCAAGGAGTCTCCATGTAGGCCCCCATCACACTTCATGTGGCCGTATCCTGTCCATGCAGAAACTACAGCAAAGGGGAAGACCGGCGTAGAACAATACCGCCAACAAGTAAGTCAGTGCTCCATAAAAATATTCGTTATATAGGTAGCCGTAAATAAGCTACCACCACAGTGACTTTTAGGACTCGTTATAGCCCTAAATCATAAAGACTTACCTAGTGATAACTTCCAGTTAATAGACAGTGAGAGTACTGCAGAACATTACTGCTTCCAGACACTCACATTAGTGCTATCAGGAATTAGGTTAACAAAGTGGTTAGATACTAGAGACTTGCAGCGTGTAGCAGTAATTTAGCTCTCCTAATTTAAACCAGTATCCCGTGTTGGCAAGAGCTTAAGAAACAGCAGTTAAATAGCTTTTCTTATTAAGCAGTATATTTTATCTTTCTCATAAAAAACATTCTTGCCACATCACGTCGTAATTAGTTATTGGCCGATAGCCCACTTATAATCTACCAGTGACATTTATAAATGCTCACCACAGTGCTACACCACAATGCTAGTGTCACATATACGAAAATGTAAAATTGTTTGCACCAGTGTCATGTTCTGTATGCAAATGATCCCAACGGGATCAGAACCCAGACTCTTACAAGAGCATCCATGAAGATTTACAGTATTTTTCTGGATTAATTAGTTTATAAAACTGTTAAATGCGGGATAATTATAACACAGAAGTAAATGTCGAAGTAGCGGGACTACTCCCACTGAAAATTTTAGCTGGAATATGTCTCGTGTGGGAACGGCTTAAGCGAATTTTACTATACTTATATTTTATTCCCAATCGTTTTAAACGTGTCGTTCTTTCATGTACATTTCTTTCCACAGATAGTATTGTATATACTTTTTATATTAAGTAACCACAGCGTCTTTACTGAGCTTGTAAACGTCACGTATAATAACGAAGGTCGAGGGACACCCGGTACACAGAGTCACCATTGGCAATAATTATAAACCACTGGTTTAAATGCATTAGCAGCGCTCCAGAACCGGCCGGTCGGGTGGGGGAAAAGAGAGAACCAGCATGGCAGTGAGAGACAGGACTGGCCGGGAACACACCGGCATTGGAAAACGCCCGTCGCCCGTCCCCGGGCGCCCGGCCGGACCCATTTTAACCTTGCACCGGTTCGGGCCCGGCCTGTGTCCATGTGCGCTGCCCAATGCCTCTCCACGTATCATCAAAATTGGACGGGCCGGACCCGGCCCGTGGATCTTGCCATGTGTTCCCGGCCCAGCACACAGAATGAGCGCTAGGACAGATGTCAACAGACCCACAGTTAAGGGGTCTGCCAACCTGACCGAAACATATTTTCGAGGCTCCTACATGCTTAGATATTCCAGCAAATGCTTCCCATTATGTCCCTATCAGATGCTTGCAGGCAGAACTCAAACAAGAATTGCTGCAAGAAGTCATTCAAAAACAAGTTCAACATTTCCACGACTCTAATGTGAAACACACCAATCCACTTATAAGTACCCTCGGGGACTATAATATTGGGGAGACCCAATGCTATAAGCGACCAAAATCGCTTCTAGAACATAGGTCCCCTTAGCCCTATATGTAATGCACTGCCATGCCAAGCATAATAGCACCTGTGCAACATCACTAGTCTAGTGCTGTAGCACTAGACTAGTGCTAGTCTAGGCTGAGCAGTCCTAAAGAGACTGCTCAGCCTAGATCAAAGCAATATATAATTTTCAATTACCTATTTTTAATTAGACAATAAAACACCTCTCATTCCAAGCCACCTGCTTGTAGGTATGGTCTGTTCGCCACTGCCGATTCCAAGGCTGCCTCTAGTCCTATTACCTGTAATATCTAAGGAGGCTGTGGCTATAATGTGCTCTCTGCAGCAGCTGGTGAGAGCTCCCACACACACCTTTTAATTAAGATGCAGTAAAATAATCTGAGCTTCACCAAAGGAGCAGCTTAGCTTAGATCAGTTACTCTTAATTAATTAGTTAAGTTAGGCCTAATCTCTCATCCCAGCCATTTGCATGTATGTACGGTCCGTTCACCACTGCCGATTTTAAGGTGGCCTCTTGTCAGGTTACCTGCAACATCTGAGGAGGCTGTGGTGATAGTGTGCTCTCTACAGCTGCTGGAAAGAGTCCCTCGTCAAGAATAAGAAGATCCCCTCCCCTTGGCGAAGCTCAGTGCACTCGTAGCACATGGCCGTAGATATACTCTGTTACAGCCAATGGTTACAAAGATTGGCCGCTGCGAGGTAACACAGCATTAAATTCTAGCACATGTGTCCCCGAGGACATATGTTAGCATTAAGCAATTTAGGTTACTTAATTTAATAATTTAATCCTCTCTTTTCACAGACTCGTACTGTCTCTTTCTGGTCATGTAAAAACCAGCGAGCGTTGGCCTGCTGACACTCACTGGCAGCTAACTTCCATTTATTTTATTTTCAGGTTTATTGGGAAATCGGAGGGAGTGGTCCCGTAGAGCCACTTGCCTCACCAGGGCGATGCTTGCATCACCCGGGCTGAAGCCAGCACCATTGAAGAATCCCAAATACAGCACCCTCTCTCTACTACTCTTTTATCTCTGCTAATAAAGCACGAGTTCCAACCTCTGTCTCCCATAGCATTTTTGTTTAATGCATGAATAATTTGAATTCTTGCCTGTCGACTGGGTTTTTGTGTTGTCTTTGACGGTTTTTCTCAGTCTCTTCTTAGTTATATTCTTAACTATAGGTACACTGAGGGAGGTAGGCATGGCCCCAATCGCTGGTCATGGCTGCCCAATTCCTCTTTGCCGCGATGCATGTTTCCTTGCATGAATTCCTTTCATTGCAGGTGTAAGGTTTTAGCCCTGAAACACAATAAGATCCCGCCCTACCTACCAGGCTTCCACTTCCCAGTTGTTTGACCAGCTTATTATGTCATCCAAATATTCCAGGGTATATTCGCCAATGAAGCCATCCGAGACATGGACCATCATCGATTGAAATGTGGTGAGGGCACACTTAGCCCCAAATTGCATTGCATAAAATAATAAACGTCTTCCATTGGGAGCTGTAAATACCATTTGTTTTGCTTCTCCAATTTCACTGGCTCTTGCCAATAACCACTCTTTAAATCCAGGGAGGTTAGGATTTTCGCCTGGCCAAGTGAACTAATTGCATCCTTAACACATATATGGTGGAAGTGTGCTGCATGTGACTTAGTTAATGGGCCAGAAATCAACGCAAAATCTTCAAGTCCGGTCTTTATTAGGTGCGAGCGTGATTGCCGAGTTGTACAGGCTATATGTTAGCTCTATTACCCCATCATTAAGCATTTTCGGGACCTGGCATTTTATGATCCGGGCATGATGTGGCAGATAGCCACATGGATTGATAAAAATTGGCAGTTCCTCCATATGGGGAATTTCATGCTCTGCGACTGCGGTATAGAGAAAGGCGTCATGCTTTGCAAAGATGTTCCTATATTCGTTAAGCAGGTGTTAAAATGCAGCCTGGTGTTCTGGCGGGATGTTATTATCCACTTCTCCTAGCAGTATTTCAGGTAGGCTACCCGCCGGATGGATGTCTAGATTGTACATGGTGCTTTGTTCTTTTGCGCCAAAATGTATGCAGTGAGCCACAGGTTCCACAATAGCATTCTGTTCGGATAGCCCCTGGACTCCTTGGATAGCATCTTCCCTATTTTCTGGCATAATAATAACCATAGTTATTGTCTCTATGTCACACACTCATAATGTCCCTGTGGCTTGCCCTATCGCGGTACTGCAATGCTCGTTAGTAGCGAGCCGAATCATGGGGTTCGTGGGTGTGACATCCTGTTCATTTAAAAAGTAAAGGCACAAGAAATTATGTGATGCAGCGGTACCTAGCAGCGCGTGGCACCGCTGACCATTCACTGTGACAATAATACAGATGAACTGTGATTGGCTACTACTGATCTGATTGATGATTTTGCTTGTTGTGGCATTGGATCCAGTGATTTTTGTGGTGGGAGTGGGGTGTCAGGAGCGTCCGGCCCCCTTCCAGCATCCCATTTTCTTGATTCAGTTTACTTGCCGCCTCCTTCACATGCTCGAGATGTGGGTTGTTTGGGCTTGACTGTGCCAATGATACACTTCCGTTGGACAATGACATGGATGCTTGGGTGGTTGATTCTGGTTCCACGTTCTGCCTTGTTTTCCCGCACTGTCCATTGCATTTTTCTTCTTCGGCTTTTGATCACTTGAACTTGGTGGGTTTGTGGGTCCAGAAGTTTTCTTGTACACTTTCCCCTGGTGTTCAAAAGATCGAGAATTTTGATGCTATAAGTTTGCATAGTGTCTGTCACAATTTCCGTCCCTCTGCTTGTGGCACCATCATAAAGCTCTCGCATCGGGATGTGGTTGTCCACAGTTCCATTCCAGGATAATTGCAACATGCATGAGGTTTTCAAGTGTACTGTTTAATAGAGGTATTAAAGCGGGATGAAACTCTGGTCATGCTGTCTCTGCGACAACTTCCACCACCTTTCTCTCTGGCATCTGTGGATGAAAGCAGTGGACTAGGTGTGTTTTCCATGTAATAAATGTGGTCAGTGACTCATTTGCTTGCTGCTCTTCCAAGGTTAACATGCTCGGTGCCTGAAGTGAGGTGAATACTCCCTTGAACTGGCATTGGAATGAACTGTGAAACTCCTCCCAATGCAGCCTGTAATAGTTTAGCGAGTGCCACCAAGAGTGCGCTTCCCATGGAGTTGTGCTCCACCACAGCTTGCCCATTCTTCCCTACTCATGCCACACCTAGTCAACCGGGATGTACAGTCTTCTAGGAAGGTGGTTGGGTCCTCTGCTGGTGTACCGGCAAATATCAGTAAAATTTGGAATTTGGCTGGGGTTTTAGCTGGTGCTGATCTTGGCGGATTTGTGTTGTGGTTGAGCTCAGTGGTTCCACCTCCCATTGCATTCTCCGGTATCTGTTGCATAAGAGGTGCCGCTCAGAAGTGACTAGAATGCCATGGTGTCACAGACTGCAAGGATGGGTAGGGCATTGCGATTTGTGGGGGTGATGACTGAAACATATGTATGTGGTACAGCTGGTAGCTATTGGGTAATAAGGAGTGGTCGGTATAAACTGGAGAGGTGTTGTGATTAGGGTAGGTTGCTACAGTGTTGACTGAATCAGCTGCGGTTTTGTGTTGACATTCGCCAAGTGTGCTTTGTGAGCATGTGGCGGCTGCATGCCATGTTGGTTTACTGCTATACGCTCATGACACTTCAGTCCTTCGCCATGTGTGGTTGTCCTCTCAGCATCATTTCCATCCCGTGCAGTTTCCCCAATTCCATAGTGATAACATTGTGTCATATTGCCCTCTCCATCCTGACAGTTCGTTACTTTGGTAACACTTATTTACAGTTCACATTATGTCAACAAATCCAGTGTGTTGTGCGTTTTTTGTTCCTTTTCCTTCGCACTGCATTCCAACCACATGAACGATGGTCCAACTGTGGTGGTAATATACATTGCATTTTGACACTGACGATGATAACTCGCCTGGCACGAAGTGTTATTACACCCTGGCCGGTGCACAGTAGGTTGGTGCAATAATTTGGTAAATTGTAATTTGGGAACACATTTCCTTCCAGTTTTGGCTGGGTCTGGAGTAGCACTGCTTGTTTTTGAATGTCATTCTCCACTATTTACTTCTGGGGTGTTTCCTCGCGACTGATCGCGGCACGGTTGTACGAATGGCTGGGCTTTCGACTGCAGCGACAATATGGTGTGCCAAGTTCATACTTTGCGACCACGTATTGCGGAATGTGTCGCAGACATTGAAAACACAGTTGCACAAATGCGCACGTCTGTGTGTTGACAGCCATATTTGTCAACAAAGACCCACATACTCGTAGCATGGCTGCACGATTGTGGAACTGCATCACAGCAGGTGAGGGAAGATAGTGCTGATCCCTCTGTGCCCGGCGGAGAGAGGAGATGTGGGGCGGCTGCCCACGTGAATCCTCACTGCAACAGATTGATACTTCTTCCCAGCTGTTCTGGCACCAAGCAGGGGGAGGGACGCTGGCACACGCGCTTCCCTCTGTACGCTGAGGATGTGACCAGTGGGAGGCTGATGTCATGCCACCACCTTAACTTGGCTGCCGTCCTGCACTGAAGCAATGGCGGACACTCTGTTGTTCCAGTGCGCTTTTCCCTCTTGACAACATGGTACATTTCCCGGCATCCTGGATGTGTCTCTACGGCGCCATAACGCTGATGTTGGTTCCGTTGACTGTCCTCAGTGTCCTTATGTTGCGGGTGAGGAGGAATTACGACAGGACTGGTTCTTGGGGAATAATTTGGCCAAAAAAGGTTTTGGAATATTTGGTACTATTTTTCTTGTTTTGTTGGCTGAAGTTTCTTGGGAGAGAAAATTATGCCACACAGAACGGTGACAATTTGACGCAGTGTGGCTGGACGAAAAGTTGTTGAGGTTAGGTTTCAGGTGTGGGGAAAGGTTTTAGGTGATGAAATGATTTGCTTACCCGACTAGGTGCCAGACATTGCTCAAAGGCAGCATCAATATTGGCTGAAGTGAAGCATGAAGACTGGTGATCTCGGGGTGCTGCGGGCCAATCTGCCCGGATGTAGTATTCCATCGCTGGTCACTGTTGCCCCTGTTATTAATACTCCAGTTACGCCTAACTCACTGTTTGCTAAACTGTGGCCTATTAGTGCTCACCACACGCCCATACGACTGATACATGATGAAACAATGATACAAAATGCAGAACAATTCACACAATATTAATATGCTGGAACATGATAAATACACTGAAGGAAATTGGAGTGTAATTGTTGAAAGTATACATTAAAATACTTTGTCAAGTTGGCAACTCCACTTGTGAACTTCTGTTGTATAGTGTGGTATGTCCAATATGGCGACACAGCACTGTTTATGTATAAACATGCAGTGAAGTAAAGGTACAGAGAAAGACACCTCTGCCTTGTTTTATTTCCCATTTCCAACAGGTTTGGGCCAAGACACATGGTGTAGCATTGTGCTAAAGGCAGTTGGGAAATAATATGGGGCAGCTTGTCGTGGAAGGAAAAAGTGGCAGTAAACATTGTAGGTGTGTTGGTGGATATCTTGAATGCATGGTTTAGAGCAGTTGGCCAAGCTCAGAAGAGATAGGTATATGCCTAGTGCAAATGGATCAACTGACGAGAAACACATCAGTGAATGTTATTAAGCTTGAAAGGGACTAAAAACTGGAATGTGTGAAAATTTCAGGTTAGTGTGTTGTTACGGGGACTAGATGTCTATGTTGTTGTAGATGTCTCGGAAATAAAACCCGAGGCGGAATCTTTAAAATTAGAATGGACAAAAAAGATGCAAACGCTCAAAGCCTGATATTGACGATACTTTCAGAAAGTGCAATGTCGCGCATAATCACATGTATTACATGCAGTGAGATATGGAGGAAGTTACACAGTGTTTATGAGCAGCCTCCACATGGTACAGCAAAGTTTTTTGCATACAAGTATGATGAGTGTGATGATATTTCAATGTTTATTTCTAAAAAATAGCAGAGTTTCAGAACAAGCTAACTGAATTGGGAGAGAATGGCTCTGATAAATTCATCATAACGAAAGTTCTCATGTTACTGCCAAAAATATACAAACATTTTGTATCTGCTTGGGAGTCAGCTCCAGACAGTAAACAGGCCCTTGATAACCTAACTGCAAGACTCTTGGTGGAAGAGGAAAGGGTAAAGGAATTGGAACATCCTGAGTGTAGACCCCTGGTGAGGGAAGAAAAGAAGAGTATGCTACCTGTAGTAAAACAAGGACACTGAAGAAAGACTATGGAAGTGAAGCTAAGGGAGACAAACTGTGCTTTTATTGGAAAAAACCGGACATTTAAACAAGACTGTAGGTTCAGGTTATGAAAAGAAGAAAACAGCAATGCCCTTAGTATAGCAATATCAGCAATGGCAGGACATTCATTGAGCAATAATTGGCTTGTAGACAGTGGTGCCAGTGAACACATGTGCTTTAAAAGCGAAATCTTCACTCACTACGAAAAGTTGCTGCAAGAAAAGTCAGTCGTGATTGGTGATGGGTCAGTAATTAGAGCTATAGGCATCGGCCAGATAATACTACAAGCTTATGTGGTCATGGCGGGGTATAAACTAGTCTGAACAATGTGTTGTATGTGCCTGGCTTGAAAACAAATTTGTTTTCGGTTAGTAGTGCAGTAAATAGAGGTTATGTCATCAGCTGATAACAAAGTGAGTAAAATTATGAAAAATGGTAAAGTAGGAGCAATTGCCAATGTGGAAGGTAAAGTGTACGCTATGCAGTGCAGATACAATGTTAATGATGTTGATTCTATCACCAGTCTAGAGAAAACCTCCTCAAGTGATCAATTCTTACTGTGGCATAAGAAATTAGGCCACCAGAACTTTGACCACGTTACACAAGTGCTAAAAAGAAACAATATCAGAGTTCCCAACTCTGCAATTACCCAAACTTAGTGTATAGCATGCTTTGAAGGGAAAGGGAATTCCCTTTGGTGAAAGAAACTCAGTTTTCACCTTTCCTGGTGAGCTTATACATGCTTACATCTGTGGGCCTATGGAAGTTAAGTCTGTAGGAGGTTCCAGATATTTTTTGCTTTAATATGATAACTACTCCAAGTACAGGTCGGTGTATTTTATGAAACACAAAGATGAAACTAAATTGCATGTACAGATGTTTATACAAATGGCACAAGCCCAATTTGTAATTAAGATAAAAATATTATATACAGACAACGGTAAAGAATCTGTTAAAGATGAACTACAGCAAGTTCTAGAAGATAGTGAGATACAGAATCAGAAAACAGTAGCCCACTTACCTGAGCAGAGTGGTAGAGCAGAGAGGGAGATGAGAACAGTTGTAGAAGCAGCAAGAACAATATTACATGCTAAGAAGTTGAATAACGACTTACGGGAAGAGGCTGTTAACACTGCAGTTGTCATATTGAATATAACTGGGAAAGGTAGGACAAGTAGAAAAAACCATATGAAGTTTGTGCTCAGAAGGTGTTCAATATTGAAAAGCTACAACAGTTCGGCCTTGGATATATGTGCATATATCCAAGGAGAAAAGGAATAATTTGGATTTGAAGTCTGTTCAGGGCATTTTTGTTGGTTATTCTGAAAACATATAAGGTTACATAATTTATTCTACAAGGGAAAGGAAGATGGAGATCAAGAAGGATGTAATATTCTCAAAGAAGAATAGGGGCACTGAACAACAGAACAGTATAGAGAGTGTTGAATTGATGGAATCATCAGGGGAAGAAGAGGAGGGTACAGAAGAGAAAAGTCGGCAGCATGAAATCAATTGTAGTAAAGATAAAGAGATAAGTACAAGTATGCAGTATGAATCAACTAGCCATCAAGAGGGAGAAGAAACGAGTACAAGCAAGCAGCATGAATCAGAGGGCAATTAAGAGAACAAAAATAGTGACTGTGGTTAAGAGGAAGGAGAGCTACGGCATCATGACTCTTCGGAACGAAGACAGCGTTGGGTAAGGAAACCAGCTTGGTTAAATAATTATGAAACATGCCTTCTTACTGTAAACAATGAACCATTAACATATATTGAAGCTATGAAAATAAGTGATGCTTGTAAGTGGTCACAGGCAATAGAGAAATAACTTAAAGTGTTACAAGTGTTACATGGTGTGTGTGTGATGTGTCTAAAGGTAAGCCAATAATCAGTAGCAAATGGGTTTTCAATTTTAAAGTGTAATGGTGAACAAGAAGTATACAAGGCTAGACTGGTTGCCAGAGGCTTTGAACAGAAAGACATTTGTGATATAAATGAGCTATATGCACCAGTTGCAAAACTAGCTACCTTTAGAGACTTTGTTGTTGTTGCCACTAAGCTTAAATTACCTACTCATCAACTAGATGAAAGAGGGGCATTTTTATATGCATATATTGAAGAAGAGGTGTACATGAAATTTCCTGAGGGAGACAGTTGTGAAAATAATGTGGTCAAGTTAAACAATTAAATATATATGGTTTGAAAAAATCACCTAAATAATGGAATAAAAATTTTGACACAGTCATGAGTTCAGAAGGTCTTGTTAGGCCTAAGAGTGACTACTGTTTGCATAGTAAATGTAAGGGCAGTCAGAAACTATATTTATTGGTTTATGTTGATTACCTTTTACTGTTTGGGTCAGATGAAGCAGCGATTGGTAACACAAAACAGGCACTGTTTAACAATTTTGAAATGAAAGATTTAGGATTAGTGTCAGATTTTCTAGGAATGAATATAAAGCAGATCTTGAAGGACGGTACCAGTAAAATAAGTCAAGAAAAATATTTGAAAGGTGTCCTCAGTAAATATGGCATGTGTGAGTGTAGACCAATTAATACCCCAATGGACCAGAATTTCGAGGCTGAAATGCCGAATGAAACATGTAATGATAAAGACGTTGAGAAGGTGTGTAGACAACTGATAGGTTGTTTGTTTATGCCGTTTAAGCCTCAAAGCCAGATCTGTGTGCTTCAGTTATCCTATTGGGTAGATACAAAAGTGGTGCAAATTAGTGTGTTTTGAAAGCTATTAAAAGAATTTTGAGGGATGTTAAGGGTACTGTGGACTACAAACTTTTCTATAATTGTGATAGTAATGATTTTCATTAGGGTATGTTGATGCAGACTGGGGAGGAGATTGCAGTGACAGAAAATCCACAACAGGTTTTTGCTTCAAACTATTTGGGTGAGCAGTTACCTGGGGCTTAAGGAAGCAAAATTGTGCTCCACTTTCATCCACTGAAGCTGAATATATAGTGCTATGCAGAACAGTTAGTGGTGCATATTGGTTAAAGAATCCGTTGAGTAACTTAAATTTTCCTGATGTAACACATAATAAGATTTTAGAGGATAATCAGTCAGCAATAAAAGCTGCTAAGAGCACAGAGAGTCATAGAAGTCTGGGCTTGCTAGTGCTCGTGGGTCGTACTGTGCTTTTAAGCAGTGATAAAGCTGTTGGCAACCTACCCCATGCACCTTCCAAATTCTCTAACAGATCCCTTTTGGGCGTCGGGAAGCCAGGCATCGGTCGAGAAAAAGTTGATTTCGGCAGCAGTGTCGTACCATTTGATGTTGTAGTCGCCATAGTAGTAGTTATGTTGACGTCCTCTTCCATTTTATTAGAGAAGCGCTATATGCAAACATCGTAGAGATAAGTTATATTAGGAGTGAAGATCAGCTAGCGGATACATTTACAAAGCCCTTAGCAAAATACTAGTTCTGCAAGTTTAGGAAATTAGTAGGAGTGAGCACATAAGTATTTTATTGAGGGAGTGTGTTGAAAGTATGCATTAAAATACTTTGTCAAGTTGGCAACTCTACTTGTGAACCTCTGTTGTATAGTGTTTTATGTCCAACATGGCGACACAGTATTGTTTTATATGTAAGCAAGCGGTGAAGTAAAACTATGGAGAAAGACACCTCTGCTTGTTTTATTTCCCATTTTCAACAGTAATCATGAGGTCCCGCAACCTGAAATGCCTTACAGCGACCAAAATAAAAACACAAACAGTTCATTGCTGTATTTACTCGGTATACAAATTACAAACTTCCCAAAGAAGTCACTTTGCATGCATAGGCCATGCTTAACCTGCCAGCATAGGTTACACTGCAAAGGGCTCTGAGGCCATGAATTACTTTAGTGAGATTGAAACTTCCCCAGGCGGTGCTAGCACTGGGGAAGTCGAGGGGTGGGGTCCCGGGCAGCGATGCGAAAAACGGTCCCGGTAAAAAATTAAGTTATTGTAAATTACATGACTGGGGAAAAGAGTTGATTGCTACCGGGCATGGGAAAATGTGAGATGCGGTAACACGCAATCGTCCCCTCTTGATGCTCGATGCTGACTAAACTCTCAACGTTGTGCGCAAGCCAATGTTGGTGTGCTGGTGGGCCACGTGAATATGCATGGTGACACACTTTGTACAAACACTTCTAACTTGCTCTCAACTGACAAAAAAATGTTACACAAAGTAAACAGCATTAACAAATACACATGCAAAATGAAGGTAGAATAAAATGGACATATGACATCTAGTGAAGATCGGCGTGTATGAAATCCAAGTACGGGTGTACATATTCAGCACTATACAGGTTTGTCACAGGGCCTCGAGTACAATTGATAGTATTTTATGGGTGCCAGCTAACCTCCGAGGGGAATCCGCTTGGGTTAACACCGACTCGAGGTGCTCCACAGTTTAGGGGATTTTAATTATTTTTAAAGTGTTTGTGAGTGTCAAGAATGTTTTTAAACTGTGTTTTAATATGTATAACGACTCTGTAAATGAATGCAGAATATGAGATTGGGTTTGGACGAAGAAATCGCTAAAGATAGACTTGGGTGAGTGGGAGTTGGAGAGTGTTTGCATTCCCTCGGTAGTGGAAATTTTACAATTTTTGGTATTGGTGTGGACTGAATATAGTGAAATATTATTTAGAAGGAATTTGGCCGTGCAAAAGTGGCTGATTTAACGAATTGACCCCCTCTTGTAAACTTATTTTAATAATTTTGATTAATTTTTAATGTGGAGTGTAGAGTCCATATAGTTGGTAATGGTCGAGAGACAGGAATATTGAAGCGAAATAGCTTGGTTTATACAAGTTGGGACCACTAAGTTCAAGTTTTTATATGGTTGGAACTGCTATGGAAATTAGAGTATTATTTATGGTCTAGGTGGTGCTTGGCTGAGGGGCTAAGTCCGAGGATTGCGAGAGTGTTCTAATCATTTCAGGATGCGAGGTAAGTGGTCGGAACTGTATCGGTAAAGGATTATGCTTGATTTGGTGTGGCAGTGGGTTTCTGGGGAGTTTGCACCGGGGAACAACAGGGTCTCGGTAAAGTGAAATTGCGAGCCGGGGGGCCAAGTACTGGATTGTGAGAGTCATAATTTTCTTGGCATGTTGTCCCCTGGATTTTTAATTTGAAATATCTTGGGAACCGAAGGTCAGGGAGCAAAACTGACAAAATATTTAAGACTTATAAATCAATTGTTTGTGTGAAGTTGCACGCAGTATAAAGTGCACTCCGAACATTAACGACTTGCTGTGCTCGGCCGTTCCGCCTTTCTGCTGTCTTGGCAACCTGTTAAAAAAGTTAATTTTTCTTTTTTTTGTATTGTGCTTAATTTTTTTTAATTAACTTTTTTTCAGGTTGCCAAGACAGCCCAAAGGCGGAGTAGCCGAGCAGAGCAAGTCGTTAATGTTCGGAGTACACTCTATATTGCGCAAAGTAAAAACCTAAGACGTCTCTAGAAACAGTACCTTGTCGGCCATTTTTTTGGGAACTGCGTTCATGGGATTTTGCCCCAGGGAGTTTCCAATGAGTGTCGAAGAGAGTTGTGGGGTGAAGTTGTGGTGAGTGTTGTGTACTTTATTGGGAAGTAGCCCCAATAATTGATTTGGCTCTATCTCGTAAATGGTGCGTCTTAGAGCAAAACTGAAGAAATTTTAGCTTTTATAAAGGAAATGGTTGTAGGGGTTAGGAACCCATTGGGGCTAAGAAAATAGTATATTGTCGGCTATTTTCTCATTGAACTGGGATAGGTCCCAAAATTTGGGATAAAGAAGATGAGATGGAGTTAGGAGGAAGATGCCGATGCAAGAGTGTCAGGGGACAGATTTATCCCAGTTATAAGTTAGGATTTTTTGGTTGGTTGTATCTCAAAAACCATGGGCTGGAGAGTGAAACAGTTGAAATTTTGTTTTATACATGAAATGTTTTTAAGGGTAAAGAACCCATAGATATTGTTGAAATTATATGTTGTCGGCCTTGTGTTTTTCTGTGAAGGGATAATTATAGGTTTTTTATATTGTGTCATATATTTGGTTTATGTTGTGTTTGTGTATTGTTTTATTGATAAGTCTAGCTTGTAAGGGTGGGATTTAGGGACCACCCAGGTAAGAAAATTTCGAAACCCAGTTGTGCCGTGCATTATTTTTTCTTCCCACAGCCATTAAGATAGGAGGGAAGGTTGTGGTGAATTTCCCCTTTGATGATGCAGGATGTCTTTTATGTGTAGGTCGAGGGTTTTTAAACTACAGGAATTATTGATACGCTTATCATGTCATCATTGAGGAACAAGAGTGAAATTTAAATGTGAGAAGTGTAAGCTATTGTTTATCAAGTATCAGGCAGTTGCTGCACACCATGCAAAATGTGTCATTAAAAATAGTCCTAAGGAAGGGAAGGAGTGTGGGGGTGGGATGAGGTGGAGCACAGATAGGGCCTTGGCGATACACGAGCGGGTGGTTCATCCCGAGGTCAGTTATAGGAAGAGATTGGAGAAAATAACTGCCCTAAGGGATCACCTGGTATGTCGAGTGACTGGATTCAGAAGGATGTGGAATTGCTGAGGGAGTGGTACAATAAGTATAGGATGAATTACAATATTAATAAATGTATAGCCAAGGAGATGCCATGGTATACAAACAGGAAAATTTGTGAAAAAAGAAGGGGATTGGGTTTGGCGAAGAGGAAGAGTCAGAAAGAAGGTAGTGGGGAAAAGAAAGCAGATAATGTTGGACAAGGAAAAGGAGAGGGAAGGAAAGTAGAAAGAGAAATGAAAGTGGTTTGTGTGAGGTTGGAGGAGGATGTAGAGTAATGTTAGGTGAGGTATACGAGGGAAAGGGAGGTGAGAAAATGGAAAGGAAGGTGGAGTAGGAAGGAATACAGGAAGAGGAAAGTATTGGGGTAGGAGTGGAAAAGGTGAGAAAAGAGGAAGAGGGAGAGGTAGTACAGGAGGGGGATAGTAGTTTGGTGATAGTGGAGGATACTAAGAATGAAGGGAATGAGGTAAGTGAGGTGATTGTGATGGAGGGGGAGCCCGAGGGAATAGGGGGAGTTGATATTACGATGGGGGATGTAGAAGTGATGGGAGATGAGGGTAGTAGTATTAGTGAAGAGGAGGAGAATAGTAGTTTGAGGAGTCAATTGGAACCAGAAGGAGGAGGGGTGGAGAGGATTGGAAGAAATACATTCAAAGTGAATGTATTAATAGAAATTGTAATGAGAGGTTCGTCAGGGGAAGGTAGTGTGGGAGGTAATGTGCCATTAATGGGGAAGTGGGAACCAGTTTTGGGGGAAGGGAGAGTGAGAATTAATGGGCCATTAAGGGAAATGCAGGAATTGGGGTTAGGAGAAGGTGTAGTTGTTGGTAATATGTTATTAAGGGAAATGCACGAATTGGTGATAAATGGTGGGGGGGGGGGAGTTTAATGGACTATTAATGAGAGTGTTAGAGTTGGAGTTAGGAGAAGGAAGAGAGGAAGATAATGTGCTATTAATGTAAATACTGTAACCGGAGATTATGAGGAGTGAAGAGGTTGGTAATAGAGGGTTGAATTTTGGCAGGGAAGGAGGGAGATATGCACCAGGGAACACATGGTCACTAGAGGGAAATTAAGTTCGTAGAGAGAGTGTGGGTGAGATTGAGGTTGATGAGGAGAGAGTGTTTCAGAGTGTGGCAATAAATAAGGGGGGACTAAATTTGAGGGATAGGGGTAGGAGTAGGCAGAGGGAGAATGTAGCAAGGAGATATAGGAGTAGGACAGAGATCTTTTTTTATAAGAGCCTGTAGAACCTGGAAGAGGATAATGTTGAGGAGGAGGGCTTGATAGGAAATAATAGTGTAGGGGGTATTGAAGATAAGGATGGACAGAAGGAGGATGAGATAATGGTGAAAAAAGACATGGGGGATGATTTGGTTAGTAATTGGGAAGGTAATGGGTAGGGAAATCAGAATGATGGTGAAGGGGAAGAGGAAAGTGAGATAGCTGAGTGGGATGAGGGAAGAGAGGATAGTAATTTGGGGGAGTGTTTGGATATATCTGATGAAGCTATTAGTGGATTGAGTAAGCCCTTGGAGGGAAGCTCGGGAAGAAGATGGAGAGTAACATCTTGGATTTGAGAGAAGAACTAATCTAGGTCCCCCAGATTGTAGTTGGAGAAGATTCTGAATGATAGCTTAAGAGAATAGAGAAAATAAATAGGGGTTAGTAAAGAGTAGGTGAGTGGATTCTACATGGGTATTTGGAGGACTAAAGTACAAATTAAGGCGAAGGAGTTAGGGAGAAAAGGGAGGGAATGAGACTTGATGGATATTACGCCTATCACTATTGATGAATTTCTAAAGAAAAGAAATATGACGAATCCGAAAGGGGCACCAGGGCTGGATGGCATGAGAACACATTTGTTCAAATCAGGTGTAGTAGGAATGATAGTTATTCTATTAAAAATAATTTTAAAGTTTCAGATTTTTTCTGAGTCATAGAAGGGTAATAGAACAGTATCGATACCGAAGGATAAGGATGAGTGTAGTAATATTGAATATCTTTGGCCAATTACTATTGGATGTATACTGAATAGGTTGCATAGTGGTTTACTATATAAGAGGATCGATAAGGGCATTGAGTTGAGCGAGAGAAATAAGGGTTCCAGGAATAAGGCAGGGTTTTTCAATATTGTGATTACTCTGCAACAGTTAATTAAGAGCAGTAAAAAGGTTGTCAGGGGGAGGGAGTTCATTCATCTGGACATTAGGAAAGTGTTCTACACCGTGCCTCATGGAATAATAATAAAGCGATTGGAACAACATGGAGTTTCTGGGATATTCATTAGGTCCATTCAGGGAATGTATGAGAGAAGCCTCACAGAGATAGAGATGAATGATGAGAATGTCAGGATAGACATTCTCATTTCCCCCTGTTATATGATTTGGCAATCGACCCATTGTTAATGGAGTTGGATAAATGTAAAGGAATGAAAAGGGGGACGATCATATTTCTGTGTTAGCATTTGTGGACGATTTGGTTTGATTTCAGATGAGGTTAAGGTAATGGGAGGAATGTAGAAGAAAGTTCAGACGTTTTTGTCTGGCCTCGGGATGGAGCTGTCGGCTCATAAGTGTAGCACCAGGCATTTGGTAGTCAAGGGGACGACATGGACATTTCTGCAGAAAAAGTTTAGCCTAGGTGAATCCTATTTGGTGACAAAAAAGGAGGTGAGTATCTAGAATACCTAGGAATTGCGCACAGGTTCAATTGTGGGAGGGATAATACATTTTTGAAATGGATTGAAGAGGAGTTGGAAAAGGTGTGCAGGGCCCCACTGAAGTCTTACCAAAAGCTGGAACTAGTTCAGGTCAACTGGATGCCCAGATTTTTGTACTCCCTCATTCTGCAGGGGGTCAGTAATAAGTTTTTAGAAGAAATTGATGGTATTGTCAAAAGGGGAGCTAAGAGAATATTAAATATAACAATGCAGACATCAGATGGATTTATTTATGTGCATGGTGAAGTAGGATAGTGGGCTATGACTTCTTAGGTACCAGCACACCATCACTCTTTTTAGGATTACGCAGTTTGGTAAAATAAAGAATCTGGACGATCCAGTTCTGAGATGGGTGTGTAATGGGTTCAATGTAGGGAGAGTAATTGAAAAGAAGTTGAAGAGTTTACATCTTAGTGAGAGAGTGGAAGATCAGATTATTGGTGACATAGACAAGACTGTTGAAAAATATAAGAATTATTTGAGGGAATTTTCAGTGGGAGCAGCAAGGTGTACAGGGCGATATCGCGAGGTTCCTCAGGGACAATCCAGAATCAAGTAAATGGATTTATGAACAGGAGTCCTTGAGGGCCTCGATATTCACCGAGGCTGTAAAGTTAAGGACTATCCAGATGAACAATAAGGTAACGTTAGTGAAATATAAGGGTGAGGATGTTGAATGCAGGCAATGTGGCGGCTGTCATGAAACGACAGGGCATATCTTAGGTGTGTGCCCGCGTACCAAGGATGCACGAATTGGTAGGCACAATGAAGTGTCCAAGATATTAGCCCAGGAATGGACTGAGTGGAGGAAAGAGGGAGTTGTTGTGGAGGAACCGACCCTAGAAGTGGCCGGGAATATATACAAACCAGACCTAGTGCTGGCTACTAACAGGGAGGTGTTAGTGGTGAAAGTTATGGTTAGATATGAGAAAGGTGACAGCTTATTAGAAGCCAGTCGAAAGAATGTGGATAAGTACCAGGTGTTGGGGGATGATGTAGGTAGATGGTTTGATGAATAAAGATATTGAGGGGTTGTCCCGGTGACTTTGTTGGTAAGGGGTGTAGTTCCTAGGGAGACAATGAAGAAGCTGGAAGATGTTGGGATGAGGTCAAAGGATCTATATAGAAGACTTAGTTTGAGTGTATTGAGAAGTTCATTGGAAATATATGTAAATTTTATGGACTCGAGAAGGAGTAGTGAGATGGTTTTTAAATAGTGGCACCTTTGCTCGGCCCATTATTGGTGTAGTTCTAAGTGTTAGTTTTTAGAGTTAGGTTTTAATGTGTGTTTTAAATTATTTATTTCTTTTTGTGATCACTATTTTAAATTTTAAATTATTTTAATGTGTATTGTTATTATTTTTGTATATGACTGACAGTAATGTCAAGGTCTTTCTTTGTTTTTCTATTTGACGAATTTAAATAAATGATTTTAATATTTAATGTTAAAGCTATATTTTTGAATAAGTTTGACAACTTTATGTCAATGCTTTTTTTTAAATTATTTGTGGTCTTTTTGACGTTTTTAATCTAAATGGTTTTTGTATAATGGTGGTAGTGAATCACAGTATTTTAATTTGTTAAATAAGGATATATTTTTTAATGTATACATGTGAGGAATTTTTATTGGAACAATAGAAAGAACTACATTTGTAATTAGATGTAATAATTTTGTTGTGAATTTGAGAATTCCATTGGGGTTTTTGTTATGTACAGATCTGATAATGTCAGCATGTCCTTTTTATTTTATAATCGTTTTAATACGAATTTAATGTGTATGCTAAGTGATAAGTGTTTTATGATAATTTAAGTATATATAACGTATTTTAATTAGTGGAATAGATGTAAGTATTAAGTAACGCACGATGCATGTCGGAAATAGTATACTTCCCTCCTTTGGGCCGTGGTCGAAAAGCCCGGGCTAAAATTACCCTGTGCTCCCTTTTAGTAGATATGAAAATAATTAAACACATATAAGTTACTCTTGGACTGGGATATTCTGGCTACCCAGCATGCCGTTACAATTACACACTAGATGAGTTATAATTATGTAGATTGCAAGTGCACTGGGATATTTTGGCTCCCCAGCACACCTTACCAATGCAGAAAGGCACATGATGTCGCAGATATACATAAGAACACTGTAAGCAAGTGGGTCATGTGGGTTGCAATGCATGGTGATAAATAAGGAAATAATGCTGGCATTAAATTAATGAAGATCTCGCAAGCGAGAATAAAGTACCCAAAGACAATTCAGTTCAAATAATCACTGATTATTCGGAATCAAGTGAGATGATACATGATTGCATTAAGGTTAAGTGGTCATGAGGCATAAATTTCTGCACTGACCGAAAGTGCTGAGTGCTGTAAGTGTGGAAATTTATAAAATAGTAAATTAAACTGTAGGGGCAGCGAGTCTGCTCCGGAGAGTGCTTTGCTCGAGAGGTGCACGAAAGAAATTGAAAGCGTTCCAGATAATTAAGTTATTGCAGTTACATGATAAGTACAATGATGTTTCACCTCCGAGTTGCATTGTGGTGACCTAACCTGATGCCCGTTGAACCAAGATTAAAGATGGTGGTGTAGCGTCGGTAACACCTTGTAAGGGACGCTGTACCTATACAAAAATCCCATGTGGGGAGAATGAAAAATAACGATTGCACCTTAATCTTAATACTTGTACACAAACATAACAAATGCTGTAAAAATGATGTGGCAGTAATTTTTAGAAAAAAAAAAGATAATATAGCCAATTAATATAATGTGCATTTTGTAAAAGAGTTTAAGAACATTGGTAAACTCTTTTTTATATCATAAATATTCAGTGTTAATTTTAGCCACATTGAATTCAAATTAATATTTAATTAAAATAGTAAAGTAATTTTGGTCTGCGCCGTTCGGGCGTACCACGTTACACCAACAAGGTCAGCATGTCAATATCAAGAATTTTCACTTCTATGATACTAAATTAGCTCGTTTATGGTTTTTAACTAATTCTAATACGCTGAATACGATGTGCTAGTTCGTTTCGTGAAATATACCATGATGACTGAATTCCGAGTGTCCATGTTTGTCGTCCTTGATGCATGTGTTATCATTTTGTGTTACGTGGGATTCTTCCACATTCATTTAAAGGATGCTATATTTTCAGGGGGCTAATTTTAAGCGCAATATACTGGTTGAAAAGGCTTTAATTTAAGAATTACTCCTTGCACAATTAACAGTCGCTGCACTGAATCACATACTTAAGTTGGAAGTGATGGCATTCGACAGTGCGCTGCAGGGTCAGCGCTCTACTCTACCATGTTGCTTACCTCGTTCAGAGATGGTGCGTGGGCCGACAAGTGTTTTTCTTTGCAAGAGCCGTAGATGGTTGTTGTACTGCCATGGCATCGCCGGTATCGTAGAGGGATGCACCGGTGAGGCAGATGCCAGAAGCATCGCTGCTGTACCCGTCGCTGTCGTCTGCACAGTTGTTGTTCGTGGCTGTGTTGTTGTGAATGGTAGCAGGCGGCGAAGGCGCCACGCTACCTGCTGCTTCCGCTCGTACCTCGTCGCTGGCTGACACCACTTCCTTATAGGGTGTGTTTGTACCAGGCCAGAGCGCAGTCAGGAGAGTTCTGTTTGGTTGCACATGTTCCGGCTGTGATGTCACGTTGACTGTTAGCAGAGGCGCCGCGGTTGAAGAATGCCCACCATCTTGTGTTTCTGACATCGAGCCTGTCTGGGGCGGCTGGGCACGAGGCGTCGGTGTAGCAGACACCTTCAGGGTTGCGTCATCTGTCGGGGCTCTGGGCACGATATTGCTTGTAGGTCGTACTATGGTTCTGAGCAGTGATGAAGCCGTATGCAACTTACCCCATGTACCTCACAACTTCTCTAACATATTACTATTGGGCGTCGGTCGAATAAAAGTTGATGTCGGCGGCGGTGTTGTACCATTTGATGTTGTGGTCGCCATAGTAGCAGTTATGTTGATGCCCTCTTCCAGCTGATACCTATTGGGCGTCGAGACGCCACACGTTGGTTGTAAAGCTGACGTAACCATATATGTGTAAGGCGGGTTTGTTTCGTTCTGTGTGCTGTTGCCATTTTCTGCCACCTGACTGGAGGGTGTTCGACCCCTATTGGGCGTCGTGATGCTGGGTGTTGAATCACTGGTTCCCACTGTTGGAGCATCAGAATCCACTGTTTGTACGGAATTAAGGGGGTGTCATGTATTCCCTCACCTGTTTCCCTTATGTCACCATGGTGTAATTTCACGATCATTCTAGTACTGATCCTTACCATGTAGGTAGTATTCCCTAGTTAGCTGTTGAAGGGATAAGGTCCGCTCCATTTAGCCGCTAATCGAGCACAAAATTTTTTATTGCCGGCTGATTGCAGATGCTTACATATATAAACAAGCTCGCCTACTTTAAATTCGCGTGGCGGTCTTTGTGTGTTAGGGAGACACGATTTGATGTAACTGTCCTGTTGTTCGTACACCTGCTGCATCGTTTCCCTTCGCTTTTCCTGTCTGATTCTATTTACAGTTACAGTGCCGGGGCATGTTAGTTATCCTAGGTGCATGAGGTTTCTTCCCTGTAGAATTTCGGATGGGGTTTTTCCATTAGCTGCGTTAACACGTGTTCGTACACAAAACAAGGTGGCTTGCAGGTGGTGTGGCCGTGATGTGTGGTTCATTCCTACACGTAGATGTAGTTGAATTTTTAAGTACTGATTTCTACGTTCTGTGGTATTTGCCCTACGGTGGTACTGAGCTGTTGTGTGGTGTTCGGTTTTCCATTTCCCGCAGAAATCTCTCGACTTGTGTCCCTTTGAACTGTGTTCCATTAACTGACAGAAGCACTCGTGGAAAACCCCATTGGGGAAAATGTTCATTTTCTAGGACTCTTGCAATGGTGTCAGTTCTAGCACTGTTTACATTAATTACTAGGGTGCTGGGCTATCCATAATTAAATTGATGGCACTGAAATAGGCACAAGACTCCATGGGCCATTTCTCACAGGTGTCAAAATTATCGTGGAGCTGTAATTACCATCTGAGTGTTCAATCTCATCATCCCTTCATATTTCACTAACCTGCCTGTCCATGGTATGCTGGAGGTATGGCGTGTAGTCTTGGGCGGTGTGTACAGCAGCTCCAGGTAAGTCGTTGGTATAGGGTGCTCTGTAATGCTGGTGTGGGGTAGCAGGTCCCCACACGAAACACATCTTTATGCTTGTTCAAGATGGCCTGCACTGCACTTTGGTACTTTTCCAGCATGGTGTGGTCGAAGTCACTTAGTTGGATGTCTTTCAAAACAGTACATTGATGGTACCCCAGATGGTACACGTTCTTCTGGGTCTTCCCAAAGTTGATGCGGACATGAGAAATTTCTATCACTACTTGTTCGTCGACAAGCCACGGCACTCCTAGAATGACATCTTCCCTGAGGTCCGGCATAATAAACACTGGAACTGTCATTGTTTCATCTCGGATGTGGATATTGACTGTTGTGGTTCCATTAACATGTTCGTGAACATCACTCGTAGCAAGTTGAACTGTTTGTTTGCACTTTTTAAACTGTTTGTGATTCACTAATTTTTCATTAATAAAGTTGTCGGGCACTGCGGTGTCGATTAGTGCCACAATGGAGATGGTGTTGACACTAACAGGGATGCATGAGATGCTGTCATAATTTTGGTAGATTTGGCCTAGGTAACTGCGTGTTGTTTTTGTTTTGGTTTTGGGGATAAGAGTGTGGTCCCTACCCCTGCTCCCCATTTCCCGACTCTGGATATTGTTGTTGTTGACGAGTTGGACAATCGCGAAGCAATTTCAATTGCTTGCCGGGGCAGTATTGGCATGGAGTGGGCGGTGCCCGTTCCATTCTGTCACTTTCACGTGTCTGCTGCATGTTGACTCTGCATCCCTGTCTACTTACCACTGGCGCTGTCACTGGTGTATACCCTACCACTCTGCTCGGGTGTTCTGTGGGGGGCTGGCCTACAGGCGCCCTGATGTTATTGTTTTGATGGCCAGTGGGCATGACAGTGTTTACACTTGGCAGATTACATGGCAGTATCCCTTGTTGATGTAGCTCTGTGCTGTCACATGTGATGCCGTCATCTGTCCTGATGATATTCTCAAATCCATGGTGTATTGCTGGATGTAGAACAGTTCTGTATTCCGGTAGTCCTGTAGTCCGATATCCTCAGAGTCTTTGTCATCGTCATTTTAGCGAGTGTAAATGTATTCGAAGAGACTGTTGCCAAAATACATGAAAAACCGTTTAAATTCGTCCGAAGTTTGCAGTTCTGGGTCTTTGTAGATATTTTTTAATATTTCCAATACTCTGGTAATTATAAAACTTAGTTCGTTAGCCATGACTAAAGGTTCTTATATAACACAAAATTTTAGCCCTCCACATTCTTTAAATCTACAAATTAAAATATTTATATTGAGGTCTTTCATCTACAACAATCAGATCAATGTCGTGGGCATTGATGTCAAAACGATGAAGAGGCATAAAGAAATCTTGTCTTAACCCCTCTCGATATACTTTCAAGTTGCTGAAAACATGAAATATGAAATGTGCCAACTACTGATTGAGTTATATGAACCACATATCGATTCAATCGTCGACATGACAATCTCTCTGGAAACTAATTCAAACTCGTTACTGGAAATGTTGACTCAAAATGCGGCAGGCACATTGCACCTTTCATATAATTTGGTAAAAATTGAATTTCTCACCACGAGTAACTTGAACACAGTCTAAAAATTTCCTGTGGAAAATAATTGTGAAAAAAAAATACTACTTTACCATCCAGTCGACTGATATGCATTTCATGTTGCAAATGGAGTTGTACATCGATACTGTAACTTCAGAGGGGATATTGCCAAATTCATCCATCAAACTGAATCAACTTTCGAAACTAAAGTTTAGGCAGGCTGAAACATGGGGTCGATCATCTCATGGTGAAAAATATATTTCGTGCAAATGGAGTGTACTCAGTCACCGAGTCTAAGCATCTGATCCTAGACACGTCTTACGACTACACTCATCTGTACAAGTACATTCCTGTCGTGAACTTCGACATCGAGATCAGTGTGGATAATTTGGAAGACTTGCCCCTGGGGGGTCTCACTCCAGAAAAACTGCTCATGTTTGTGCGCTATTGTGAGTATCTGGATCTCGAAGTGAGTATAATTTCGTAACTAAAATTTCGCTGCATGCCCAATGATTTCGACGTGGAAATTGCGGAAGAAATACCGAAGACTGCCCGTGAAATTCATTTGGATCCAAGGTTTCTCACACGAAGAGGATCTCATTACTATATTTCTCTTTTGGTATAATCAGGGATACTTGTTGAAAATGCTAACGGAATACCAAAATTACCCACATTATTTCGTCGGCCACAACATTATCGAATACGACTTGAAATTCCTATTGATTCACTTGCGAGTTCTCAACATGCAACGCGAAATATAAGCATTTGTAACCCTCAGAAAATTAGCCACAGCTTCGCTCATTCGTTTTCACGGCAAAGGTATCATATTCGATACGTTGACAATCTTGAAAAAAAATCCATTGGCGAGTGGGAATTTGTCGTTGGGGAACTTGTCTAAATTCTATCTGAGCCAAAAGTTTAAGAAAATCGATTTGAACTCTGTGCTTATGCGAATTTATTATATTCTAGATGACACCATCACAGACAATGACTTTCGTCACGAGTGTATGAGAAATATATTTCACGTCGAGCCCTACAACAAAGAAAAGTTTGATGCAGTGAACACTCAATACACAAATATGCAAGTGCGCCACACCAAGTACATTGGTGGTAGTGTGTGGTGTAAACTTACAGGTGAAACGAATGGACACTCTATCGTTTTCTACCGCATGGAGCAGGCTTTAATTTATAACGAGAGGGATTGCATGCCATGGTCGAACTTTACAACAAGTATAATTTGGCAATTTTCACCAACCAATTGGCCAAACTCTTTAAATGAGTGCCATTTCTCGCCAGATTGCGAATGCGTTCCTGTATCATGTGCTATTCTTTGGTATGTTACCGGGATACCAGAGAAATGATTCTGTTTTACTGGCCATGCCCGATCTGAAATGTTTGTCACTCGCCGAAAGAACGTCTGCGATGGATGTTAGACCAATTTACACCAAACCAAAGTCCAAGTACACAAAAAAAGAATATCCCAGAACCGTAGTGTTTGCAAACCACAGTCTTCTTTGGAATGTTATTCAATACAATGTCAATAGTTTCTACCCAAACATAATCATGAACAAATGACTTTCCAGATCGACCGTCGGTTGTTGCTGCACCAAAGCATTGAATCTCGTGTTTGAAAATGTTCCGATATCTCGCGATGCATTCGATGAAATGCTGAGGAAAGACGTAATTACTCTGTAGGTGACGGAAGATGAAAACAAAAATTATTCGAAATACACAAACTTGATGTATTCCGGCCAGCCTATCGGGAAAATGATATTTTCCGTCGCGAAATTAGCGTCGTTGGCTGGCGATACACCCATTCTGATTTGTTTACTATCACATGCCAAAACTCCATTCACCATAAACTTTATAGAGTCTTTACTCGACCATAGGAAAACTGTATAGAAGAAAATGAAATCTCCAAAGTCTGAAGAAAAAAAAAGAAAAAAAAGTCTCTTAAGAGAGTATTCAAGACATGAATCTAGAGTACTCGGTGTTGGATGCGAAGCAACTTTCGCTTAAAATTACAGTCAACTCGACCTACGGGCTTTTTGGAACTCCATCTAAGTTATTGGTTTCATTTCTTCTCTTTAAAAAAACCTTCAGTAATGTAGTTCGTATATCGCATAATAGGTAGTGCTAAACTGTAAATAATTCTTGGTGGTTTATAACCAAAGTACTTTGTCTTGAAAATAATTGAGCCAAAATTTATATTTCTATATAAATATAATCCACAAGAAACACGATGGTGTCTAGTTTGTTGTTCACCGCTTATTTTATAATCTATTTATTATAAATAACAGAGGAAAATGCTTATCTGTAAATATCTTGCAGAAAAAACAACAAATGGTTTATTAAAAAAAAAATCTTCAAGTATATAACAACCAATGTTATGTGTGCTCTCTCTTATCGGCGTGCATGCAAATTTATTTAAACTCAGTGCAAATGAACTTAACACACATTAATGTGTAATACAGCATACATTCAACCGAGTTATAAAATAGTATAATATTGTCAGCAAATTTGATACACCTAATGGTGCGAACCTTCCATATTTTTATTTAGGGTTTCATATACCAAAAAGAGAAAGAAATGCATTAAAAGTTACATTTATTTTTGTTACATTTACATATACAATACAATACACTACAATTTACAATAACATTCCTTTTCATAATATAAGTTGAGTTGCCCCTGTCCCCGGAGGGAGCAGTGCCGCGGGAAAGGCCCTCCCCCCTCCCTCCACACTGCCCGCTAAGGAGGAGGAGTTGGAGCTCGCCGCGTAGACTCGCATCGCCTGGAGCAGGGCCCGACTGTCCCCCTGTTGACTGCAAGGCAATGGTTAGTGCTACAACTAGGGGGCGGGGTTTATTTTCATTAGTAACATCGTACTGAGAAGGCGAATTCCCAAAATATCTTGTCCCGGTGTAAATTCTGGTACACATCGAGTCAATAATATGCCGCCCAATAGAGGGGTCACTTTGCTGTGATTACCAAGTTCCACCTTGTCGAGCGAGCGGTCGACTAGCAGGTTTATTGGGATTGAACATGGTTGCAGCAATGTATTGGAAACTTTTCATGATGGTAAGTAATCGACCCATCATGGCCATGTCCACGACCGAAAGCATTTTCTGTTTGGTAATTATAGGTTTAGCAGTTATCAGTAATTCGACCGACTTGTTTGAGTACATGAACCTCGTGGGCATACATCCCGTGTTACAAAACACTTTGAAGCATCTGGTGTTGAACGAGTCCAACTCGTCGATGCACACACACGTGTTGTGACTCAGGGCAACTGATAGGGGATCGTGATCATTGTGTGAGATCTTGGCCGAATTCAACGCGAGATTTCCCAGGACGCCCGTGTTGTGTAGCTTCAAAAGAGTATCTGAAAGTATGTTTTTTCCCGCACCAGTCTTACCATGTTTGTACCGATCGTAAAGTTCTTTGAGATGGCGCCACTTAATCTTTGGCTCAATGTGAACAGGGAGGTGAACTCGCGAATTTTCACAAAATGATCATAGTAAATTAGTAAGATCCTTTACGTGATTCATGTACATAGGTTGGCCAACGTGTTCGTTAACAAGTTGTTTCATATCATCGTAAATTTCGAACCGATTTTCACATAAATATAGAAAAAAAAGGTCCATCCGTATAGGAATTGTGAAACCCCATACACAACAACCACGAAAAGATGACGAACGCATTACATACGAATCCATCCTCGAACTCGGTCAGCTCGATAGACGATTCGACTTGCCCTTATCTCTAAACTTCAAGTTTTGCACCACAAACCACAAATCCTAAATTATCTTCATTGAGCGGCTCGTTTCCATCAACCATTGCGGACATTGAATTTGACAGGGGCGATATTCGAAAACTGGACTCGGGACGATCTGGCTGTGACAACGCAGCATCTATCGGCAAGGAAGCCGTAGCCACATTTTTTTCAGTTTGTTTGGCATTATCCTCGGCAATGAGTTGTTTTCACTTTACGTACAAAAATTTCTCGAGCGTTGCATAAAAAGAATTCATAGATTGCGAAGTGTTCAATGGTGTGGCCATTCTTTCAACGTCATTGTCAATTTCCAACCACAATCATGTTTATCGTCCGAGTCTCCTTCTCTACCGCCAACCCCACTTTTGTTTCTTATGCCATTCTTTAACAAATTACAAAACTGAAGAATGTTTTTCAAGTCGAATATAAAGTTGGCCAAACCGAGTAGTTTCGGCATGTGTTGTCCAAAATTGGAATGTATAAAAGGAGTAACTCGTTTCAGGTTCACCTCATATTTCTGAGTTAAAATTTACAGCAAGTACGCAAACATATTGAAGGCAATCGCCAATTTGGTGCCCGTAATCAGCTTTAAGTTTTCTACGAGTGCTGGAGGCCATTTGTAATTTAGAGTCAAATCATTGAATATAACCACAAAATTTTCCATTGATGTAGTCTAGGGGTTTGAAATCAGGTTCTATTAATGCATACTGCTTTGCCACAATGTTATAAAATATCGGGCAGAGTAACATCACCATCAACTTGTATTGCAACCGCGAATATAAATGTGGTAATTTTAGGTAGATGTCGAAACACAGGTCTTGTACATGAGGGAAATAGACCAGGCTGATTATCGGTTTTGGAATGTCGTAACAGTGCTTGATAGCCACCAGACATGTCAGGGAAGGCGAAGCTGTTCCAAATACATATAGGAATGGGTTAAACACATACCCATCACGAAAGACTTGGTAACCTAGATGGTCGAGAACAGACGCATACTCTTGTATTTCGAAACTAAAGGACAACTCGCTTTCGCGAACGACCGAAAACTTTCCATTGCCAAACAACAACACCAAGTTGCCATATCGCCTTGTCAATAAAATGTCCGAAAAGAAGAAATTAGTCGCCTTACAAGCTGTCACTGACGACGATTTCTTTTTTTTTTAATTCGAGGGCGAATCCCCATTATCACCACCATTGTCTCGACCATTGGATACACCAAATATTACGTATTTGTACACGTTGAAAAGGTTTGTCCAGTCGAGAGGTCCTTCACATAAAGACGAAATCAAAAAGTAAAGAACGTCGGTCTTGTAGAATCCCGCATACAAATGATTGACTACATTTTCGTGGGTGCACCAACCACTCAAGATGAATTTTGCATACCGGTTCGGGTTGAAAAACTTGAACACACATCAGATCAACTTTATTAAATTTTATTGTCGGCATAGCAAACGAGCAATGATAACATACTCGTCACATAACCGCAATTCACCATCTCCGATAAAACAAAGACGAACCAGTCGTAATTTTCTTTAAATGTATCCGATGATGCAGGTCCACATAACCATTTTCGTGGAGGATAGTCTTCATCTCCGTCATATTCATATTCATCACTATATTCTTCGTCTCTACTTTGTTTCGAACCATTTTTAGAATATTTATGTTCATGCTGATCTTACCATCGCCGTTGTTGCTTACCCAAAATCTACTTGTTGCGCCATTCATTTACTTCAACAATTATGTTTATGTTTTTAATTTCGATATTATTTGCTTTGCAATAACACGTGTAGAAAGTGTAGGCCATGTAAAAAAAAGTTGGAATATTCAGCCAATAAATCATATATGAGTGCATGCATGAAATTTTCCTTGTAATGATCAAAGTCAATGTCGGGTTGTCGTATCGCCTTTTCGAAACGATCAATCACATACAATATATTTTTACTAAAGGGGTAAAATAAACGATCGTAAAAAGGAACCTGATGTTAGGCACTTCCCAATGCATACTCACAAAAGATGACGTCGGATGAAATGTCCAGCTTTTCCACGTTAAACAAAGTGTTCTCCAACTGGTTAGTCTCAAACTGAAAATTTGTCTCGATCGTGCTGACTCTAAACAATTCGTACATCTAGGTGATTACACTCTCATCATCACTTCCACTTAGACTTTCAATTTTGTGAGTAATTTCTCCATCAACACACACGACAAAATATGCAGCAATATATTTAAATCCAAACCGGTACTCAGTCGATCTGATGGATGACCTTACCCAACCTTCCTCGCAATAACCACCAACGTCGTTTACTGTTTGCCCCCAACGGTCATTTGCCGCAATCGATTCCTCGTCGTTTCGCATTTGCCTGATTGCCTGATCGATGAACGTGTTTCGTCTGACGTATTCATCGGTCCGAGCGAGTTTTAAAGAAAAAACTTCTCGCGATTAACTGCAAGTTATGAAAACTACGATGGCTTCGTCCTCCTAGAAGGGATCGTAAAATGGAACAAAAGACACGAGCTCATCCTTTAGAGTCCATATATTGATGGGACTTAGTTTTTAAATGATCATACGTGCTCAGCCATTCGGGAACGTGATCTCGAACGGTGGGCAAGGAACACTGTGCCGGATTGTCCAAAACAAACTTGAATGCCAACCCCTCGTTCGATTGCGAGTAGATGTGAGAAAGATGGCAAGAAAATACATGCATACTAACAAAATCCACCACTATGGGTAAAATTAGTTGAAAGTTGGCCTTTTCGGGCCGATGCGTCACCAGACAAGACCCCTTAGCGTAAAATGGGAACATGGTTGCAGTAATGTTCTCGACAAACTTGATCACACGGTCGCGACAAACGAGGTTCTCTTCTTATGAGTATAAATTGTGTGCCTTGTCGACAACAAATTCCAAGATTATGCATTGATAAGCCAAACTTTATTTGCACAACCAGCCCACAATCGTACTCTGCTCCGCGCTGTTTTTTTTTTTTTTTTTGCCCACCATTGAGCATACATACACTTTAACAAAAGATCATAACCAAAGGGCAAAATTTCCTGCGGGGTGATTTTACCGAGTTCACTGGATCCGGCAATGGAGATAATTTTATTTCGATCGTATTTGGTGTCATACCAGCCGACGAGTTGCATTATTATGCGATCCAGATTCGCATCGAAGGTTACTCTGAGAATTTCCTCAATGTGTGTGATCATTTTCCCAATATGTTCCCGCTCCTCGTCCATTTTACTCGAGTCAATACTCTTTTTCGCGAAATAAGACATATATCAGAATACTTACAAACAAGAACGAGACAAAAATGTTGATCGAATCGGTATACAGGAAAAAATTTGGGCCGTATTCTCTCGCCAGAAATACAGAATACAAACGGTCGAGATTATTCTGCAAGTATTCGTTGGTCTCGTCTGACAACATTGATTTGTTGTGTTTGACTGGAAGAAAAACAATTTTATTTTTCGTCTTATATACAATCTTACACTGGTAAAGAAATTACTTTTTAAAATTGTTTTTTTAAGGAGGCGGGGGGATGAAATAACTATGTGTCACGAAAAATAGGAGCTATTTTTTATTAATTGAAAATACATTCGTGATTACAATTTTCATCATATATGCATATTACATTGCCACATTTTAAGCAGCTGAGAAACGAACCTGTTCCAAAATAATACAATCCGAGCGGTGATAAACGTTCTTTATTATCCTGGGTCATTTGTCGCCAATTTTCATCATATTGTTTGCGCATTTCAAGTATTAATCTCATCAGCGATTCATCTCGATGTTCTTTTTTTCGAAAACAGTTTTTTGCATTATCCTGCCAAAAATAAAATAGCACTAGTCTTTTTTCGTACACTAATCCTTGTAATCGTAACCGATCGTTTCTGATTGAAATTTGTAAATAACTTTTTACATATTTATACGAGGTTGATTTTGTCCATCATTGCAAAAAATCCAGACATTTTTTGTGTTAAAAAAAACTTCTTTTTTTTTCGCACTCTTGTATATATAGGCGTCGGAAATCACAGAGCAGTCATTCGTGCAGTTGCAGTGACTGCGAGAAGTTTCCAAGTGATAACTACCCTGACTATTTTCAGCGACGAGGCAATATTTCAACAAGATGTTTAGTGAGCGTGGAGCTGAACCTAAAGTGCATCAACTACAGCCTTTGAATGGGAAACTTGAAGCTGAACCCAAACAACGCTCTTCGAGAGACGAGTGGAGACATTATCAACAACAAGTACGGCGTTCAACATAGAATACTGATGGTGACACTGATGATGGAGAGGAGACTATTATTTTCACCTTTTTCGTAAAACTCGATTTCAGTTTTATTTTCGCCCGAATCCATTTCCACCCCCGTCGATTCGTTAGGTTCTTTGAAGTTAGTTTCCATTTCGCTCAATTCCTCCAACACAGGCACGTCTAAGTATTTTCTTCGAGTCATTGCCGTACTACTATTTCCTCGCTTTCGATTTCGGTTTCCGATTCACTTTCACAGAAATATATTTCAATGGGTGTGGTTTTTGGCTTTTCAGTTTCCAAGAATGTGGTTTCGGGCTCGGTTATGTAGGAATTCGGTTCCACCAGTACCGTTGTGGATTCGTCAGCAGTATTTACAAGTTCGATTTCTGTTCCGTTTTCGCGGAACTTTAAAACATACTGTGTTATAACCGGTTCGTCAGAAAGAATGACTTCGGTTTCGGGTTCATTTAATTTGCTAATTTCGAGTGGCTCGTTCTCATCGACATGATCTTTGCGGTGAACAATGACAAATACTGTGACTTTGTTAAAATTCTCCCAATCATTATCTACGTTATGTAACTTGCATTCATCTTTGCTATCGTAATCACCATCATCTACACCATTATTGGCATCATTTGCTTCTATCGCGGCCGTGTTTGGATCTAGCATATCAAACACTTGGTCGTTTTCCATGTGAAACTCGTCTCTAGTTTTGTCATCTTCGACCTCCCAGATCGTAGCAGTATTTTTCGAAAATTCGAAATAATCATTAGGGTTGACTGTCTCGTCTAATACTCTCAATTTTTCCGCATCGTCAAAAGTTTCGTCAATATTCTTTAAACCTTGTATAAACACTTCGAGAATGGATTTTGTAAAGTGATAAACGATAAACACATAAATGGGCGAATTATTCGAAATGTCGTCAATAAAGTCGAAATCTCCTCCTCCACGACGAAGGTTTATAAGTGTTCGTCGAAACAAGGTTTCTGTCCTTGGGAAATTGAATGGAAATTGAGTCACTGCCAAAATAAACCCGTTTATTATGAACGGGCGTCCATCCCGATCGTCGAGAACCATTTGGTCTATAATTTTACACAAGAGAAAAAGGACAAAATCTATAAACGAGTGTTGATTGATTACCTCTTTAAATCACATACATTTCATGTGGTTTTTTACATTGAATATACAGTTTTTTGTCGATTTTGGTATAACGACTATTGAATATTTCTCCATCTTGCGTATACATATTTCAGTGGAGCAGGAATAATCATTCAAGACAGGATTTTTTTTTTGAGAATTCAAAATAATATTGATGTATATGTTTATTTTTTATTTATTTAGGGTCATTATTAGACCTTATATACAAAAAAATACAAAATTACATAAAAAACACACTTTACAAAACTATATCTATATCATTCACGTCCTCTTACGCAAGTCTTGAAAAAATCAATGGATTCGAATTAATCAACATTCTTATCATACAATGAATGTAATAGAATACATTTTTATCAGCTGATGAACAATTTTTTCGGGAAGACTATCATAGTATCGTTTAAAGAGTGGATGAATTATTTTCACCAGCTCGAAATGTTTCTCTGACCAAATATAGCCTAATATCGTTAGATATGTACTCAAATTGGCATGTTTTCGATCGATATATCAAATTTTATTGTAATCTACGAAATAGACACATTTCTTCAGTTCTTTGTTCAACGAAAAAGTCGTGCTTATTGTTAAAATTTTTTGTTTTTTATTTTTGTTGATTGTGGTACATTTCTTTACCTGATTTGGACACGAACTCCATAATTTTCCCAAAGAGTTGGTAATTGCCGATGAATGTACGGTGTCTGTGTAAAAATGACAGATGAACGTGTGGAACACATTGAAATTATTCATCAGTTGTTGTATAGTTTCTTTGTACGTGGGTTTCCCCGCCGATAGAGATGAAATGTAGTCGTTACCCTCATTGCAATCATCCGAATCGGCCCTACCGCCAATTCAGATATCAGGTTCGTTGGAAATATCAAAGTTTAAAAACTGATTTAAAAAATCAAACCCCCCTTTATACCAGTCGTGGGTTTCCATTTAGAGCAGCATTTCCTTGATTGCCATATTCTTCTTTGCATTTCCACATGTTGCAAAACTACAAGCCTTTTTATCGTGGGAAGATGAGACGAGAGAAGAGGAGGTTTTACCCAATTTCAAGACTTTGGGTGTGTGAAGTTCATATTTTCACAGATATTCCGATATTGGGCCAGTTATTTATCCTTGCATCGGCCGCGTTGTATTTCACAAAGAGTTTCGGGACGCACAAATCGTGCGAGTCGGCTGAAAAGCTCACGTAGAGGAGATTGAATCCCGTATTTAAAATCGAATACTTTAGAGTTAGCAGGAACAGGTGTATGTGGTTGGCCTTATTCGTCCAAATGTCACAAATGTTATTTTGAATGTTGTTAAGCGATTCGTCTACGATGGCATTTCGTTGAAAATACTGCTACCGCTACACAGATAATCCAAATTCTTGTGGATAAAATATATTAAAGGAATTATATTTTATGGTATCTCGTCGCGGATGTCGTTGGACCGTTTGGATTTTACAATTCCGCTCGAAAAGATAGTCTCGAGACGAAGACGTGTCCAGCGAATGGTGAATGGAGATTTTCAGATTGATGAAAGCGAAGCAAGTGAGACAACTTCGCAATACCTACACAGCCCCGTCCACATCAATGTTCAATGCCAAATTCTGGTCGTTCAGATAAGGCACGATTACAAATCCGCTCGTTATATATCCTTCGACGATGACATAAGATTTTAAACATGTTTTTATTTTACTCATGAAATATTTTTTTGTAATTGTCGAAAAATTGTTACAGATGCTGTTTCGAATGTTTTGTGTATCAGTGCGTAAGAAACCGTCACACAAATTAGTCGCCAAGACCTTTGGCAAAATGTATATGATTGAAATTATCCTAGTCAAATAATTGTAAGTTTCCTCCGCATCGTTTTCTCATATAATATTCAAACACTCTTCAGGAGCATCTTGCAAAAACCCAAACGAAGTGTTCAAGTCGGCGAATCGTTGGACACGAATGAAGCTGCATTTATGAAGGTTGCCAAATTTTAATTATTAATAGATATAATTTGCATGCAATTCGGGATAATCTATAGGTTTTTTCGTACATTAGTTGTTTACCTATAATTATATTGGTCAATGTTTTCAAAATGGTAAGGTATACCAATACTAATAAGACTTGAAAAAAAAAAAACAAATGTTTACTTTTCCATTTCACAGCATCTTATGAGTCAAGGGATAAGAAGATAAAAGTGTTAATGGAAAAAATTATCACTTTTTTTTTATAAATTCTTTTGACGAGTCTACAAATTTTATAATTTTATGCAACACAATTAATAAAACTGTACAAAATATAGATGATGTAAAAATAAGTGTCGATTTATTACAGACTTCGCTACAATTGCTTGAAATCTTTAATAATTTGGTAAACAATTTGAATAATTTCGAAATTAGATAGACAAACTCGTTTCAATTAAACTATGTAGCTACAAATTATCACATGAATTTCATAGATTCGCTCGTAAATGGTAAAGGTGACAAACTGGAGAAAAAGGACGCGAAAAAAAAATGGTAATTGTAAATACATTATCGGGCTTCGGGGAAGTCATTAATATTCTATTATCCTCACCCTTCTCCCAACAAACGTACGTGGGATCTTTAGATCAGGCTATAAATACATGCATAACAGGTAAATTAGTATCGCATATCGTTGTTATGACACGACTAAATTTAGGCTCACGAAGGAAAATGTGTCTGATGAGAAACTTGTTGGTTTAATGAACACATACGATGAGCTCAAACATGAGAACCAAGAATGTGAACAAATGAAAAAAATAGGGAAAGGACACCTAAAAACTTTTTTAACATTTGTTTTTTTGTTTGACAATTTACAAACAACATAATGTAGTTGACTTTTAGCAAAACATGTCACTTTTTTTCAAAGGTTATAGTGGACTCTTTGTCTGGATTCGCATTTATGGATTTTTTTTTTCACTTTCGACAGTTATTGCGGCAATCTCGGCAGCTACATGAGGAACGAACCTTTGGAATTTGATAGCAAGAATTTCCTTTATAATTCCCTTTTATGTGCAAGACAAATTTTGAATACAAATTACCGTCATGGGAACCTATGGATAAGTTTGTCTAGTTATGCGAGACTTTACCAGAATGCTCTGCGATCGACATTCCTTCACCCCCACACCTCTCTCACTCACCACTTTCAACAACCAATCACAGTACAACATTTACCCTCCCCTTCCTTCACGCCTTTAAGTTTGCAAATTTTCTCCTAACTAAACATACTTTACACTGTCGTCCACACCTTGCAAGATAAATGAATTTGAATTTTACTCCCACTCCTGATGTGGACAACCAATCACGTTGCTGCATTTCATTTCCCCTCCTTTTCCCTCCTTTCTGGTTGCCTATATGGTGGAGAGATCTGGAAAAAAAGACTTCAGCTGACAACGAGCGATGGACAGAGAATCATCATCACCTTCTCCTCCTCCTTCTCCTCCTCCTCTCCAGAACAGAAGAGAAATAAGGTAAGTACAAAAAGGTAAGTACATTAGAATAAGCTATATATAATATGCATACTATATAGTATATACTATATAATATATTAATTAACTTTCCTTTTTTATTCTTGCCTTATTTCTCTTCTATTCTGGAGAGAAGGAGGGTTGATGTTTTTTCCAGATCTTTCCGCCATATAGGCAAGCTGAAATGAGGGGTGGGGGATTAAATGCTGCAATGTGATTGGTTGTTCAAATTAGGAGAAAGGAAGGGGGGTATGTCGATGACGACACACTCTGTCGAAATTTCGTGGAACTAAACAATAAAATATGCAGTTTTCTTCGATATTTTTTATTTAATGTCCGTGTACATTTGTTTATTTTTGTGTAAAATTATTTTGCAAACAAATGTCATATTCCAATTGTTGTTAACATTGTTGATAGTAACAACATTCCCATCATTACCTTCACTGTTGTTACCGACATCACCATCATTGTTGGTATCATCGCCATAACAACCAAGTCACTTTGTGATGAATGACTGTTGTAGAGCATGAGAATGTTTATCTACTTATAGAAAAACCATGGTAATTTCAAAAATATATATTTTTTGTTACTGAAAAACTAAAAAAACTAAACTATAAATACACAAACTCATGTTCTTATTATACCCAGTTCGAGTATTCTGTTGACGATTTGCACTGCCGAATACTGTGTGGGTGTAATATCATAAAATTAGTAATCAATTTCACATCTGTTGGTATTTAGTATTTTTTACCAGAGTTGAGGGTTCAAAGTTTATAGTTTTTTTTCTCAAACCTTTGTCCCTCGCATTTATCGTCAATTTCCACTATTCAAGTCATGTTGGTTTTATTGGATTTTTCTTTCGGGAGTAGAATTGCTAGTTTTGTATTATAATTCACCATCATTGTGTTGTAGGGCAAAATTAGCAAATATCGAACATCTCCCATCTCTGTCCATTTGACATAACATCGTCCAAAAGAAAAATTGTGTATAAATTCCATCAAGTCTCGAAACATTATAACTTTTTTAATTCCTCTTATAATGTATTCAATCAACGTAATTGAAAATGATCGCCGTGGTTTTAGGTTTTTCGCTTTCGCCAATGGATGTTTAAGTGTCGCAGACATTTAAAAAAATCGATAAACTGCATTGTGTGGTTGCCGACTTGAATTTTCGCACGACTTTCTTTACCTGCCGCAACACGATAAACATCAAAAACATTTTACACGATTATTGTGCAATTAAAAACTTATTTCGTTGGAAAAATACTTACTTGGTCGACTTTTCGGAACCATTTCTTAAACTGGAGATGTGCCATTATGGAAACATACCTCAATTGATAAACATCCAGTTGATTTTCGATGCAGATTCTTCAGGGTCACCTATAAAAGGACTGGCTATCGCCTCGGATGTTACATTCATGGTCGATGCCCTAGGATACAAAGAGGGTAACAATGCCGATACCGGCTGCTTTTCTTCAACACCATCAATTTGTATCATGGATCGATTCACAAAACTATGTGAGTGAATGAATCTAATCCGAGGGAATGAGAAGGGAAAGATGAGGCAACCTCAATGTGGCCTCATGTGGATCTTGAGAATGCCTCACATTTGCCTCAAGATTATGCCGTGATAAAATGAAAAAATTCGGAATAATCTTGAGGCAAAGTTGAGGCAATTTTCAAGTTTGCCTCAAGATTATGCCAACATATTTGCTTCATTACCCTCAACTTTGCCTCGTGAAATTTTTTTACTTGCTGCACTTCTTTGTTTGAAAAAAATTTTCAAGTCTCGAAAGAGGTTCACTTGATGGATTAAAAAAAGGAAAAATAAATAAAAACCAACAAAATTAAGTATAAAAGCCTTTTTTTATCAGGAAAAATACACATACAATAAAAAATAAGAATAAAAAATAAATTGAGTATATGTCTGTTTCTCAGGTGAAACCCACACACACAATAAAATGAAGTAACAAGTGTCGGACATAATCCTGGAATGAGCAAAAAAAAAAAACTGGTCAATCGTTAGCACAAAACAAATTTGGTGTATCCTCAGCAGTTGATGGTTTAGGAAAAATTCAAAAAATTGTGCAAAAGTGGAGGTTTAAAACAATATTGGTATTTACATCGTACAAACAAAATTTCCATACATAAAATTACAGTAGGTCTTATCACAGGACAATGGAACAATTAAAAAACAATTCCGATGATCTATGCTCTTTGGTTATTCCCAGCTTTAAAATGCACTCGAAGGAATCGATTTCCAAGTTTAAAAACAATCTGGAAACTGACGAAATGGCCGAATTAGTTATCCTGTTCAAGATGATTGGAATTTACCAGTACATAAAAGAATACATTCCATTCTAGATACATTTCATTCCCTGATTGCATCGTTTCCAGAATCCCCTGGAAAATGGTACAGCAATTTAATAGATCGGATAAAGACATGTCAGTATAGTCAAATTTGTGCCAACTGGAAGAAAATATATACATTTCTACTCTTGTTAGAATCGTTCAAGGTCGGTGAGTCGTGCACAGTTGACAAACAAGCTATTTATGCCTTGGACGAGAAAATTTTTCGCTGTGTCAAGCAAACATTTGTCGCGATTCAAAAGTTTTTCGACATTCCATTTTGTAATGGCTCGATAAAGACAATGTTGCAAGGTAGCAGAAGCCAGATTCACCGGAATTTACTGTCTCTGCAAATAAAATGTTTGTGTAGTCAAATCGTTTTATGAGCCGATCTATGATCAAATGAGATCATCGTTCCTCACATGTGGATTAGATCGCTAGGAATCGACCTGAATGTCTCTCGAATCGTCCTCTTTGACCTAACCAACATTGTGGGTGGACAAAAGGAGAAATTCATCAATCTGGGGTGGGATACAGTCATTTTACTCAAACAAGATCCAGTGACACATCCTGCCTCGATCGTGATCAATCGAGTGGCTTTTGCGGCGACAGTTTTACTGTTAACACAATTAACCCATTGTTATAAGTAATAAAAAGTTACTAAAATATATGAAGTAAAAGAATAAATTTAAAAAAATCATTTTTTGTGTATACTTTTTTTGATACAATATTTATATATATTTTACATCTTTTTTTTCCTTGACAATGTTAAATGGATTTTATCTACAAAGTATTTTTCGAGCAAGTTTACAAAAATTTTGTCAAATTACAAATATCTGTTTTCGACAAGTTTCATACTTACGCAAATAAATCAAAGTAATTATTATTTTCATTGTATCTGTGAAATTGAAAGTCCAACATCCACAAAAATGTACTTTTTCACAGATAAACTCGACCCTCTGTTATGCTAGAAATCATTTCGTATAAACATTTGCAGGGTGGTGGTGCAGAACAGTGAGGATAACATGCACACATGTACAATATTTAGAGGAATTTCTAAAATAATTCTGCCATATCTGTTGAGTTTGGAAGATGTCCACACAAATGTGGAAAGCAATATGCCCTGAATTTTCTCAATTTTTTAAATCTCTTATTTTAGAATTCTTAAGATAACCCATAATACTATACATAGTGCTGATATTACACAGTTAGATTGTCGTCCAGTATGTTGAAAGCTAAGGGTTGTGATTGTATACAGATTTATAGTTGGCTAATGATGAGAATTGACACAAATTTCAGTTTAAAATTGTTACCTACTGATTCATAATATTATTATGACGAGCAACAAAAATATTTTTCTACTTCTTTTCATGTACTGATAACTACACAATTATTATATAGTAAGTTATTCTGAGGAGATGTTACTCATAGAATCCTGCAAGATGTAATGCAGATGTTTAACACACAAATGTGTATATCATTGCAAGAATTTACTGAGAGTTCCAACCAGTTAGTCATACTGTATGATGATGTCTGAGAATTAAAAATTTAAATTCAAATAGGATATTGCTACCCTTTAACTACCAAAATAAAATAATACTCTCAGAACAGTTCTGATAGATTCCTGCCAAATTTCTGGGGTGCTGTCTATATAAAAGAAGAGTATTACAAGTATACCAAGCATGCATACAAAGATTCCTGACTGACAAACTAAATTGTCATGTGTACAGACTGCCGACAATATACTGATAGATTTCATAAAAGTCATGCCCTCGAAGGTTAACTTAACAAATGTATATATAGTATGAGAGTGCATAGAGAATTTAATTACAGTTTTCGACCAGATTTGTTCAACTCTGAGTATACCTCAGAAATGTATACAATAGGCACAGAAATTACTGAAATATTTCCAACCAGTCTGTTGTTCACTGACAACAGAAAAATTTATATAGAATGATTGTATGTCAAGAATTTAAATATCTAGCCCTATCAGAATAGGTGAATGATTTCTAAGGTTACTTCACACACACACACTCTCTCTCTCTCTCTCTCTCTCTCTCTCTCTCTCTCTCTCTCTCTCTCTCTCTCTCTCCATATATATATATATATATATATATATATATATATATATATATATATATATATATATATATATATGCCTTTGTAACTTCTATCACAATCTTCTGCGATAAGAAATGTTCCACCATAATCTTCTGTTCCATGAGACCTACAATGTTAGATTTGAAAACAGGGTGGGGAAAACACGAATAGACTATCCTACTATTTCCTGGAATGTAGGCATCTGGTGCCTATCATGTGAAAACTTACTGTCAATATACGTGTTATAACATGATGTACAAAGATAACTGGTGTTTACATCAGGCATCTCCAGGTGGGTTTTATAACATAATATAATTCCACCTCTCATTATCTCTCACTCCAAGAAGTGTGTCGGACATATATCTTCATTGAATTTTCATTTTAATGTTGTCAGAGTTCAACACATTAGCAATTTTTAAACAAATTCTCGGCATAAACTCATAGTATATTAATTTCTGTGGCAATCCAAAGTTAAACTGACATATTGCGATTCCTTCAGAAAAATCTCAGCATACTTCATATATTTGTTTGTTAGCTTCGGAGTTCAACCCTACTGGCAGCAATGAGTGAGAAATATCTTGGCAGACTAAAATAATAAAAATGTTTCTTAAGATATCTTCCCATACAAACCAACTTCCAGGAGTAAATCATTTAAATTTTAAATAAAAATATAAATGTATTGATGACATTTAGCAGGAAATTACCTTAATTTCCAATGGAAATGCTATTATACATAATAGTATAATTGTAAGCCCATATTTTACAAATTGGTTCTAACCATGTTTTTAGAACAGTAACAAATACATAACTTTTTATTATACCGAGAATTTTCTGAAAAATTTCCAATAGATTTGGTAATATTTAGGTTATATATATATACATAAAATATATATTAATATATTAATCATTTTATATAAAGAATTGTCTCATATACTTTTGCCAGATTTGCGAATATGAAGAATACAAAAAATGTGCTTTGTATGCTGAGAAATTACTGCTTAATACTCAACTAGTCTGTTGTAATCAAATTGAAACTCCATAATTATATATATCAAGATACTATGCAAGTATATTAATATAGATTCCCTTTGTATGATTTGAACCCCAATAACAACCAGCTTTAATATTAAGGTAAGTAATTAGTAATAGAATTCTTTAAATTTTTTAAATCTCTAACAACACAAATGTACATAGCATATTAATTTCGAGAATTTGGTCAGACTCCTCCCAGACATGTAGTACAATGTAAATCCTCAAATGTGTGCAGAATGCTCAAAATTACTATTAGATTCCTTAACTATATTGTTACTAGGTGTAAAACTTTAGAATAGTATAATGCATGATATTTTGTAGAGATATACTGATAATAGAAAATTTTGTATAGTATGTTTAAATGACAGGAATTTTAATATTTAGCCCTGGCAGACTAGTCAAATGATTACTGAGGTTACTATGCACGCCCTCTCTCTCTCTCTCTCTCTCTCTCTCTCTCTCTCTCTCTCTCTCTCTCTCTCTCTCTCTCTCTCTCTATATATATATATATATATATGCCTTTGTCACTTTTATCACAATCATTTGCCATAAGAAATGTTGTGCCATTATCTTCTGGTCTATGAGACCTACAATGTTAGATTTAAAAACAGGGCAGAGTAAGCACGAATAGACTATCCTACTTTTTCTTGGAATGTAGTAAGCTGGTGCCATAGTGGACAAACTTACTGCCAATATGACATGCATTATACTTGTAATATTTATTTATTTTTATATGAATTAACAACAGCGAGAGCAGCGTCGTGTTGGCAATGACCGGTGAGAAATAATTCACAGTAAAAATATTATTTTAACCTACTTTTTTAGAATATTATATGTGAATTAAACGGTGCCTATTGAAATATTAAAATATTTAGAAAGCCCGGATAACAAGATATGTCATTTTTAAGTTTAAAATAACAGCGGAAAATATCTAGAGTAAGCCATAATGGTATGGTGTTTTTTTATCGAATGAGAAAGCATCTGAAAAACTGTCTGCTTAGCGAGGTTTGTCGCTTTCTCTCTCTTTCTTCATCAATTTCATACTTGGAAAATTTCACTTCCCTAGTAAGCAAATATTACTGCATGTTTTCAATTGTAGCATATTTCATACTTATTATACCAAAATAATGATTTTTGAATTTGTAATTTATAAATGAAAAGAGATTTTTTGTTTGAATACTTAATTAAATATATTTAGATATGATGGTGGGGCAGGTACCAAGTGAAGTTGGCAGACATGACAAGCCATCACATGGCGTGTTGATTTTTGATAAACGAAATGTAAATTATTCTTACACCGAAAAATACTTCTAATTAACACATCTCATTTGTAGATATATTTCTTTAAACATACCTAGGAAAGTTATGATATTGTGATAAATCTGTTTTTCCATGGCAGTACTACATATACTGTGATGTGTGTTTCGTTAATCATTGCGTCTGTGAAATGGCGTGCCTCTGTGCTTCATGGTCGATACCTGGCCCTGTGTGTTCGTGATTTCATATATTATATTAGCACTATTTATACGTTTTAACTGTGAACTGTTTTTACGACAAAGTTAATTATTTACATCCACATCTGTTCATTTATCACAATGTTGTACCTTTGCCCTAAAGGTTTGAAAAAAGTCCTGTAATTAATTTGCCACAATCGCAGGAGAAAAAAATAAGCTCAAACCGATAAATTTTAATAACCCTAATAAACAGTAAGTAACATACATAGAAATATGAGCATAATAAAAGTTATTGTAGTTTTTTTGTGTGCAAGTTCACAGCGACCTTTTAAAGTTTGTATGACAAAAATAAGAATCACGAGTTGTGTGCTTGAATTCATTGTGACTTTTCCGTTTGACTGGTTGTTCCTTCGTTTTAATATTTATTCCAACTGAGACCATCCTATTAAAGAAATGACTCAGCACGTAATAATAACAAAGGGATACCACCCCAGAGCTAACCCCAAGGAGTGCCGCAACCAGGAACTGAAGGTACAACTGCGGCTCCATGTGGGTGAGGTACACACCAGATGAGCAGACCACCTGCCAGCTGCCCTCTTCACCCACTGCCGGCATGTGAACTCCACAATAGGCCAGTCACCAGCACATGTCCTGTTGGGCCAAAACATCAAGATTTCCAGCAAAAGGAACTGCTCATGCAACAACACGAGTGAGAGGATGAAAGACATAATGGCAAGATGAAAGAGGAGGAAGCAGAGAGACAGACAGCAGAGAGAGAAGCAGGAAAGGTATGCGGCTGGGTGGGTCTGGATGAGCAACCTGACCCCACCCATGCTCGAACCTAGTCAGTTAGTGTATATGAGAGCGCATCTGCAGTCGGCAGCCTACCAAAAATTCTGCTCCAGGCTCGCTGCGCGATGTACAGGCCCGCACCAGGGTATTAAAAGGCTAGGACCAACCACCCACTTGGGCCACAAGGGAAGTAGGACAAGCAAGTATCGCCGAGATGCCATATACCTGTCACCCAGAGACGTCCACAGCGACAACAAGGCCGGTGACATCACCCACAAGGACACAACACCTGCTGAGCCCACAGAACAAGGGAGAGAGGAGGAGAGTGGGGTGGTACCTCCTGCAAGAGATCCCCCACCAGATGACACCATGTCGCCGACCTCGGACAATACCATGTCCCCAAGGTGCCAGGACGTAATAGGACCGGATGACAGAGGGCGCATCGAACCAAGGACCGATGCCACCTCAACATCCACTGGAAACAGCACACAGCATGCAAGAGGGTAGATGCGCGCACAGAACAGAGGAGACGCAAGAGACTTAGAGGCTTACGATAGTGCTGTCGAGTACGAGCTCCAGGGGAGGACAACAAGCACAGAAGGTGGGTCAGTACCTGCGCCAGGACCACAAGCAGTGGATGGCCAAGGTACGATGTCGCCCGGCGCAATGGTGCCAGTCAGGGTGCATCCGATGGCCGGCTCTGTGGAGAACTAAGGTGCAGCGGCTACCAGCGCTACCCAAAGAGATCTGGAACTGCAACTAATGGTGACATCTCTGGAAGGGGGTCCCTCAGGAGACGACGTAACACCCGTCAATGGGATGCCGATCGTCGAGGAGGACAGCACGACAGAAGATGCAACGGTGCCAACACCAGCTGGGAAATCACCCAAGGGTGGCTCCGACCTGCCAGTAGTTGCTAGTCTGCCTAGCTACTGGCAGCAACATGGGGTTGCACATGAGGACAGCAACAGTGGCAGTGACGACAAAGGATCGTGCGATTCGTACGAGGTTCGTCACTCAGCACGCCGACGTCGGCCACCTGCGACATGCCGCACGTGTGTGAACATGGGAGCACCATGGAGATGGCAAGAACATGCGGAACGACGGCGGCAGCCAGCAGTTCCAGAATGTAGGGGTCTTGCAAGAAGCCCCTATGTGCTACATCCATGACGCGTAGACACAAGGAGGTGTGTCTGTCATCAGTAACATGTGGGGCTGCAAACGGTCTCGTGAGGGGGTGGGACGTTTGACGTGTGCCTACACTGACCCCTTCTCCTTAATCCGTTTGCCCGCCATACCAGGTTCCATAATGCAGTGTGTGTGTGTGTGTGTGTGTGCTCTATGAGCCCAAGTGCAGCGTAGTGTGGCAAGGAACAATGCAGGTGCAGAGCAGAGTGAGCATGACCACGTGCATGTGGTGCAGGAATCCGAAAATAGACCCTGTGAAATTTCTGTTATTTAATTTGTGCAGTAAAAGGGCAAGGTAAGTTCACGCAAGGGGACACAACTAATAAAGATGCCTGCCTTCGCAGCCGTAATGCCCTCAGTGTTTCCAAAGTGTCTTTTTGTAATTTTTTGTAATCTACACTTATGTATCTTTCACCTCTACATCATCCACACAGTGCAATGTTTTGGTATAATGAATAATATTTACAGGGTTAATTTTAGGAGAAATATGTAACAACAGACATGCAGGGTACGTGTCCAATTAGGAAATGTTGTGTGCAAGGAAGTAGTGAAGCGCGGGGTGTCAGCCCGCCATGTCGGCCAGCACACCACACGGAGAAAGTCAGTAGTCGTTCGTCCTTGCGAGAGGTGTGCCGCATCACGTCGGGGCTCGTGTTTCGCATGCTTAGGGCAGCTATCACAAAGTTGGATTAATCATTTCACAGCAATAGTTATTTTACCATACCAGAACCTTTTCGTACGTCAGCTGCCCGAGACTCCACAGCCCCTCGCACCTGCCCAGTGTTTGCATCACCTGGGTAGGCTTAAATTATACTTAAGTTATTTCATGTGGCCACATGTCTTTTGCACAGTACTACCCAAGCTGACAGGTTCGTAAGCAGCACCAAATGTAAGCTTTTTCCGACGGGAATGTAACCATGCAATTGAATAAATCGCAGCAGTGACGAGTTACCACGTGTGGTTTATTTCCAGTTCGTTGCAAGGTATTTAAGGTATGGACCTTCTCCTGCCAATTTTCTCAAAGTGTAACATACTGTGCAAGTATGATTGAAATGGTCATGTGTCGGCATAATAAGTAACAGTACTTCGTATGGGTGTGTGGGGAGCCCAGATATCCCACAACGCATCAAGTAAGGGTGTTATTCAGTCAGTATTAATTTTATTCTATGCATAGACAACTACACTTGGAGGATTTGCCTTGGTCGTCGGCCGAACGACCCTGAGGAACGAGTCCACAGCTGCTCTCCGACTTCACGATATTTTCAACCCGACATTTTCTAGCACCCTGGGTAATTATCTCCACTGAGATTCCAAAACTATATTCACTGCTCCTCACCTAACCAATATCCTTTTTGACCAACACCTTGGGACTAGTTTCCAGCCTCCTGTGCATTAGAACAATGTCAGCTGGGGCAAGTAAACTGTTTGCCAACCCAAATGCCTAAACTTTTTTAATTTTTTGCTCCTTTCTGAAAATCATCTAAAGGTCATTACGAATGTTTTGTAATTAAGTAAGACACACAACAATCTTAATCATCAAAATAGTTAATCAACATTTTTAAATATATGCATATCTAGTCGTACATATGTATAACTACAGTGTGAAGAAGTAGGAGCTTTCAATTTTGTGGGGCTCGGCCATTTTGTTGTTCTCTTGATAACCTGAAGCCAATGTTTCACAATTACAGGACCATTTCACAAGTTTGATTGTTGCTGGCGCTTCAGTGCCCAGTGTCACAACCTGTACCACAGTATCTGTAGTATCAACAACTTACACAGTTGTTGGCAATTCAAACCTTTTTTCTTACACACATAATGTTGCAACCCAAGCTACCCCTACTTTTCTGTCCAGTGTAAACATGGAAACCTCTATGTATTCTAGTTCTTACCATTCTATGTTCACCATTTTTGCCGAAGTTCCACATCCCTTAGACCGTATTTTGAAAGTGTTCCATGTAGTAGATGGTTTGGATATTAATACATTTTTAGAATTTTTATTAAAGATAATTGTTAGGCTCCATCAGAGCAACACCATACCGGAACCCCAACTTTTGGAGGTAATTTTCCCTTTCATGCAAGGACCTTTGAGTGAGAGAACTCAACACGCTATTACCCATGGTGTAACTTTTGACACATACAATAATGATGTTTTCCACTTCTTTGTTCCAGCTAGGTTACTCATAGAACTGAGACTTAAGCACATCAACAGATTGCAAGGCAATGATATACCGTTGGCATTGTACGTAAACAGTATAAATGAAGCATCTGTAGTACTAAGGCTTGATCTACCAGAAAATGAAATTGTTGAAACCATATTAGAAGGTCTTACACCAAATGAGCGTACATGACTATTTTTCGTGGAGAACCCCAATACCTTTGGGGGACTAGACAAGATATGTATACACTCTCAAAACATCAGTTACATCGACCAAAAGCGTGAGAGACCTTTTCCTAATTATCACCCCCCCCCCCCCCCCCATTTTCACTCTAGGAAGCCACAATATAAACCAAGAGTATACACAGTATGAACCAGACAAGAAAAAAGATTCAGTTGAGAATACCCCAAATACAAGTCAAAAAGTTGACAGAAATGTAAAAGTTAAGTTCAGTGAAGCTTCACAACAAAAACCACCAACTTATTATTGTCACAAAGTAGGTCACATTGTACGAAATTGTAGGGTTCAAAAAAATGCACCCAGCGAGGAAGACAAGTGAGCGGTCATCCTCGGTATCAGAATAAATTCAATAATGCACAGTACAATGCTCACATAGTTCAAGCCACGAGCATTAGTTCAAGGTTTCAGAAGTTGTTTGCGCAAATGGAAAAAACTGAAAATTAGAAAAAGGCTAGTGTGTATCGGGTACAATTCCCAAATATGGTAGGAGTTGCGCCCAAGATAAAGGTAAATTTTGTGGGTCATCAACCTGTAGTACCATTTCTGGCCACAAAAGTAAGTACTGAGAGCGCTACTGAAAATTCCAATCCTTTAAGCCATTCAGCTGGCAATCGACAAAGTGAATTTAGAAAATTGTGTGAAATGTTTCCTAAGGTCCTGACGAGTGAATTAGGCCTAACCAAGTTGTTAGAATACGAGATAAAGATTTTGGATAAAGAACCAGAACATACCAACCATATCATTTAAGTCCACCCGAAATTGAGTTATTGAGGGCACAAATATAGGATCTGTTAGAGAAAGGAATACTAGAGGATTCCACATCCCGGTTGGCTAGCTCTGCATTTTTGGTCCCTAAGCCCAACAGCAAACAATGTTTAGTTTTGGATTACCGAAAGGTAAATAAAAAAATTGAAACTGAGTCAGTACCATTGCCCGATCTACATTCAGCTTTTGACTTGTTTGGTAAAGCCAAAATTTTCAACACGTTTGACTTAAACTCTGCATATCATCAAATTCCCCTCAAAAAGGAATCAAAACACATTTCTGGATTTTGCGTACCCTGGAATTTATATCAATTTACCCGAGTGCCTTTTGGTCTAGCAACGGGAGCTCAGGTTTTGACCAGACTGCTTGACAAAATTTTCCATGACATCAAGCTTAGGTTTGTATACAATTATTTAGATGATTTAGTTGTTTACTCAGAAAATTTTGAGGAACATTTGAAGGAAGTGTTAGGTCATTTGGAAAGGGCAGGTTTGACTGTCAACCCCTCTAAAGTAAAATTTGCAGTTAGGGAAATCTCCTCTCTTGGCCACAACATATCTTCAAAAGGAATAGCTATTGACCCTGAAAGAACCAAATCTATAAGAAATTTTCCACAGCCCCGTGATGAAAATGTATAGCTGGATTTATAGGAATGATACAGTTTTTCGGCAAGTTTATCCCTAACCTTGCAGAAAAGGCAGCTCCTTTGAATATACTAAGGGAGAAAAATGCAAAATTTGAATTGGGTCCTGAACAAAAGCATGCATTTGAAACTCTCAAACAGGACATCATAACCCCCATAGTGTTAAGAATGCCGGATTTTTCCAAACAGTTAGAATTTCTGGCCCTTTGTTTTTTGGCATCGAAAAATTTAGACAGTATCTTGAAAATGCTGAATTTTTGTTGGAAACTGACTATCAAGCCTTGCCTTGGCTTTTGTCCCGCCCTCGTCAGTTAGGGAAACTTGGACACTGGGTGATGATAATCTCTTATTTCAAATTTAAAGTTCAGCACATTAGAAGCACACAAAACCTTATAGTGGATGCATTGTCTCGGATGTTCGAAGATGTGGATTGTCCTGAACCTAAGGATAACAGTTCGAATTGCCACATGTTGTTTAAATTTCCGTTAGCTTTTGAAAATATTCAATACTATCAGGAACAAGATCAGAAGTTATCATTGAAAATCTTTAATCTGGAATAGATCAGAAACCTTACGTTTTGTCTAAGGATGTACTCTACTGTACCTCGAAGGGAAATCAAAGATGCATTGTTTTGCCCCCTGTGATATGACCCATGGTTTTTGAGTACTACAATTCTTCTCCAGTAGGTGCACACCTTGGAACATACAAGACGTTTGAGGCAATTAGGAAATGTTTCATTTCGAAAAATATGAATTCAGAGATAGCAGACAGAGTCAAGGCATGTTATCTCTGCGCCCTGAGCAAGCCCGCTCAGAATACACATTTAGGTTTAATGGCATCTGAAGTTTCAGAAATACCTATGCAAAAACATTTTATTGACTTCGTAGGTCCTATCCCTAGAAGTAATACAGGTCACAACATGTTATTAATTTGTGTGGATGCATGCTTTTCCAAAATTCGTCTAGTTGGTACCTTTTAGAAAAGCAGATGCTGTATGGTTCTCAATTCACATCCAAGTTGTTTAGAGATATGTGTTTCTCGTTTAATGTTAAGCATATCACCTTGTCACCATTAAACTCCCCCCCCCCCCTTTTTTTCCACTTCACATGCGGAGCATTTCAATCTCAACTTCCGTCCTGCTTTAATAGCTTTTCATGCAAAGGACCAGGCATCATGGGACAAACACTTACCTTGGTTGCAAATGGCTTTCAACTATGTTCAGCACAAGTCACATAAATCGACTCCTTTCCATTTGATGTTTATGTATTTGCGAAACAATTCTCTCTCTAATTTATGGAAAATTGAGTGACCTTCTTGAAGATGATACGCGAGACATTCGTGAAGTGTGGACATCTGCCCTCAGAAATATAAAATGGGCTCATGAGAATACCCGTGTCAAGTATGACAAGAATAGGTTAAGTAATTCATACAGGGGACATTGTTTTGTTGAAGACACATCCCATGAGTAAAGCTGTAGATAAAAGAATGGCAAAGTGGTATGGTTGGTTAGTGAGTGCAGAATGGTTTGATAAGAATTAAGATGATATGGGTGCCGTCAAATATTATAGAGACTAATAACGGACAGCTGGTGATTTTCCATGTGAAAAGTGATTGTGCTGTGCTCTGCCAGCTTGAGGTGGCGACACATTTGTTTACATTTACCGTCGTGCGTTTTAGACTGGGAATTGCTTATGTTTTATTTAGTTTTAATGATTTTAGTGATTCACGATCATTGAATTACCATGGCAGGTGGCATTTGTGCCATCTATAATTGTTTTAGTTACACTATTAGTTCTGCAAAATCTATTCCATTATCGGATTTACTTTTCCCCTAACAAATACATTTGTAATATTTTTATTTGTTATTTACAGCATATACGACACATCAAACACAAATTTCCGAAACTTGACATTCATGTTCTGATATAAACACTTTACTAAAATATCTTACTTTAAAATCAGAAATAAAAAAAGGGGGTGTGGGCAGACACCAACTTTGCCCCTCCCCTTTCCCCCTCAATATTTACGACCTAAAAAAAAAGATGCCTAGATCCAACACAGTACTGCAAAAAAAAAATATGGCGTTAATATGTCCTTGATATAAAAAAAGGGCAGTGATAAATATTTAGGATTAATTTTCCTTTCCTGTTTGGGACTACAAAGTTGTGTGGATCACAAACACAACAACAGCACAACAGCAGCTTTCAAGAAGCTAATTTCCAAAAATGTTTTACTGCGTGGACTACAATTATTTCTTTATTTTAAATTTTTTATACTCATACGCTCGAGATGAGCATTAAATTGGAATTTAGCTGAAGAGTCTACTCATACTTGAAGCAAAACATTTGATTTTATAATTTTTTTTTTTGTAATTAGAAATGTCACCAATGTTGTTTTTAGAAAATAATTCTTATACAAAAATTACCAACACAAGATTATTAATTCGCGATAAATGTTACGATACCGTATGTCATAAACGGATGTGTGTTGTAGGTTAGGTATTGGTCCAAGTGAAAAAAAAAATCATATTTAATCACTGTGTGTTTCAGAATTACAAATGCATCCCGAACATTACAAGATCAATTTTACAAGATTGTAGAGTTCACTTGTTATTCGAGATTTTCTGTATTAAATACCACTTTTTTTTTAAATCTACGCTACTGGACACGCATTAAGACACCTGCACTACAATATAAAATAAAAATTAAAATGTTCCAAACAAAATTCTTTGTTGGAGTAGTGCATTTCGCGCTCAAATGCACTCGTTATGTCCACTGTGCATATACACAGATTCAAAATTCGCGGGTGTTTGCCACCTCAAGCCACTGGATTCGCTGCTGCTGCTGTTCACATGCTCGCCCATGTTCTTCGTATACAGCTGTCCGGTATTAGTCTCTATTGTATTTGATGCCATAGCTTCATAGCTCCATAGCTCTATGGCTCCATAGCTTCATAGCTCCATAGCTCCATAGCTCCTTAAATCCATAGCTCCATAGCTCCTTAACTTCATAGCTCCATAGGTACATCTTCCTATAATATATTAAAACATATATATTTAATATTTTTAAAAAGAAAATAAATATTCTAATTTCTATCGTACATGATTAGAGTGCGGTGGTTAGGTTAGGTCAAGTCCTGATATGTGGTAGAATGGGTGTGACAAAGCTAAAATATTCCGTGGCCTACACATTATGAAAATACATTCAAAGTTCTACACAAGTTTGTGGAGTGCATACAACAAATGTGGAGTGACTAACTGGAATTTTTACTTGGACTGGTGGTTAGGTTAAGTGGATGGCGAGGGACTTAAAATAAGTATATTCGTAGCTCATACATGAATGTTAGATTAGGTGATGTGAATACTGAACAATTTATGGGATGGTGTGGTGGAAAAAAATTTCAGACGCATTACATTACAGAGGAGTAGGAAATATATTTCTAAATACAACATAAGATACAAGTCCCTACATACTTAAGTCTGTGATAGCAATAAAATATTATATGTAAAAATTGTATAGTAAAAATAAATACTTAAAATGTTAAACTTGAAAAGAAAAACTTTTCCGTGAAGGAGAATAGGCTATATGGGCAAGGGTTCTGGTTGGACGCTTGCTAGCATAGACTGCCTTGAGCTGCATATAAGCAGACTATATTAATTATGTGATGCTGTAAAGATACTACGTGAATTGCGTGGGAAAATGTGAGGATTCAATTTTTGTGTTTGTAGTCTGAAGTATGTAAATATATAAATAAAATATTCTTTAATTTCTTGCTAGTGTTATATCCTGCTTTATATATATAATATTATGGTGCTTTGTTTCGTCACATGCACACACACACACACACACACACACACACACACACACACACACACACACACACACACACACACACACATATATATATATATATATATATATATATATATACATTGAATAAATTCCAAGTATGAAAGTTATGCTACAAAAAATGCAAATACAACCTGTTGGCAAAGTGTCTACAATTTGTCGGCCCGATACCTGTACTGTCTCAAACAGTTCTTTCAATAACAGAAGATATTGATCTGACAATGGCGTAGCGTCTTTTTTGAGACAGTATGTTTGCAGTAAAAAAAAAGACAAAGGCCCACTGTATTTTTTTTGGTAACAGATGGATATCACCTAAATTATGTCGGCAAGATATCTCACAGCAAAAATGTCGCCAATAGCAAAAATTATATTCTGGCCTGATTCCGATATAGAATCTTTATTTTTTCGGTAAGCTGGCCGTCATCTTATTTATTCCGGCCCACTAACATTTTCGAGACATGGCTTTTTATCACAATAAATATACAAATATGATGTCTTTTTGCCGACAAACTTATGGAAAGTGTTTTGAATAGGCAAGACGTTAGCAAGCTGTTAACAGCATAATTTTTTTTTGAGACAGTATGTTTGCCATTATAAATAAGACAACAGCCCACTGTATTTAATGGATAACAGATGGATATCACCTAAATTATGTCGGCAAGATATCTCAGAGCCAAAATGTCACCAATAGCAAAAATAATATTCTGGCCCGATTCCGATATAGTGTCTTTATTTTTTCGGTAAGGTGGCCGTCCTCTTATTTATTCCGACCCGCTAAGGTTTTCGAGACAATGCTCATAATCACAATAATGATACAAATATGTCTTTTTTGCTGACAAACTTTTGGAAAGTGATTTTTGAATACACAAGATGTTTGCTAGCTGTTAATTGCACGATGACATTTTTGAGGCCATTTGTTAACCATTAGCAAGTTTTTTCATGATCATATGTGTGTCACGTGGTAGCCAACGGCATTTTTTACTTTGAAATATATTATATTTGTACAACCTTCCAAAGGATATATTAAAAACTAACAAAAACTATTTTATTTACAAGCCTTTGAAAAAACGAAGAAATAGTTTTTAAATAATCAGTATTCTAAAATTAATTATTATATTGTCATGGACTTTATACTTTCTGACATAGACTGCATCCCCAGGCCTTTAAGCCCATTCACCACGACGCCAGCAAGAAGTCGTCACGACAACACTGTACCACATGGGGGCGCTGTAGCCAAGGCCACCACCCCACATGTGTACACAAGTGCAGGTTAATATGAAATAGTGCAGTGTAGTGTTTTTTTCGTTTCCTTTAGGGTAAATATTGTGTTCTTTCATCTTAGAGTCGGTGAGTGCAGTATATGTTGTCTCCTGTGCGACACAGCATACGTGCTTTGTTTACCTTTCCAGTGTTATGTTTTTCCAGTGCTATACATGTGTTGTCAAGGGTAATATTATGTGTATGTAAATTTATTAAAGTGAGTAGTGTTTCATCCTGTCGGCCATGCGATACCACACACGTACCTTGTTTTGATTGTTTGTGTGCATTTTCCATCCAGTGCTTATGTCATGTGTTTCCTCATTAGTGTTATTATTGTTCCCTGTTATCGCCTACACATGTAAGTACGAGACAAATGGTCTCTATTATTTTTTTATTATCTATATAAAATGATCTGTATGTCAGTGCATTTGTATATGTTTACATTAAGAGTAATGTAGGTCACGTGTTTAATAATCAGTGGGCCGAGAGCACCATCTATGAAAGATGTTTGATAAAGGCACACACAGAATAAACAAACCTGATATCTTGAATAAGTATATTAATTGTTAATTTCCATCATATTAATTATTTGACTCTATGTCACAGGAGCGGACATGACGAACTTAACCTAAAAGACAATAAAAAAATACTGTTGATTACTGGCAATACTTGAGCACGCAACTAGTCAATCCAACCAGTACACGTGATGCATCGACCATGTAGCCAAATAATTAAAAAGTGTGATTAAACTTATGTGTAATTTTCAGGGTTGTGGTTTATGTTAGAATATTTTATTATTTATTTTAAGTGTACTACATTTCCATTTCAGAGGGGGGAGAGCTATGGCCTCCCAGGAATTGTTCTTAAACAGACCACTGAAACTGAGGTTATAGTGCCAGGAAGGCCAAATGGGCCGTCGGCCATCATGACTTCGGATTAATTTTCAACCTAACCTTCCATGGAGTTCTATTACCTCTGCCCACAATTAATTTATAATAACTTGTGTCATAATAAATTTCCAAATTACTGGAGAGTATCATCAGCTTACCCTGTGGTGTATAGGTTGTGGTACTGGCCTGTCAACTCAAGGGCCTTAGGTTCGATTCTGGCACTTGGCAAGCAAAATATTTTTATATCAGATAATGTGTTGAGAAGTAAGTGAAATGAATATATATAAAGAGGAAATAACACCTACTTAACTTTTTAATCGACAATTTAAGGTTTTTCATGTTTATACTGCTTGTTTCTGGACATAATGCCGTTGCAGGTCCGCCATCCTGTCGTCATCCATCCTCTCCAGACCCAGCATCTTGCCGTAAGCCAGCCGCCGCAGGCCCGGCATCTTGCCGCCATCCAGCCGCTGCAGGCCCGGCATTTCGCCGGCGTCCAGCTGCCTCAGGCCCAGCATCTTGCCGCCTTCCAGCCGCCGCAGGCCCAGCATCTTGCCACCATATAGCTGCCGCAGCCCTGGCATATTGCTGCCTTTCAGCAGCTGCAGATTTTGAAACTTGTCTGCTAGCTTTTACCGGCCCGATTCTGGCCCGTACTTTTTGTCTATGTTAGGCCGGAATACATTTTGTATCTTGCCATTAGCAGTACGATGTATTTTTGGCACTGTCGGCAGACAGTCAGCCGACAGTCTATATTTCCATTGGGCCACTTCCGGCATAAGACAGAGGGCCGACATCATCTGGCCAGAGTTAGTCGGCTATCTTTTACCGATTTTATATTTCATTGTTTTTAGTCTTGAAGAGAGAAGTCCTGAAATGAAGCTGATAGAACTTTTTTGTCGTACTCTACATAAAATTTCAGTGCAACTTAAAAAAAAAAAAATATTAAAATCGAATAAAAATACAGCTTTTATTCTCCTATTTTAATTGTGTATTGTAACCGGTTTGTTATAAAGAGATCTCCTTGAAAAAAGCAAATTATTATTTTAAGCTATCCACTATTCTTATAAAGGTCTTAAACAAATAACTTCCCTTTGGTTAGAAATGGTGCTTCCATAACTTAATTGCACGAGCCTGGTCAAAATAGATCGCAAATTATATTTTTCTACCTAATGTCTGTACATATGCACTTGCTTACAGCCCGACTTGCTACATACTTATTTAAAAAAGAATATACAAGAAAATCAATGCAAGCATAGGCATATATGATTCAGACTCCAAATAAAAGTTATGAGATGTTATAATACAGCACATCGCAAGGCTTTACATAAACTGAAACTGTTCTAAAATATATTATTCATAAGCCATATATAAATTGGTTGAAAAAATAATAAAATATAGTAACAATATTTTTGTAATTGCACGAGGGAATGTAGCTGCTACATTTGCACTGTATACACAAGTTTTAAGCATCTATCCCAGGGTGAGATTGGTGGTCTAGTGGTTAGCATGCCAGACTTCTGAACGTCTGGGTTCGATATACCATTAGAACTCTTTGTTTTATTTTTTCAAATATTACCAGTTGTCATGTGGAAAGTGTAAAAGTTATAAATTTATATTTGAACTGAATTTACTTTGCGAAATATTTTTGATATATTTTTACTACATTTTCAAAGAATATTTTTTTTGGCATTATTCAAAGGATAAATGAAATAAATTTAAATAATTCTACTTGTTTATTAATGTATCATTTTCTAGATGTCTGTTAGGCAGGGCCGGTTAGCCTAGTGCCTTACGATAGCTTAAGTTCGCAAGCACTTGTCTCGTGGTCATTTATACTCTGTCACTTCCCCGCGCGACATCTGTTGCTGCTGTCACTGCTTGTATATGTCTATGACCACACTATTGGCGGGTCTCAGCAGGTGCGTCTGTCCCTGGCGGACCTGTCGGCGTGGTGATGCATATGTGGTTACAAGGCTAGGCCACAAAGGTAAAAACCAAATTGAATAAAGTAAATTATTAAGACAAAATATTGTTTTTTAAAATATAAAGCATTGAAAACCTAATATGTTTTACAAAGTCTTCCATGGAACGTACTTTACAATATTTTTTATGTCTTCTGGTGTATGGAAAATGACATCTTTAAATTCGTAAATAAATATACGCACTGACGATTCGTGCACTCTAGCAGGCGATGAAGGAACTATGTAGATGGCTGAGTCGAACAAGTGTAGATTATCAGTAGAACAAATGTGACTAATCGAACAAGTGTGAGTAATTGGGTCGGACGAATGAGAAAGACAAGAGAGAAAGGGAAGAAAGTGAAACAACAAAAATGGAAAGACTCCAAGAAAACCTATGGACTGATAGAGAGACAAGAGCGGAGATGGAATGAGAGAATGAAAGATAAAGAAAGAGAGAAGGGAGATGGATAGAGAAACGAAAGAGAGAAAAGGAAAGGAGAGAAAGATATAGAATAAGAGAAAGGGATGGAATAAGAGAAAGAGAGAAACAAGAGAATGATAGAGCATGAAAAAACAAGGCAGTATGGTGGTATGACATCACGGTCGTATGTGCCTTGAAAAGACGAGTCCGGTGATATATAACACATTATACTTATGCTTTTAAATTTTTTAATTACAAAAATATATTTACATGAAAAAAAATTATTGAAATAATTTTATTAGATTATCGCGATTGTATACGCCTTGAAAATACTAGTCCGGTGATGTAAAACACGTAATACTTACAACTTTAATTTTTTTAATTATAAACATCTACTGAATTTTTTTAATTACAAAAATATACTTAAATTTAAAACAAATAATTTAATTTTTATTGACTCCTCATTATGCGGCTGATTTTCGGATATTTCAGCCGCATTGAGGAGTTAAGTTCCCGCAATGAGGAGCAAGCACTTAGGGGAAAATGGGATATCTGTAGGAAAAAATGGGAAATTTGTAGGGAAAAAAGGGGAAATTTTAAATCATCTCTGGGATAAAACGTACGATTTTGTTCGAAAATATGCGATTTTTGGAAGAAAAAAAAAGGGAGGAAATTGAGGTCAATGTCAGATCCATTATCAACACACTGCAGCCTTATGCACTCAAACATACCACACCCTACTACTAATGTGTCTATAAGTGATACTGCAATTTCGTTTGGGCTGTCTTCCATTATCTTACGGAACGCTTTTCGCTGGTGAGGTTTTTCACTGGTTGGGGCCACAACATACTGACGGTTGTTTAAACTAGTTCTATTATTCTTCGTATCACTGATTCGAGTGTCTGAATAATTCCTATTACATTTACCTCACCGGTTCCTATCCTTCCACAGCTTCTCACAATTGGGTAGGCTAACAATCGTTTCACTGGGTTAAACTGACCTAATGCGAGTGTATATTCTTATTTCTCACTGTCTTTAATTGGGTGGCTAGTTTAACTGTTACTGGTTTCAGGTCTATAACGAGTCATGTTTCATTTTGTTGGTAGTGGTTTACAACTACCTGATTTAGTCTGGTTGTCATGTTACAGAGCACTGCACTTACGGTTGTTCGGCGGACTTGGTCTTCGCCGTTCTTCCCCTCGACCTGAGTGCGGCATGGGCCGGGTACAGCCACATGAACTTTGTCATGGGTTTCCACGGTGACTCCTTGTACAGGCCAGGCGTGGACTCAGCATTGGCGGCACGAGGGGCATCAGGCGTCGCTGTTCAGCACGTGGTCCTGAGGTATCTGCTACTGCAGCAACCGTTGGGGAGGACACATGAACAAAGGACGTGATGCAGAGTGAGTGAGTGACTCGACAGGGCCCTCGACCTCGACTGCACGGGTTCCTACCCATAGGCCAGGCAGTTTCTGTGATGTGGCAGTGCAAGAGAGTGGCAAAGTTCTGCCCTCGACCTCGACTGCAGATGGTCCTTCACGAAGAGCCGGGCGTTCGGAGGCATCGATGGTCTCTCTGTCTGGGTCGGTGGCTCTCGTGTCGGATGGGGGTTGTAGCCTCTCGAAGAAAAGCGGAAGTTGTGGGTCGTTGGGATCAGCGTGGCTGGACGTCCAAGATTCATCGGCTGTCCGTTAAGCGAGAGGCAGAACAGGCCTCTCATTCTCAACAGAGCCGACGGGTGGAGCTTCTTGTGTGGCAGGAGGTTGGGGTAGAGCATTTTCGTCGACACTGCCCGACACCCCCTGCAGTCGTGATGGGTTGCCGTCGAAAACAGGGATCGACTTCGTAGAAGTTGGAATGGCCTTGATCCCTGTCTCGGGCGTCTCCTGCAGTACAGCAGTTGGTGTTGGATAATCGGCATCTGCACTGCCTGACGGCCCAATGGAGGGTAGTAGTAAGTCCTTGGAGCCAGAGACAGGCTTCGTAGAAGCTGGAACGACCTTGGCGTCTGGCTCGGGAGTTGTACTAGGTGGAGGGGAAGGCACTTGGATTGCGTGGCGGTTATGATCTTTCGGATATCCGACTCGACCTGCGGGGTGTCTGGCTGTATTCCCGGTCTCGGAACTTCGCCATGACCCTTCGGAGCAGCTAGAGGTTGCTCGGTCACGTCTGGCGGTGACTTTCTGTGTGTAGCTGCAAGGCATCGAGGGCATGGATTTGATGGTGTCTGGTCTTCGACACTGCGGTAAGTCTACTCTTCAGGGTAGAGAGTAGCTTGGCTCCCTATCTGGTTCTGGGGTTCGTTCCTCGGGCCTCTTCGCTGGCCTTGGGTCGATTTCGGGAGCTGCTATTGATGGTGTAGGGCTTTGTTTGAGGGTCGGGGGCCGCGAAAGCTCTTGGTCTGGGGTCTCTTTGGACAGAGTCAGCACATGACGTCGTCGGGCTCTTCGAGTCTGGCTTCTGGTCTTTGTCGGGTGATTTAGGGCTGGCTGGTTCATTTCTACCTGCAACTGTTTGAGGCGGATTGGGGTGCAGAGAGGGGTAAGCATTGAGCTGGCTACCTTCCCAGTTAATCATTGTCCCTCCTTCTCCTCCCAGTTGAATTCGGCATTTCTGTAGTCCGGAGACCCGAGTAGTATATGGGCAGGTTGAGGAGAAGCCAATTTTTGCCTTAAATTTCCTTAGTTTTCAATGTTTTATCCATAATTATCAAGGTTTTTTCAAGGGTTTACCCTGTTTTAACTGTTTTTTTTTCAAGCCTAATACCTACTTTAAAATAGCCTAAAAAATGTCCAAAAAGTTTCTAAAACAAGGTTTTTTTTTCACATTTTCCCAAAAAAAGAAAAAAGTGACACAAAAATTACTTTTACTTTTATGCAAGGCTAATTTTCAAAAGTTATTTAAATCTTAATTTTTTACAAAGTAAGCCAAATATGCAAGCTAAATCAAGAAAATTTAAGCTACATCTGGAAGCTAAATCATGCAAAGTTAAGTAAAATATTTAAATAAATAAGATTTTAAAAAGTCGTTTAAAAAATTCAAAACATATAATTTTAGATTTTAAGAGAATTCTATATAAAGCATGAATTTTCCATTTTTAAATTATTTTAAGCTTTTATATGCCATAAAAACTTGTTTCTTATTTATTAATTTCAAACTATTTTTATCACATATGTTTACATAACGATCTGGTAATGTAATTCTATACATACCATCTAGAATACGATATATTTTTTTTGCCAAACTTAGATTCATAAATTTGAAATATTTTCAAGATCTTGTAGTTTAGTCAACTCATATGAATTGTTTAACTTGTTTATCAGCGATTCCATTTTCGTTTTATATATAAAGAATGAAAGTTATTAAGATAAAGAAAAAACAAAAAATATTTATATAATATTTAAAATTACAAAAACTGAAGTTTATCCTATAGTTTCATTTTCGATATTCTAGAATTCTAGCAATTTTTTTTTTTTTTTACTTTTTATAAAATTTATTTCCTTATAACTTAAAAAATATAATTGACACTCTCTTACAAAAGGGAAAATAATAAAATTTGTAAAAATTGTGGTGAAGCACTAAACATAGCAATTTTTACTCGTATAATGACACAAAAGATAATAATTTTTAGACCTGTAAAAAGGTTGTATTTAATATGGTAAAAACCATTATGACTTAATAAAAGAGTAATTACTATGCGAATGTGGAAAATATGTTTATAATTTACATCTCAAAAAGCATAAAAATACAAAGTCACACAATACAACAGTAGATATTCTAATTGAAATTCTACATGGTGATTATTCAACAAAGAAATGTAGAGTATGTACTGCGAATAAATCAATAAAATTATTTTCTCCTTATAAAACTACTAAGGACTGATATACAAAATGATGCTAAAAGTGTTTTAATGAGATAAATCGATGTAAAAAGAATTTAAAAGAAGTATATCCTTTATTCGATACAGAATCTCAAAGAAAAATGGCTCATAATACAAAAGTTTAAACATTTTACTTTTTTCTACCTTCGAATTTTAAACTATGTTAAATTATCTTTTTAACTTATTATTTTTGTTGACTTTATAATTTTTTGTAATCGTATTAAATTTGTATTCATATAAATTAAACAATTATCGTCAATTTAAATACCTATTCGATTTTATTCCTTTATATTTATTATTTCTTTTATTTTTCATTGACTTTATATTTTTTGCAATCTTATTGAATTTGTTTGTCTTATATATAAACAAATATGGCGACGAACACTTCAATAAGTGAGCTGAGTGAAAAGAGAGTGGTGGAGTTAGTTTAAAAATAAAAATAAATGTGTAAACTAAGAAAATATTATTTAATTAGAAGTATTACTACACAACATCTTCAAACACAATAATATCAATTTTAATAATATATGTAGAATCTAAATGATTTAAACGTTGGGGAAATACGAGCTTAAGCTAAAAGCTTTAAAATAAAAAATATACAGAGACTAAGAAAAAATGAATTAATTACAACTCTTTAACCATTTAATTTAAATGAAGAAACAAAGAGAAAATTTACAAATTTACCTTTTTCAAATTACAGAATATACAGAAAAATTAAAAAAGAATTAAAAGTAATATTACCTTTTTCTAATCAGTTATTTGTAAAACAAAGAAATAAGAGTAAACCAAATATTAAAAATTTACATTTTTTAAAAATTAATGTTAAAGAATAAAATAAACATCTAGGTCAAATATTTACTTTTAAACAAAAAAATTAATAAGCGTGTAGAAAGGAGCCAACCATTCAGATCGGAGCAATTAATCGTAATTAATTGAGGACTTCAACATTTGGCAAACAAAATACAGTATTCGCATAAATAATTTAGAAAACACTTATATAGAAAAATGAACACTGTTCGTAATGCTGTACATGTACAATGAAAGCCGTAAAAAAATAACTGGTTATAAAAATGGTGATCAAATGTGAATATAAGCAAATAATAAGAAATTTCACCAAAAAATTTTGGGAGCTAGAAGAAATAATTTAAATGCCGAAAATTTACTTAATCAAATTGAGACAATAATTAGATTAAATGAAAATGTAGATATAAACAATACTGTTTTTGACATCGATGTTTACAGTGTACCAACAGGAAATGGGCGAAGAGGTAAAAAGATCATCAATTTAGCTGAAGATATAACGACAAAACATTGTATCAATAAAATTAACAATACTGATAATTTATGTGGACTCAGAGCCATAATTACAGCTTTAGCATGCGAAAATAATTTCCATTTGGATAGAGAATCAAAGACCAATGAACCAGGGGCGAATATTCCATGGAATCAAGGGAACTATTGGTTCCCTACTCTGATAGACCAAACAAATATTGTGAGTCTTTTAGTAAATAATGGTACAATTAAATCTCTATTGCGATTGTACTAGTCATTGGCAGATCAGGTTTTCAAATTAGTAGGCGAGTACGCCTGCGGCGACAAACTGGTGTCCCGGGCATATTATGGAGCTGCTATGTCAGGTCATCTAAATGGGCCACAGAAGAGAGTAAGAGAAAAGCACAGCAGTGCTATATTCATACACTGCTGCACGCATAGACCCAATCTTGTACTTTCGCAGTCACTTAACAATACTAGAGATTGCAAGATATTTTTTAAAACATTAAGTAGATTTGCCTCATTTTTTTCTCCGCTCTATGAAGCACACTCATGTGCTAGACAAATTTGTGAGTAAACATTTTCTTAAAGTTTGCCCTCAAGGTGGAATTACAGTCCCCGTTTGGTCCACACTGTTTTCGAAAACAAAGAAGCTCTAATCGATCTTTTTGACAGCATAACAGAAAATCCTGACGAATGGGACAATGAAACATATATTACAGTACGTGGTTTTCCAGCTGCACTGAAACAGTTCGAATTTAATTTCCTGTTACATGTTTTTTCCGATATATTTTCAATTACAGATTCATTATTTCGGATCATTCAAACAAAGACTTTCGACATTAGCTATTACATTCAGAAATTGAAGGGGGCAGAAAATATTATTGCAAATAAGAGAGACTCATTTCATATAATTTGGTCTGTAGTTCAGGAAAAAACCTCCCACTAAAAACAAAGAAAATAAGAGGAAAGTAATCCAGAATGTAGCTACAGAAAGTTGTATTTTGAAATAATTGACAACATTTTGATGCAGCTTCGTACTAGATTCAGTTCACTGGAAAACAAGTATCTCGCTCTCATGGACCCAAACAAAAACGAAGAAAATGCTAAAACTTTCTTATGGCAATTACTTTGATATACCTCGTCTTAGGAGCGAACTAGTTGCAAAATTTAATTTGTCAGAGTTCAGGTCAAAATCAGTATTCGAGATAATAAAATTTCTGAAACAATTAGATTTGAATGTAGATGGCTTTCCTGAGTTATACTAGTTGTGTTCTTTAATAGCTACGATCCCTGCAGCAAGTGCGTCTGTTGAGCGCTCTTTTTCTTCACTGAAGAGAATCATGACTTACATTAGAAACTCCCAGAAACAAGACAGACTATCAAATCTTGGACTACTTTCAACCGAAAAAAAAATTCCTACTTACTTTAAAACAAAAGAAGTCCTTCTAGAGTGATGTAATTGACATTTTTGTACGTAAGACAAGGCGATTAGTACTGAATTACAAGTAATCATGTCAACAAATTGAAGAAGGCTAGTGAGTGATTATTTATTTTCTTTGAGTGAAAATTTTTTCATGTCTATTGTTAAGATTTTTACAGTCTATGTAATAAGACTTATTCTCATTTTGTCTGTTCTAAATCAAATAACCAAGGAGACATAAGAATTCAGTATAATTACTTAGTGTTAATATTTGATTTTTCCTTGGTTAAATTTTATGTTTTATGAATGGATACGAAAATTTTCTAATAAATTAATAACATTGTGGCATCCCTGTAAGGGGTAGTATATTCTTATGCTTCAGTCAACTATATTCATTGCAAATAACGTATGACTAGAGTGTCTGTAAACCCAGTCATAAAATTTTTGATGCACGAAACCTGCCAATCGTTTTTAGCAGTGTGACGTGTTCCTGACGTCCACGTATCCCTTGTGCCCGCTTGTTCCATCGCAGACGCTATAACCACAGAGTAACACTCGACCGATCGACATTAGGTCGCGGTCTCGATCAGTGCAGGTCGACAAGAACAGCATTTACACTTTTCTTGCCGCTCTATAACTCGTGGCCGTGGGTCATAATATTTAACATTCATCACAAGAGGTAACTCTCGTGATGAATAGATGAGTGGCCCAAACGAGTGTGTTCCGTGAAGTCACGACCATTAGACGCAATAGCCATTGGAGGGAATACTGTGATAAGCGGCGCCGCTTATTCCCACAGCTTTTCGATGTGTGCGATGTCGACGGGTCCTGTGGCCGAATCCGGAGTGCGACATGGCTCCAAGTAGTGTCAAAAGACGGGGAATCACATTCCCGCAGGAAGTGTAAAGTGGTGAGCGGCTCTCTAGCCGCATTAATTAATTGCATTTTAGGCATTTTTAGCAGTGATTGCACCACAATTAACTAGGGAAACTGCCTGCTCCACCCCTCCGCCCCTAGTGACGAAATCCATGTGTCGTCACATCCATACGCATTCCTGTAATTATAACCATTACGACACATGCCGATTTTAATATGTTAATTATAACAGTGTACAGGTAATCATCTATCGAGAATCAGCCACATGAGGAATAATATCATTTAATCTCACCCTTCAAGTTCGGTGACATACTCGTGACATCACATTATTAGCCATATCTGGGGCTCCGGCGTTCACGAGTATGTCACCAATGTGTTTTAGTTTACTAATCATAATGATGTACAATGTCAGTTTCATTTATCATGTTAGTTAGTAGTTACATTTTTTCATGTTTTCATTTTTGGCGCCGGATTCACCGGATGTGTGGCGAAGCCGACGCCATGTCGTTAGACTTCAGCACTCCAGACAACCGGCAGGGCAGACGGTAAACTACGCGTACCCCCCTCGACAATTCAATCTAGGCTGCATTTTATTTCATCGCAATAATTAAAATAACTCAGGAAATTTAAGTACTTTTAGTTAGATGAGGAGAGGTCTCCCTGCATCCTGAAGTAGCATACCAGGACTTCACGCACGGTACACGTTTTTACGTAACTTTAACTTAAGGCCTACGCCTTACTTTCCACAGTCGTGACCACCGGCAGGTCCAGTGCCGGGTCCGCTTAACCAAGGGTACGCATTTTCATGTGCGCAACATTTTATTGTACCTTAGTGGCAATAAAACAGTCATACCATAATTAGACGTGCTTTATTGTATTAACTCTCCAGAGTTCATCAGGTACTGAGCCCTCATAGCAGCATCAACTTGGAAGTGTCTTTCAGTCTTTCTGTCAATCAGAGTAAATTCAGTGATTATATAGGGGTGCGAAGTGGCCGACAGGTTGTATGGTGAGTGAGTGAACTGATGATTTTGGAAAAAAAATTATTATGGTATCGAGTGGATAAGTACAGGCCCAAAATATTATGGCTGTGAAACTTTTTTTGGAAAACAAGTTACAAAAACTAAAGGATTCACTATAAATTACAAAAATGCTTTAAAGCTGAATATGAAATCGATGTCTGAATTAGTACATAAATTAGACAAACATTATTATTAAAAACAACATGATTACAAGAGATAAGAAAACAAACAAAAATTGTGTATAAGTTTATGGCAAAAGAGTTTAATTTTAACTATCACAAACATGTGATTTTGACTGAAAATTATAGATACATTACCATAGGGATATTAAACAAATTGTTTTATATTGTGTATAATTATAATTTACTTATACATTTATTTCTATATATATGTATAATTTCTATGTATGACTTATTTCATGTATAATTGTATATATTCTATTTCTACATTTTATGGATTCAGAAAATCTGTAATATTTCTAGCATCTTTAGTTTCTAAAATAATATCAATATCAGCACTATCTAAAACAATTCGATTTATATTTTCATTTCTTATTTCCAAAACAATACAAATAAATGATTCATTGTTAATTTTATGAAAAAACTGGATATGGTGGCTCATAAATAATAGAATCTCTAAATCCAAACATCATTTTTGGAGTAAAATTGGCAATTATATCTGGTTCTAAATTGTTAGATTCCTTGTATTTTTTTAAACATGCCATATGCCAAGTTAAAATGAACATTAATTTTTTTAATGGGTCCGAAATTAAGTAAGTTGGTGCTTATAACAATTTTTTCTTATTCAATAAAAATATTTCTCCCAAAAACAAGAATATCGGATATTATTCATCAAATTTAATATCAAACGTAGATTTAATCGACATTCTAATTTTCGCATTGTCTGATGTTAATTCATTTTTATTAGTTAAAAATGGTTCAATTGAATTTATAGTTTATTTTAATGATTCAATATTGTATTGTCCTCCAAGTATATTTTAATCATTTTTAATATCAATCAGTGCTATAGTATTGTTTATATTGGATGTTACAAATTTTGTATCAACACTAACCAATGCAATGTATTTATCTGGATGGATTATATCATAATAAACTTTTTCTTTAGTACAGAACTATTATTTGTTAACTTTAATACTATATGTTCTATTTAATAAAAAGAATATCTAATTAAATGAAAAAAGTAGATTGTGGTATCGGTGTTTTAATATCTGAATTTTAGAACATTAAAAAAATTGAGATATTTTGCTTGACAACATGAGAATCATAATAGTGGGCTCAAATAATTGTGCAAAATCTAATTTGATGATAAATTTTATTTACAAGACAGGATGGTTAAATTTTAATAAATTGCATGTTTGCTCAAAAAGTTTCAATCAACCCAAATATATTCAGTTATAAAATTATTTTGAAGCCATATCCAAAATGGTTAATGAAAAACGACATACTTTTTAAAAATAATAATGATGAAATGATTTGTTTGGATCAATGTGAAAATGATTCTCTTGTTACATTTGATGATGTTATTTTAGAAAACCAAGATATAATCCGTGAATATTTCACCATGGGGAGACATAAAATATAGATGTTTTATTTATCTCAAACTTATTTGAAAGTGCCTAAACAATTTGTAAGAGATAGTACGCATTTTCTATGAATATTTAGACCAGATGATACTAATTTAAAGCATATGTATAATGACTTTGTTGGTAGAGACATGACTTATGAAAAATTTAAAGATATTTGTGCAAACTGTTGTGATAAAGAAAGTGGTTTTATAACATTAGATTTGAAAAAAAAAAATGAGAGAAGGAAAGTTTAGAAATAAAATAAAAGATTTTATAAATTAACTCTGTCTTGTGAATACATAAGATTTCTTTATCTTTTTCTGCAACTGGACTTCAGCGAGCTCGCCGCAACAGGAAGAAGCTTATCACAAATGTGCCACTAACAAGTCGTGGTGTATCGAACACACTGCAAGTTACCACATGAAGCTTTAAAATTATCATGTCGAGTGTCTCGTCACTTGGCTCTGTGGTAAGATGCTCGACTTCATACTTGAGATTCGTGGATTCGAAACCCCGATATGAGAGACTAATTTATAAGTGTGGATATGAAGACACCCATATTTATGCTATAATTATCAACAAAGTCATTTAAATTTTGAGCTAAAAAACATTGTTCATGCTCGAATAATAATATATGAGCAGTAGATGCAATTAAATGGTATCCCTCAAACTCCATATGGTGTAGGTGCCACACCATATGAGAGGGAGTACAAAAACGATATAAAAAATAAAAACTTCCCATCCCTTATTTGAAAAAATAAGGTCTGCTGGTGGTGAGCTGGGAAGTTCTCAAATGGAAATTTGATGGCATCAAAATCAAGGCCATAAAAATGAAAAAGGTCCCTGACACAGCATTAAATTTCCCATAAACATAAAAAAGGTCCCCAGAACAGCATTAAGTTGCTTGTAAAACTTTTGTAATTTGAAAATAAAATAAATTTAAGTTTTATTACAACATTTAAAGGGTGTCTGCCAGATGCCCTTACAGGGTAATGAAAAATCTGCTATTTACATTCACAAAACATATGTTTTATTAATCCAAGAATTATATTAATTATCAAAACCTAACCATTTAATATAAAATTTATTACCTTTCATTTTTAAAACATTTTCAACCAAATATTCATCGGGATAGTTAGTTTTCATAATATTGTATTCATAAAAAAAAGCCTTTTATTTCTTATCCTTTGGAATCTTTCATTTTGTAAGTAGGTAAATCATAATTTAAAACCTTAACCATAGCAAATAATTCTGTTGTCCAATTAGGAGCATAAACTTTTAAAAAATTCGTTTATTATTGCTAACAGGGACAACATTATCAACTTTATATTTTGGTTTCGTAAACATATTCACAAAATCTGGTTGAATTAATTTTTTTTTTCATTTTTTTTAATCAACTTCAATGGGTTTCAAGGCATTAGTTCTATGTTTTGTATTGTATTTATTCACAAATAAATTTAATATATTGTAACTGGGAAGGGCGGGGAGTTGTAAAATGTAGAATTACGAAAAGAGAATATGAGCCAACACCAAGATCTAACCTTCGAAGTCTCCACCATGTGCTGTAGGAAAAACTCAGCAGGACCAGCATGATACCGTGGGTCCTAAACAATAACTTGAAAACTAAAGAAAAGGCTCATTTAATCATAAAAACCAAAATTAAAGAAGGAAAGGAGAAAAGGGAGGGGTTTGTGGGAGTGTTTTACTTGCTCAAAAAGCGACAGGAAACCACGAATGCTTCATGGCTCTGACTGAGTCAAAAAAGCAGTGCACATAAGTATTTCACTTAACATTTAAAATTGGACTATCCTTTTTCCAGGCACCCAGTGCCTTGAAGACTAAACTATTAATACCCCTTAAGGAGAGCCGAAATCTGCAATGGTAAGATGGGAGTCTTGTACACTATCAAAGCAAACACAGAAGTTGATAGTATTGAAAAAATGAGGTTTTGTAAGAGCAAAATGGAAAATACAAGACATACTTTTGATCACTTATTAACAAATATAAGTTACAACTGGTTTTAACTCACCCAGATGTGAGTACATACAAAACAATAAAAACAACAGATTTGTAAATATCAGCACAGCAACAATTCATATTATTTCATGCCTAGGCGAAGTTTCCTTAACAAAAAAAATAATTATTTTGGTCCAGTGCTTCGAAATATTTGTATAAATAATAGCTTATATTAGTTATATCAATTGCGCTGAACCATTGCCCCTCAGGGCTTAAATGAAAATTACAATAGAAAAACCAAAAGTTACTTTGTATATGTGTTTACAGGATTTATTCAATGGATAGATGGATTGACCAAGAAAATTAATTGGGCATTAAAGAACTAGAACAAGATTAAATTCAGAAACAAATATAAGGGTCAAATGACTTTAAAATGGAAAAAAATAGTAAAAGGCTGAAATTAAACTTCAGGGAGGAACCTGTCAAGAATTATTTGGAAATAGAACCTAGACCTCAACTTACATAAAAGCAGTAGTATCAACCTAACTCCGCTACTTACAACAACACCAAAAAACATCAAGCGGGGCCAATAAAACAAAAGGTGCTACCTTTGCATTTAACATTTCTTAAATTTCCATTAAGAGGTCTGAAATACACAACAACTGCAATTACTTAGGTTCCATCCCATATAATGATAGTTATTAATAGAATAAACATATCCTCCACAGCTCCTCAGGCTGAGGTGATGAGTAAGTCATAACTACATATAAGACCATGCTCTTTCGACACCTCCTACACCACCGCATCTCACATGCTGTGCTCTACATCTTGGTTGGCTATCAACTACAACCTTATTTAATAAAAACTTATTATCAACTTTACCTACTAAAAGGCATGGCTCGGGCCATTATTCCTGCCCAGCAGGGAAGAATGTCCCAACCATGCACCTTACCACAGTTTTACACAATACTCATCATCACATGCTGCCACGGCCTCCTCCAAGGCTGCACAACAGCCACACTACCTGCGACCATTCGCCCCAGCTGTTCGCCCTCGACTCCCACCGTCCCAATCACGACTCCTTGACCTCATTACACACAGCCGATAATACCAGCTGCCTCCCTTGACATCATGAGCGAGGCCGACATCACAGCTGGCCAATCAGAGCCCACTACTGCCGCGATCGATACATAGATAGCTCGAAGCCAAACTTCCCTTTCCCCTTACAAACGTTATTGCCTATTGGCAAAGTGTACTGATCATCAAAACATTCCTTGGCTTTACCAAGGAAAGAGTCGACACAGCTCGCAGCTGCACCCAGTGCTTCGAACGAGCAGAAGACAACAATTCTTCCGAACTGCTGAAAAGGGGATAATAACCAGCACCTGGGCCGAGAAAAATATGGCCAGCTGCCGTTGCTTCAGAAGAAGTCTGCTGATCCAAGTGGTGACGAAATTCATTCAAATAAAAAAAAAGAAGTGACCTCAGATCCTTAAGAACTTCGACTGTCAAAAATAAAAAAAACTTTTATTCCAAACTAAAAAAAATGGTAAAGTAACAGTTTCCTAATTCAATTCCACCATAACTTAATCGACCTAACCATAAAATAAGTAACCCAAACGATACACATACAGTCGGCAAATTACGAACATCTGTTCCAGCAAAACAAAATATCTAAAATTAAAGGAATAAATTCTAAAAGAGACACTATCGGTTAACTTTCAACTACTATCTTAAGATAATACGACTCTAGAAACAGACGTCCTCAAAAATGAATGGTGAACAAAAAAATCATGAAACTATATATCACCACATCACTTATTAAAAAAGAGGAAAGACAACACGTGTTTCTTATCAAACAAAATTAACAAGTAATAAGGAAGGCTTAACTCAACCAAAACAGCTTAATTCCCTAACCGAATCTCCAAGGAAGGTAACTCTAAATGAAAATACAAAAAAAAAATTATTTAAGAGTAGACCTATCGCATTGTAATAAAAAACGAAGGGATAGGAAACATCCAACTGGCATAAAATCTAGGGTGTCTGCTCAAAGAAAAAAATGTGACTAAAAATACCACACTTGACATCTCACTTAGCAAAAAAAAGATCAATTTAACTCAAAATCACAAAAAAAAAAAACTTTAACCCAAAAATACGCATCATAACAATATTTATCTATATATAATTGCCATTCAAAGCAAATTTTTTCCATGCTTTATTTTTCATTGTACAATTAAATATTTCTACAACACTAGCTTTTAGTTCACTGAATGTAGAATAATGATTGATGTTATGTTTTTTCACAAGTTCTTTAAATATTTCATTATACAATTTAGAGTCAGCATCACTTTGAATATTAAGTGGTTTTCTTTTCATCAATATACATTTCTAGCTGTTTTATATTTTATAGGTATAGCAAATGCATATTTTGTAAAAATCAATTATTGTCATAATATACTTATATCAATTATTTATATCTGATATGCATTTTAAATTACCAGTATCCATTTCGACATGATCCATTTGCCACAATTAATCAATTCTATACGAAATTACTCTTCTTCTGGGAAAATTCTTTCTTGCAGTTTTATATAATTCATTGATTACTCCTTCTCTTACATTGAGTATTTTTTTTTTTTTAATAATGTCGATTTATTGCAACTAAATATCGAACATTTAGTTTTCTGAAGTAATCGTCCATTTTTTGTATTTTCATTTTTTATATTATTATGTTTAGTAACTTTCTTACACTTCAAACACCAAGTATTCCTATTGTAGTCAACATTCCATCAACATAATTAGATATTATATATTTTTTATTTTAATAGATGAAAACTCACCTCTGTTAACATCAAAAGGCTTACTGTAATCTGGTTTCATCAGGTAAATTATCAGTAATTATTTTATAAATAGCACAATCAATAAAAAAAGAAACGAAAATTACATAATATCTATGTGAAAAACCCTATTTTTAAAATCCCACTTTGCAGGTGAATAAATATTTATGTGATTTTTCTTCCTTACATTTTTAAACTTTCGAGTTAACATGTGTATCACAAAAATTCAAAACTGATTGGTTTAAAGTTTGCAATTTAACAGCTGTATCTTTATCAAAAAAGATTTTATTTGCTGCATTCTTTCCATCTATAGGATCAGCCATATTATTAATTCTACGATTTTGAAGAGAAAAATAATCTTTTGTATAACCAAAAAATTTGCTTATCTGATCTTCTAAAGCAGAAATAATAATATTGTATTTCGAATCTACATATGCTTTTAATGCAAAAGAATCACTGTCAAAGTTTTAATTTAAAGATTTGATTAATGGTTTTCCAAATATATCCATCATTTAATAACAAGGGAATTATATTGTAAAATTTAAATCCTCTCGAAAAAAGGTATAAACCAATTAATCAAAGATGTCCACAAAGAACTGAATTAAAATTCTGAATTTGATTATCTTTGTAATAAACATTTCTGTTTTTGAAGTAATTAATTAAGGTACAAGGAATATTGCCTCCAGTGAGTGCCAGAATTATATGAGTTGTCAAAATTAACCACAGTACATTAATTTTTGTGCATTCTTTGGGTAATTCATCAATCATATAAATATTTATGAAATGTTTAATATTTAGTATTTTTACATATTTTTCAATATCAATATTATATAATGGTGATAAACTCAAATTTTGTTTGAGCTTCCTCTTTTTGCAACTAAACCACTTCCTGATTTACTTTCCATTACTTAGTTATGTCTGTGGTTCTTCTAATTTTTTTTTTTTTTTTAGTTTGTTCAACAGAATTGTAAATTGCAGTAGCTCCTACAGCTAAAGCTCCAAGTGCACCTAAAATTAGAATTAAAATAGGTAGAAATCCTCCATGATGTAGACCATTTCCAGATTTTTCTTTGAGTATCTTTTTTATTATTAGTTGCGGCAATTAATTCGAAACCTTTCCCTTATTTCAATTTCTTATTTTTTTCTCAAGTTGATCTTTTGTTAAAAATTTATCTATATCCAAGTCTTTTAGTATGTCAATGGATACATCGAAAGTTATGTTTGTTATCTTCGTTTATAAAGAAAAGATACTGTTAATTAATAAATTTTAATACTCTTACATAATTTTCAGTTTTGTAAACATAATTGATGCAACAGCTGCAGATGCAATTTTTTCACCAACTGAAGTATCTTTATCTAACATAATTTCGTTTCTATATTTTGATCAAATATTGTCAGCTTCATGTCTATATTCTAAATTTTTATGATCTCTATAAGTGATATCATGATGTTTACATGCATCATCTAACTTATTTATTCCATTGTCTCCTTGTTCCAATATTTCATGTAATTGTGTAAATGGTCCACAATAATTATAGCCTGGCAAATGCATTTCAGGCAAATTTAAGTTTTTTAATGCCCAATTTATTATTCTTTTACCATGGTGTTCTGAATTCCAAAAATAATGTGGAATTACATTTAAAACTCTTATAAGATATGGAATTCCTTTTGGATTATTAAAAACAAATTCAGAAAATTTATTGTTTAACATATTCAGTATGTTTACTTTTCCATTGTAGTGACTGTTATTTCCTACATTTCCTTTACCATGAATAACTAACAATCTGTCAATCAATTTCCTAACATCGCCCATCCAACTGTATTTTTTTGGTAAACTGTTGTATATTTTTTTTGCCTTCTCCAGATCTAGGAGTTCTTGGGGAAATTGTTCTTTAGTGTGTGTTTGGCACTGATCTTGAATGTAATTCTTTTATATGATCATTATAAATTGGTTTAATTATAGTCATGTACTTCCAAATTCTATCAGAGTTTACTTGCTTATTAGGATTATATGCTTGTAATGTGCCATTGGATGGTAAAATAATTTCTGAGTAATTTCCATAGTCATTATCGGTGAATTCGTCTTCAAGATCTGATTGTTTATTTTTGTTAACAAATTAAGAAGTTCTTTTGTTAATTTATAGTCTTTATCCTTAACAAATAGTTTATCAACACATGTCATTACGTTTGTATCCTCACTGTAAAAATAATGTCAATATTCTCCCATATAATGTGTTTTAATAACATTAAGTCTTCCAGCAATATCTTTTCCGATATTTATATTAGAATCATTAAATTGTATGGTTCCCATTTGCTCTTCCAAATTAGGAGATTTATGTTCTGAGAATAATTCTCTTTCATTTGATGTTCCTTCTGGTGTTGGTGTATAATCTAAATTAATTACTGCTACTGGCACTATCATCTTTATTAGATTTTTATTTTCTCACTTACTTGTTCTACCTTTTTATCAATATTTTGTAATTCGTGAATTAAAGGTAGATATTTCTCCTTATTTATTTCATAATCTGCTTCATGATTCTTTTTATAATTTTTTGTATTGTTCAATAAGTGATTTAACTCAAGAAACCTCCTTTTGATGAATCTTTCATTTATATATAATTTCTTTCTTATAAATGAGTTATAAAAGTTTGAGAGTTTTGAAAGGCAAACTTTTTCTCCAGCATATCAAACTAGGGGGAATTTAAATGTTTATAATAATAGAATTGAATTTGATATTCCTATAGGTGATTTTTTTTATTTTCCAAATTATGCTTATGTTTATGAACAAAATAACTTACTAAAGAGAGATAAAGAAGGAAATGAGGCAAAATATGAAAAATTAGATAATATCAGTAGAATCCTAAACCCAATCCTAGAGCAAGTACCACAAATAATAGGTTATTTGTCCTAAAATAACAAGAAATAATACGCCCATGTCGAGAGGGATATTTTTACAAAAATTACAAGAAAAAAAATTCTAAACTTGAAATTCAATACAAAAAAAAACAGCTAAAATCTATAAAATTTAATCTACAGCCAATTAAATTTTAAGCTAAAATTAATCAAAATATAATTTTAAAAAATAAAGTTTTATCTAAATATGCAAGCTAAATCATGTAAATTTAAGCTAAAATCAAAATGAAATATTATGTTAACCATTTTACAGTAAAAGGTCCATGCAGACACGACCTAGAAAAAATGAAATGCAAAATACGAAAAAGATAATTATTAGATTCATATTGATAGAATTTATACATTTAAGAGAATTCTATGCCATGCAAAGATTTTCCATTTTATATTTATTTTAAAACTTTATATGCTATAACATTTAGATTATTATTTATTTATTTTAAAGTATTTTTACCAAACATACTTTAATAACGATCTGGCAAAGTAATTTTATATCTGTAATCTAGAAGACAATTAAATTTTTTTTTCCGAATTTAAATTCATAAAATTGAAATTTGGTAACAACATACATTTGATTTTTTCTAGGTCTTGTAGTTTAGTCAAGTCTTATGAATTGTTCAACATAGTGTGGAACGATTCCATTTTTTCTATTATTTATAAAGAAAAAATTTTTGTGATAAAAAATAAAAATTTCAATTAAAATAATAAATTAAAACAAACAATAAAATTAAAATAATAATAAAATTAACATTATGAAATTTCAAATTATAATAAAATAAAATTAATAATTGGAATTATTTATTTTCTAGTTTCTGTTATTAATTATTTTCCTTTATAATTAATACAAAAATGGAATCGTTCTGCGACAACTATGAGATGTATACACAATGTAAAAAGTGTGGTGAATCACTTAAATTAGAAAATTTCCACTTTCATGCAAACACAAAAGATACACATTTTAACACCTCTAAAATGTATTATTGAACACGGTAAAAATTATAATAAGTTAAATAAAAAGAAAGCACTATGCGAATGTGGAAAATATATTTATAATATGCATCTCAAAAGGCATAAAAATACTAAATCACACAATACAGCATTAGATATTCTAAATGAAACTCAATGTGATAATTTTCCAACAAAATATGCACAGTATGTAATGAGAATATCAATATAATTATTTTCTCTTCATAATGCTGCTAAGGAAAAACATAAAACAATATGTAAAAAATGTTTTGATGAGAAATATTGGCATTACAAGAAGTTAAATAGTTAAAAATTACTATCAATAATTTAAACACTTTTTCGATTTCATCTATTTTTATTTATAATTTTTGTTTTTTACTTTCTTTATAAAAATTATTATATATAAATTGTCCTCAATAAAAAAATTATTAGAATATTATTTATTATCAATGAAACAAATAGAATGACTGAGGAAAATCTAAATGCTTTAAAAGTGGCAGAGTTAAAGATTTATTGCTAAAAGCTTAAAATTTAAATGTTAAAATGTATGTTCAATCCTGCCCTGAATGTCAGAAAATTAAAGCCATCACCTCGCAACCCAACCCCAATGCGCCGCAGACACTTTGAAAACATGGGATCTAAAGCGAAAGGGCCCTTACCTACTACAACCCGTAAAATAAGTATATTTTGGTCATGATGGACTACGCCACCCATTATATTGTTGCAAAACCAGTTCAGTCTATTCATACAGCCACCTGTGCTGAATTTATAAAAGAAGTTATATTGCAGTTCGGCTGCACAAAGCACATCCTTACAGATAGGGGAACTAGTTATCAGAACGAACTTATTAGCAACCTCCTCAAGTCCCTTGGTGTCAAAAAGCTAACTACCACTGCATACAACCCTCGTTGTAACGGTTTAGTCGAAAATAACAATCGCTCCATTGGGGAACAGCTTGCAGCTTGCGTGAGTGCGGACTAATTAAACTGGGATTTGTACGTTATGTTCATTCAGTTCAACCACAATACAAGCATTAATAGCTGTATTAAATTTATGCCCTTCTATTTGCTTCATGGGGTAGAAACAATCCTCTCAGCCCAGATAGTAGCCATTAAGTTTTCAGCGTGGGGGCATAATTGGTGCGAGCGACTCCTAGCCACTCGTGAAACTGCCATGCGTAATTTAATTCAGGCTCAGAGCCTTCAGAAAACCCAATTTGATAAAACACATACGAAAAACACCTTATGTGTTAACAACTATGTCTGGGTACATAATCGTGGTAAGCCCTTACCCATCACTTTCTTGGCCCTTACTGTATCACAGATGTCCTACGCGAATTGACTGCTTGAATACAGACAAAATAAAACTGGTGTCCCAAAGTTCGATACTATCTGCACCAGGCACACTAAGTTGGCAACACCTGTTAATATTCTGTAGTAATGTCGCTCTGTATAATGTCTTTTCGGTGTCTGTGTCTAATGGTTGTGTAAAAATGTGTTACAGTTTATATTATTCCTTCGTACGCCCCATGCTAAGTCGTGTGTGCTAAGCTGTGTACATCGCTGCAAAGGAACCAAGGCGTATGGCAATTGAGCTGATCTGACAGCGAGCCGACTCAGCTCGAGCAACCCGCAACAAACAGCAGAAAGAGACCAAGTTCTTCAACACATGCTGGCCTCCACTCACTCCTACAGGCCACTGCCGCAGACTGTGGGTCTTGTGTAGGGAATAACAGGCCTACCACTACACTCCCCATTTTTTGCAGTCATGCAGCACTGCTGCAATGTCCATCACGCTGGCCGCCGAGGTTGGCTGCACTGCGCACGGGCAGAGCTGCTCCACGCAGGCACCTGGCATTGCCAGGGCAACGGCCAATGCAAATGGTCCCACCTTCAGGGGTGGGGCTCTCTCTCCGCCCACATCTCCATAGCGACCTTGTGTTTCTGTTCTTTTGTTTCTACAGCTGATCTCTCCATGCAGCCGACGATTTGTACGCACACAGGCCTTTATTATGTCACGACAGTACCTGAAGTACTGTATGAAACCAGTATAACGCTGCTATACAAACTCAAACTCCAATTTTCTTCCCTGCCTGAGGTGTTGGACTAATTCCTTCAAATCGCATGTGCTGATACCAACACAACAACATGTACAGATGGGAAAATCTTGTACAATTACATGCAGGTAATCGAATCGGGGGGTCCTCCGAGAATTCCACATGTGTCAGTCTTTCCGCACCACACGCAGCATTCAAGTCATAGGGGATGTCGGGAGTTGGTGTTGCAACTTCCTGACAAATTAACACCTCCACATTCTCCTATAGAACAGCTTAAGCCTCGACCAGAAGATCCAGGACATTACTGCCCACATCCACAATACACACACAGCCTTCAATGTTTCATTTATTATTGTAAATCATATTACACATAAAGTTGAATTTAAAATGAACTCCCTTTCCAAGTTAATTAATGGAATCACCAATATTTCAAGTCTCAACAAAATGTGTTTAATACTGTGTGTTCCTTGGGAACACAAGTTCATTTGCTCGTTATAAGTATGTTGCAACTCATCAACAACCTAATCATCGAACATTCCATTGAAACATTCATCCACTCATGCCAACTACATAAAATGCTTCTTAGAGCAATGAACAAAACGCAACTAACTCACAACCTCACAGCATTGTAAGAATAGCTTCGCAAAATCAATATTATGCTCAGTATCACCACCCAGGAACTATATAAGTATTATTCTCTCGAATTTGCCGAGTGTTCCTTTTCAGAGCAGCAGTTAGTAATTAAATTGCAAGTGCCACTAATCAGTGTTAATTTCAATGGCATATTTATCACATCAAGTCTGTCCCGTATCAGTTCCACAATCATTCCTGTGCGCTTCAACCGCCATCTCCCCTCATCGCAATCGACCTAGCAACATAAACTGTTAAGGCGATTTCACCCTCCACTCACACCTCCCAGGTTGTTGTATTCATCCCGCCTGAATCCCTCATCTGCGACAATGCCAAGTGTATCACCTCTGCCATTTTGTTGACTGACACCACTTCTTTGTTCAACTCATGCAAGTACCTCTGCACATCTACGGTCCCATTTACTGTCACTAATATTTCCCCCTCACCAGTTTGTGTTAACCATCTCCCCTCCCAATACATTGGTAATATGTACGAACACATCTCTTGACACAGTCATCCACAGCCACCCCTTAGGGGCTGTTGAGCTACGCATCCCGTGTGGTTGTAAGGTCACTACACCCTCTACCATCATCATTCATGCCACACATCTGTGTGACGTGCAGGCTCTCATCACCCCCATCCATCAAACAGTCATTCTGGTACATTGGCTCTCTGAGCGGTCTTTCCACTTCCCCAACTGTCCCTACCCCAGGGAATCCATTTCTACAACATATCAGCGGCTCTGAATACTGATTGACATGTCAATCATACAGAGTTCCGTATTTTGCAAGATGTTTTTCCCACCACTACAAGTGGTACATTCATGTCCCCAAAACTCTTTTCCTTTGTCGACCCTGCTCATTTTGATTACTTACTCTCGCCTCGTTGTTTTTTCTGCTCTGCATTGTGACCACTTTTTATATTAAGTGAATAAAGTTATCTACCCTCCTTATGTGCATTACTGCACCACAATGAGTTGCTTAGCACAAGATGCACTCCATGGTAAACAATCGCCAGAATACTATTCTGTAAAACCTAGTTTATTTTATCAGATCTATGGTTTGTATTCATTTATGTTATTCTGTAACTTTTACTGCAATCAATTATCTTCTAAGTTCCCTTTTACATGATGTCTCAACTGGCATCTACAGCTTTATTTTGCTTATATCTTTAGAGTATTTAAAACTTAGACTTAAAGGTCTGCACTTAAGGTTTGAATTTTATACGTTCATTTAGCAAGCCTTCTAGCAGGCTCACTTAACTTGCTTATGTGTTTTTCTGCAACAACAGTGCTATTCAGTTATATTTTGTTTTATCCTATTGTGGCATTCACATTCTGCCTTTTCTGTACTGTCAGTATATTATTCAACGATTTTCAAGTGGATTTCAAATGATGTCTGCGGGGCTTCCACAACATAAACAAAAGATTAAGAAATATTACCAAATACAGAGAAATTCAACTCAAATTTATTTTACACGTTCCTGTATCTCAGCCAGGCAATATTGTTCCCATTCGTACGTGCGTTTATTAAAGTGTGTTTTCAGTGCATTCACTCCACTCTGCATGGCGTTTTAGTGTGTATGTAAGATATTTGATTATATTTGAATTTTATGAGTCTTATATTGACCAGCAGATCTTCTGCTATAATTCGTCATTTTGTAATTTAAGATGTTATGCTTCCTGGCATTATAGGTGATATTAAAGTAATTGAGCTTAGGCCTACAGTTTGATTATTACCGAACTTCACATATCTGTATATTTTGTACAAGATACATTACAATGACTACATATTTGAGTTATTGCAGTTCAAACTGCTCTTACACTTTTACAAGGATCCCAGTGTATTTGACATATTTTACGATAAGGAATGGTTGCCGTGTGATTTTATTACTTTCACCCTTCACTAATGAAAAGCACATTGAGTAATTTTGTGCGTGTGCGCGTGTGTGTGTGTGTGTGCGCGCGCGCGCGTGTATATATATATATATATATATATATATATATATATACACACACACACACACACGCGCGCGAGCGAGCGCGCGCGTGTATACACACACACGCGCGCGCGCGCACACACACACATACATATATATATATATATATATATTTGAGAGTTAAAATACCATGCCTTCTGGCATTGTGTGTGTTAATGTGTACTTGATACTTAGGCCTACCGGTCTTTATTTACTACCATACTTAAAGTAGTATACCTTACACTATCACCCCCCAGGGCATTACCAGTTACCGTAACTGTTATATTAATTCGCTTGACAATTCTGAACCAATTATGCACAGTTATTACTGTTGAGACTTTGACATTCTATTCCTACCTTGGGCGTAGTAGCAACTCTGTATATAGTACTTTTCAATTGTGAATATGTTTCTTTAATGTCCTGTGTATCTGCTCCTAATGGACAGTTAGGGTTAATTACTTTTACTCCCTATCGAGGAGACTTACAATCTTGTTATTTACAGTACTTGTCATTTACGCCTAAGGTTATATATATAATGTTTTTATTCAATTACATGCCTCGTGGCATTCCCAGTTCAAGAATAACTTTTCAAGTGCATTGCACTTGTATTTTATATTGTCACATATTGGTGTAACAAGTGAGAACTTCTCGATCACATCCTGCCTTGTTTGCAGCGATATTTTGTGTAAAGTGAACTTGCGTTATTCATTTCCAGAACTTTACACTTTCCGTCACCAGTATGGCACTTTATTTATAGCTCTAAGTTATTTTAAGAGGAGTACTCCGACCTTTTATTCTCAATTTCCCATAGCTGCAGATTTTTATTATGTTCTTTTGTATGTATGATGTTCAATAAAATTATGAATGGAAACTACCACTAGCAAGTCAGATGTTTGTAACTATGTTATATTGTATAGGTTAAGTATGCTATTCTCAACATAAAACGTACCTTCAAATTCTTTTCATAATAAACTGTATATCTTTTGTTTTATTGTTACTGTCGCCTTAGGGCATAACTTGTATTTCTCGCCTAAGTGGAAATATCAATTCAACTTAACCATTATGGTAGCATCCCCTATATCTCTCTCAATGCAATCACGCACACGGGAAAGACACTTATGAAAAATTGCAGTGCTACGAACTTTCCTAAAAGACAGTGCCATGTAAAAATAGTGCTTTCACAATATTCCGTGCCTCTCAACAAACATTTCACTCTTGCGTGGGTGTCATATGTGTGCAAATACAGTGGATAATGAGAGAAACAAAACTTTCAGCGCCGTGTGCAGGGTTACCAAATACCGAATGTAAACTTTCTCACTATGGCATCTGAACCTACCAATTTTCAGATTTTCTGTATTTTCACATGTTTTATGTTACAACTCAAAGTGTTAATTATCTTATAAGAAATCTATTTTTATATAAAACAAATATCGAACATACATAGATGAAAGTTACAAACACCAATGAGTGTGTATATAAGTTCAACATTTTATTCTCAAATCTGTGTAACTCACACTGAAGCATCTGTGTATACTTATCTGCGCTAGGTAGAAATAACTATCCCACTATTCACGAATGTAATACGTAAACAATAATCACTGTACAAAGCACACCTCGTGCTGCTCACATCACACTGCGTGGTCAACAGTTGAGCATGTGTCCGCTTGGTGCAGCCAACTGCTCTAACTTAAATTCTGTTGTGCACCTCATCTGTGTTGCCAACCATTGCTCTTGTTGTATTGTTTCGTAAAACAAAACTATTTTATGGCCCATAGTATTGTATTTTTTTAAATGTACCTTTCTGCCAAATGGCCGTGTCTTTAAACCTTGTTCACTTTTATGGGTAATATTTCTGGCATGTTGTCAAGTGTTCACCAAAAGTGCGCCTAATCCAACCTCCCGCCTACCCGTACCCACTGCCTAGTTATTGGAGCTTTCTTTCTAAATAATAATTAAATGTAGCCGTGGACACATTCCTTCCCCGTCCCCACATGTCGCTTACAACATGTTCAGAACTTATAATTTTTAACGTGGCTAGCCACTTACCTTGTATTTCTGTCCTGAAATTTAATACTACCCTACCTTGCCTTTTGCCCCATAAAATAACTTACACTTAACTTCCATATATTTTTTAACTGAAACTGATGTATCACTGAATTTTGTTTTGGTGGTGGCTCTTACTTGAAATTGCTTCCACAATACTGTGCTTAAAGTCCTCCAGGTGTGCCACCCGCACAACGTTCTCCACCAACTTGAGCTCCTCGGCCTCCCCAGCTCTGATGTCCACCCGGATACTTGTGCCTCTCTCACTCACACCCTGTGCTATCTTCTACATCTATGTTCCCTTCACCAGTCGGGACGGCTGTTATTTCGATGGGCTGTGGGGGAGGGGGTAGTGTAACGACAACCTGGCATCGCTACACCACCTAAGCTCGAATGGGGTATATAGCTGATGGCCGAGCACATTCATTTAGTAAACACGCCCCAGATCGGCCAGCTATAAAAGAGCCCCTCCATGGCGGCATCCCCCTCCCTTCCCTCCCAAGTCGGCACTGTGACACGATGCAGTGTACTAGTGAGTGAGATATTAAGGCTTAAGTAGATGGCAACAGGAAACCCTTAGGCCCAGAGTTACTCTGAGGCCAACCTGATTCTACAGACTCTGGGCGAGCATAATCGTGTTTGCAGTAGGGAGCCATTCTTGTAACGAGCCATCGTCCCTTTCCCCTTTTGTAATAATATTAACGGCAAGGTTATGGAATTAACTGCGGATATTTGATATTGTTGAATACTTGACTTCTATATTGAAGTAAGTAATTATCTACCCATTCATTGTTGTGTAAAAGTAAATATATTGTGTTTTATATTTAACATTGTCTTATTAAAATTATATATTTATATATACCTTCTTGCTCATTGATCTACCGATAAAGCTATTCCCTCAGAAGCACCCCCTTCCCTCCTATAAGGTATAGTGTTTATCAGCAGACCAAGCAGGAAAAATAGTATTTTGTATAAATGTAGGAAACAGGAGGAAGGGCAAGTGTTGCAATATGCAAAAACATATTCTAAAAGATAAATTTGATTTAATTACTAGAAAGGGTGTTTATACATATGATTATATGGATAATTGGAAGAAAAATTTATGAAACCAAACTACCACAAAAAATTAATTTTACAATAAATTTCATGAATCTAACATTACTCACTATGATTATGATCATGCAAAATGTGAATAGGATCAATTTAATATTAAGAATCTTGATGAATATTTACAATTTATATTTAAAAAGTGACATTTTTATTGTCAGATATATTTGAACATTTTAGAAATATGTGTATAAATGCCTATGATTTAGATCCTGCATGGTATTTTACGGCACCAGGATTATCGTTGGATGCAATGTTAAAAAGTGACTAAACAACAATTAGATTTATTACACGGTTATGGTATGATTTTAACGATAGAAAAGACGATTAGAAGAGAAATATCACAATGTTGTAAACAATAAGTTAAAGCAAATAATAAACATTTAAAATTTTTAATCATAATGAAAAGTCTAATTATTTAGCAAATATCAATTCTATTAATTTATATGGCTGGGAATGTCTCAATATTTACCATATGATGGTTTCGAATGGGTTAATACCCCAGAATTTAAATGATATTTTTGTCAGAAATATATATTAATTTTAAATGATAATTCAATATATATATATATATATATATATATATATATATATATATATATATTAGATGTTGATTTCGAATATCCTCAAGAACTACATTATTTACATAAAGATCTACTATTTTGTGCAGAAAATAAGGGAGTTCCCAAGCAAAACAATCCAAATTATTAACAACTTTTCATAACAAACAAAAGTTGTAATACACTATCATAATTTAAAACAATGTTTAAATACATTGATGAGAATACATTGTTTGGTAAAATATGGAAAACATAATGAATAGAGTAGATATAAGACTAATAGCAAATAAAGAAGTCTGTGATAAAATAGTAGCTAAAGTAAATTTGAAGAAAAGTATTATATTTAATGAAAATCTTTCAGCTATACATTTGAATAAAACAAATGTAAAATTAAATAAGCGTATTTATGTTGGAATGTCAATTTTAGACACATCTAAAGAATTAATGAATGATTTCCATTATAAGGTAATGAAACCAAAATATAAAGAGAAATTTGAATTATGCTATCAAGATACCGATTCATACATTTATAACATAAAAATGGAAGATTTTTAGGAAGATATGAAAACAATGTTAGATAACCTTGATAGAAGTGATTATCCAAATTACAATATTTATAACATGCCACAAATAAATTACAAGGATTTAGGTAAAATGAAAGACTAATGTAACGGTAAAATAATGAAAGAATTTGTGGGTTTAGGATCAAAAATGTATGCATAGAAATTTGATGATAAAGAAAATAAGAAATTTAAAGGCGTAAAGAAGTGTGTTGTTAGCAAGAGAATTATATTTGACGAGTACAATAAATGTTTTTTAATGATAAGATAGAATTTAGAACAATTAATTTGATAAGAAGCAAAAAGCATGATATCAAGTAGAAATTAATAAAATAGCATTAAGTCCTTGTGATAACAAAAGGATTATACTACAAAATAAAATAGATACATTACTATATGGTTATCAAAATGTATAATATTTAATTAAGTTCTATATTATCATATTCTATATATATATATATTTTATTGATTCAAAAATCTGCAATAACTCTATTATCTTTAGTTTCTAAAACAATATCAATATCAGGACAAACAAAATCATTTAGTTTATCATTTTCATATCTAGTTTCCAAGATAATATGATTAAACTGCTCATTATTAATTTTTATAAAAAATTGGATAAGGTGGCTCATAACTAATACAATCTCTTAAACCATACATCATTTTTGGTGGGAAACTAGCAATTATATCTGTTTCTAAATTATTAGATTCATCATATTTTATAAACATACCATATGCCAAGTTGCAATGAACATTCACAAATCAAAATTAGGCAATTTTTTTCTTTTTCATTAATGAAACTGATTTCAAAACCAAGAATATAACATACTCTATCGTCAAATATAATATCAAATTTAGATTAAATATATATTCTATTTTTCACATGGTCTGATGTTAATTCAATGTTAATAGTTCAAATTGGTTTAAATGAATTAATAGTTTATTTTAATGATTCAATATTATATTGCCCTCTAGGAATAGTTATAACTTTATTATCGATTAAGGTTATAGTATTATTGTTTATACTTGGTGTTAAAATTTTGCATGAAAAATAATTAAAGCAATTGATTTATATTTATGATGGATATCATAATGGAGTTTCTTTGTTAATATAGAATTGTTAAATAAAAACATGATTTCTCATTTAATAAAATGTTTTTCTATCAAATGGGAAAGGTTGATTGGGGCATCAGCACATTATATTCTGAAGATAATTCCAAAAAAAAAAAATTGGGAACTTTTGCCTGGCGAAATAAGGGCAACTATAGTTGGTCCAAGTAAATGTGCAAAAACTAATTTGATGATGAATTTTATTTATAAGAGTGGATAGGTAAATTTTAATAAATTGTATGTTTGTTAAAAAAATTTCCACCAATCAAAACACAGTTACAAAAATATATTAATTTAATCTTGAATAAGCTAAAATCTAAAGAAAAAATGGAATACTTTAAAAATAATAATGAGGAAATGCCACCTTTAGATGTGTGTGAAAATGAGTCTCTAGTTATATTTGACGATGTCATTTTAGACGATCAAGATATAATTCGAAATAACTCCACTAAAGGAAGACAAAAAAATAGATGTGTTTTATTTAGCTGAAACTAGTTCATAAATTCCTAAATAATTGGTAAGAGATAATACAATTTTTTTGTGTATATCCAGACACGATGATACTAATTTAAAGCACATTTATAATGGTTTTGTTGGGGAGACATGTCTTATGAAAAATTTAAAGATATTTGTGCAAAATGTTGGGATGAAGAATATGGCTTTATAACATTAGATTAAAGTAGAAAAGTGAAAGAAGGTAAGTATCGAAATAATATTAAAGACTTTTTTAAAAACCTTTTTACAAATATTCAATCTAAATGATCAAACTATTTTAATCATGTTTTATGAACATAGAATGTAACATTGAACATGTTTTATGAATGTAAAATGTAACATTGAACATGTTTTATGAACATTAAATATATTTTATTAACATTAAATAAATGTTAAATCGTGTTTTATATTGCGTTGAAACACATAATCGCATAAAAATATTTTTAAAAATTTAAAAATCATAACACACATGTTTTATTTTTCAGGAATTATGAGAATTATCAAAACCTAACAATTTTATTACCTTTAGTTTTTAAGACTTTTTCAATTATATATTCATCAGGATAATTTATTTTCATTAATTCATCTTGAAAAAAATACCTTTTATTTATTCTCCTTTAGTATATTTTAATTTGTAAGTTAGTACATCATAATTTAAAACTTTAAAAATAGTAAATAATTCTGCTGTCCAATTAGCAGTATAACCTTTTTCAAAAATTCATTTAATTTTGCTGACACGGACATCTCCAATTTTATATTTTGGTTATGTAAACATATATGTTTGGTATAAATTTTTTTTCATTTTTCTTATGAACTTTAATTGGTTTCATGTTGATAGTTCTATGTTTCGTATTGTTATATTTTTACTAAATATTCTAATATATTTACCTATTCATAATTACCATTCACAACAAATCTTTTCACATTTTATTTTTCATTGTTCTATTAAATATTATATTTTTGCAATATGATATTTAAATGTTTTATTATAAAATTCAGAATAATTATCACTTTGTAAATTGTGTGGTTTTCATAAATGTACATTCTAAACCATCTAATACAATTTTAGTTGTTTTATTGTTAATTGGAATTGCAAATGAATATTTTGAAAAAATATCAATAATTGTCATAAGATAACTGTATCTATTATTTATGTGATATGCCTTTTACATTACCAGTGTATATTTAAACAAGATTGTAGCATTGCAAAATGATATATATATATATAATTGGTATGTTCAGGAAGTATTTCAATTGTCTATATTTCAGTCAAGGATAGCAATTCATGTAATATGTGAAAGGTTGTGGCAATGTCAACTTGTTGTATTTCATATATTTTCGTTTTTCCAAATTTGTTATTTTTCTTTCCTCATTTCATCAGTAGTAACATGTCAACAATAGATGTCATCAACAACAGATGTCATAGGACAATAGCGCATCTTTTACTTTTCACTGTGTTAGTAAACTAAAACCATTGCCTACACAAGGCAAAACATGGTGAAACTATGAAAATAACAGATGTCACATTTAGCTGACGTGACCCACTGCTCGAAAACAATATGTTTTCAATGAGGAAACTGTCAACCAATATATAGGGAAGCACGACCTTTCTCGGGTATCACAACAGTTCGTCGCAGCACGATAGTTTGTCAGCTGTCAGTCGGACAGCCTGCAACGAGTGATCACGTTACTCGCAACGACCAGTGTCTGCGACTTTAACCTTCTTTTTAATTCGTACATTTCAAATAACTATTAAATTTATTTTCAGTTGGTGTGAGGAGTCAATAGGGTGCCGGGAGAGAAAAGTAATGATTCTCTCTCGTCTTCGTAACTCTGGAAGAGTGAAGATGTTTTATGAAGGCTGCCATTCTGACTTGTTTTTATTGTTTGTTCGTCAGTTGTGAGTGTCAAAAGTTTGTTTTGCCAAGACGACAATAAATCTCCAGTAAACATTTAACTTATTTTATTTATTGGCAATCCTGGTATCAACAAACTTTCATTATTATGTACTCCAACTCATGCTGAGCTAGTTCATTGGTGTTTACTGAGAACTACGAGAGAACAGGATAGTAACCTGTTACAAGATCAATTTGCCATAAATCATCAATTCCATAAGATATTACTTTTCTTTGTGGAAAATTTGTTCTCGCTGGTTTATATAATTCATTTTTATGCCTTCTCTTACATTTAGCAAAACTTGTTTTTAAATGTTGATTTATTAGAATTGCATATCAAACATATAATTTTCTGAACTAAACACACATTTTTCGTATTTTATTTTTTATATTATTATTTTTGGCAAATTTCTTACACTTTACGCCAAGTATTCTCCATTTAATAGTAAAAAATATATTTATATATTTATTCTTTATATTTCACGAAAATTCCTATTGTTGTAATCAAACCATCATCATAACTAGGTATTTTATTTTTTTTATTTTAAAAGATAAAATATTTCCTATGTTAACATCAAAAGGCTTACTGTAATCTATTTTTAAATATACCATTATAACAGTTACAATATTAATGGGTAAATTGATATTAACGAAAATTATTTTACAAACAGTACAATCCATAAAAAAAGTAAAGATAGTTTCACTATTATCTAACTGAAAAATGTTATTACTTTTATCCCACTTTGCAGGCAAATAAAATACATCACACTTTTCTTGCTTATATTTTTCAACTTTCACGTCAATAAGTTTATCAAATAATTATAAACTGTTTGATTTAAATGTTGTAATTTATCAGATATTACTTTATCAATAACTTCTTTGCTTTTTTCAAATTTAGAGTTAACAAGTGTGTCACAATAATTCAAAACTAATATGTTGAAATTTTAATTTATCGGCTACTTCTTTATCGAAAAATCTTTTATTGACTGCATCGTTTCGATATATAGTATCAGCCATATTATTAATTCTACGATTATGAAGAGATACAAAATCCTTTGTATAAACAAACACTTTACTAAGTTGATCTTGTAAAGTAGTAACAATAATATATTTTGAACCTACATATGTTATTAATGCAAAATCAGAAACAATAATATTGTATATTGAATCTACATTCCTTTTTAAAGCATATCAGAAACAATTGTTTTATATTTTTAATCCACATCTGTTCTTAATACCTGTTTTGTATTATATTTTATATAATAAGCAATAATATCACTGAATTGTAAATGCGAATGTTCTTTTAAGGAATATTTATCAATAGTATTACAAGTTGGATCTGTTTATAAAATATAACTCAAAAAATTTATTTAAAGATTTTATTAATGGTTCCCAAACATATCTGTCATTTAATAGTAAAGAAATTATATCATTAAACTTAAAACCATTCAAAAAAAGATATAATACAATTATACATAGATGTCCAGATATAACAGAATTAAATATCTGAATTCTATTATCATTGTAATAAACATTTCTATTTTGAAATAGTTAATTAAACTATTAGGAATATTGGCTCCAAATGAATCAAAATAGTAAACATCATTATTTTCTTTAAAATAACAAATCCAATGGTACCAATATTTGATGAAAAGTCAAAATTAACTATGGAACATTCATTTTTATGTATTCTTTTTGGTAATTCATCAATCGTATAAACATTTCTGAAATATTTAATAATTTTACAAATTTTTAAATATCAATATTAGATAATAGTAATATATTCAATTTGTTTTGTTCATCCTCTTTTTGAAACTAAACCACTCCCTGATTTATTTCCCATCTCTAAATTGTGTGTCTGTTGTTCTTCTAATTTTTTTAAAATCAATTTTTTAGTTTGTTCAACAGAATTATAAATTATAAATTCCTGTTAATGCACCAATTGCATTTAAAGCTGCAAATAAAATTGGTATAAACCTCCACGATGTAAACCATTTCCTGATTTTAATTTTAATATTTTTTTTTGAGTATGGGCATTGACAAAGTTAGTAAGAAACCTTCTCCTTTTAATTTTTAATTTTTTCTCACGTTGATCTATTGTTAAAAAATGATCTATACCAAAATCTCTTAATTGATCAACGAGTATAACAAGAGTCATTTTTTTCCCCTTCACTTACATAGAAAAAAATATTGATTAATATATTTTAATACCCCAAACTAATTTTCTTTTTGCAAACACAGTTGAAGCAACCGCTGCAGAAGCAATTTTTTCACCAATAGGAGCATTTTTATCTAACATAATTTCTTTTGCTTCTTTTGTAAAATGTTGTCAGCCTCATGTCTAGATTCTAAATCTTTATGATCTCTATATGCAGTATCATGTTATTTACATGTTTCATTTAATTTATTTATGCAGATGTCTTCTTTTTCCAACCTTTCATTTAATTTTGTACTTGGACCACACTAATTATAACCAGGCAAATGCATTTCAGGTAAATTTAAATTATTTAAGGCCCAATTTATTATTCCTTTTTCATGATGTTCAGAACTCCAAAATGAATGTGGAATTACATTTAAAACTCTTATTAGATATGGAATTCCTTTTGGATTATTAATAACAAATTCAGAAAATATATTGTTTAACATATTCATTAAGCTTACTTTTTCATTGTAATAACTATTATTTCCAATGTTTTCTTCACCATGAATAACTACAAATCTATCAATTAATTTTCTAACATCATTCATCCATATATGTTCTTTTGGTAAAATATTGTAATTTTTATACCTTCTCCGGATCTATAATTTTGGAAAAATAATTTTTTCGAGTGAATTTGGCATTGATCTTGATTGCGATTATTTTATATAGGTATCATAAATTGGTTTAATTATATTTATGTATTTTCAACTTTTATTCGAGTTTATATTTTTTTTTGGAGAATATTTTTGGAATGCAGTATTGGTTGATAAAATAATTTCTGTGTAATTTTCATTGTCATTATCAGTGAATTTATCAAAACCTTATTTTCTTTAGTTAACAAATTATAAATGCCTTCTGTTAATTTATATTCTTTATAATTTACAAATATTTATCATCATCTATCTTTACTTTTCTATCTCCATTGTAAAAATTATTCTCATCACCTCGTAAACCATATTGAGTATCAATAACATTTATTCTTTGTGCAATATCTTTTCTGAGATTTATAGTAAAATCAGATGCGGTACGCATCAAATTTTTTATGGGTATAATACCCATTTGCTCTTCTAAATTAGGAGATTTTGAGAATAATCCTCTTTCAAATTATGTTTCTTCTGGTGTTGTTAGATAATCTAAATTTTTTATTGCTACAGGAACTAGTGTTATTAAATTTTTCTTTTCTTTTCTTACTTGTTCTACTATTTTTTTTACCAATATCTCGTAATTCAATTTTTTATATTCTGCTTTGTGAATATTTTTATAATTTCTGCATTTTTCAATGAGTAATTTAACTCGAGAAACATAATTTGATAAATCTTTCATTTATATATAATTTTTTTTCCTTATAAATGAGTTATAAAAGTATTGAGGGTTTTGATATACAAACTTTTCCACAGACTGATCAAACTAGGGGGAATTTAAATGTGTTTACAATAATGAAATTGAATTTGATATTCCTATAGGTGATGGTTTTTCTTTACCAAATGATGCTTATGTATATGAACAATATAAATTACTAATGTTAAATTTAAGAGATGCTTCAAAATATGAAGAATCAGATAATATTGATGTTTGTTCTAACTTTTTTCCATTTCAATTGTCTAGTGTAGAAATCTCAAAACATAAAAATATTATTGAAGCTCTTGATAATCCAGGAATAACATCAAAAATGATAAATATTTTGTTGAGATCACCAAGTGGACAAAATTATTTAGAAGTTACTGGTGTTGATAATAAATATTGAAAAAAATTGATCGATAGTCATAAAACAACAAAAAAAATATATTATATCCACTGAGATATCTGATAATTTTATTCAAGAAAACAATGATATTTATTGGAAAGGCGGCTACAAAATTACATTTATTCGTAATATGTCTGATAATTGTTTATATCTTCATGAAACTTTGGATGCAGAACATAAAGTTCAGAAATCTCGTCCTGATCTAGGTAAAATTGTTATTCAAAAATTAGAAATTTTGTGGTCTATTGTTGAATACAAAACTAACACAGAAATTGCAATTAAAAGAAAAAATATACAAAAACCCAAAAATATATATTAATTTTAATTATTGGGAATTTTTAGAAAAAAAAAGTTTGTGCTGGATCAGTTGTATTAATTTTGGTATAAAAGATCAGTTTAATAATTTACAATTCGATATGCCTGATTTTGTAACTGTAGATTTTCAAATAGTAAGAATCTAGCTGCACAGTATAAACATGCTTCTATTTTTGATCACTGTAATTTACAAAATATTTATGTTAAAAATGGAAGAAATGAAATTTTTCTAAAAGAAAATTGGAATCTAGATACTGAAAATGGTCTTTGTCTTAAATAATTTCTTGCTTATAATGTTTTTAGAAATTGAAAATCAAACCTAGATACTATAAGCATTGTAATTCTCGTGCTTGAAAATCTGCATGCAACTACACTGTTCAGTTGTAATAAGTGAAAATAAACATTCAGATATTTTTGAACAAATAAAAATTAGGCTAATTCAGCTTTAAGTAAGTGCCAATGTAGTCCTCAATTTTATATTTTCTGCCGTGTTGTCATTCAATTTTATAATCAGGTAGCAAAATAATATTCTCAGCATTATTTTTCATACTGAATTTAAGTGACTGTGGAGGGGACAGCAACATATATGGTTAAAGCATTTTTTATTTTTGATTTTATAACCAAATATTTATTTAAAAATAAAACATAGGCATATGACAAAGTCGGAGCATATGTGTTGGCAATTAGTTCCTTTCCACAGCAGGTTTTAACCATTTTTCAGACAAAAATATTTGCAAAAAGAAATTACATTCCAGGACTGAAATTAATTATTTTAAAATGTGAACAACTGTACACATTTATTTCAGTAACTATTTAATTTGTCAGATCTATAAAAAAGAAAAAGTCAGATAAGGCAGTCGGGAATATTGTAGGCCTAAGCCCAGCATAGGTTGGTTACAAGGTAGCCTTTAACATGAAAACAATTTTAGAGGTTAGGTAATAAAAAAATGGTCAGTGGGTCAGGATTTATTCCAGGTAAGGGTTTATATAAACTTTTTTAATACCTGCAATGTACTTATTCATCCACTCCCAGTGATCAACTTTTCCCAATGGAATGTTAGCTTCCATGAAAGCAGGGATTGTTGACAAAACAAATTCTTGTTTTTCAACTTTTGTATTTTTTGACAGGGAAACACGATCAGTAAACTAAATTAGACTATTTACACCAGACGTTGATGCACCCTGAACTTTTCCGCTTCCATAGCTAAAGTTTTGTTTTTGTTATGAGTAACACTGCCCTGGATGTGCTTTAGACAAGTGTATTTTCTAGACAATTCCATTTGTACATAAATTTGCACATAGATATTTTATTAACTTCGCTAAATACATAAAACCCTTTGTGAGAAAATTCCTTATTACGGTCAAATACTGTTACAATCATTATTACTACACATGTCCGACATCTTTGTTTAGCCTTTAACATCACCATCACGTTGGTTTATCGGCTGCAATATTACAATATATATTGCATGTGTCACTATATATATATTGAATACTTGCGATATATATAGTATATTTGCGATATATCTCAAAAACTGTGGTATATATCATGATTCTTACGATATTTATCGCCCAAATGTGAAGTAATCGATTCTATTAATATACCAATTATGTGGAGAAATACATTATTTTCGTGATTATTTCACGGATTTATAAAAATTAGTCAATTTCGCACAGATAAACGGATTTCGTGATTTTGCATGCTGCAAAAAACATGTGTGTCTATCTATTATAGATGGAAATATCTTTATCAGGTACACAGATTCTTCACTCCTTTCACATTTGCACTTTGTAACCCTTCAAATGGCCTGCTTGTTGCGATCGCTCATATCTCGCAACTTCAGAAAAGCTTGCCTGAGTGAGTAAGTGAGTGAGTGAAGAGATTTGGGCACCTCTTAACAGCGAGGTCTTAAGAGCCGATAAAAAGGTTATTAGGGGCATATATCATTGCATTATGTACAGTCAGCATGGTTCAAGTGAAATGATCACCCATCTGAAAATATAGGTGCCTGTGACATGCATGAATTTCAGTTTGGTCGACCAAAAGTTAACTTTCATTAGCCAATAGTAATCCATCTGTAATTTTACGAAAAAGCATAGGTACTAATTGCAAGTTTTTGTTGTGTGCACACAATTTTGTTAGTGTTAAGTCTACCCTTAATCTAAGTATCCATTTAATTTACAAGAAGGTCTCAACACTGCCTGTGGCCATAAAAAGGCCTATGTTTGCAACGCTTGTTATTGTATGCTCGGTTGTTGGCGTGACCATTTTAATTACAGTATTTCTCTTTCTCATCTGCGCCGTGCCTTAGCTCTCATTAAACAGTTTATATGCATGGCAAATTTTATGCTGAGTCTGCAGTCTGTGGGCATCCTGACAGAAAAAAGTGCCCTTTGTACCATACCGAGCTACATTTGTGTATCCCCACGACATCTATAGGCAACTCACATACTAAATGTGAGTGTATTAGTCTGCGTGGGACGCACTATTTCATGTATCTCTCTGCAAAAGGTGCATCGCCCCGAGGTCATTTGCACTTACTACTTTGCTACAGATAGATGTGTTTTCCCCGCAGCTGTAACTAAATTTTGTTCATAGTGAAATATATAGTCGCAGTGCACATAGTTACTTATTATGTAGAATAGTCATCTTTCCTTCAAGAAGATGTAGTTAGCACAACTTAGATGACTAGTGTTTTTGACAACCTGCTGTCTGTGATGTTTAACTATAGGCAGCTTCTGCTTCAATCCTCCTTTTGGGGTACGTTTATCGACAATGGTTTTTTGTAGCTTTGTAACGCTTTCGAGATCAGTCATTAATTAATTTGTGATTTCACTTTTTTAAAGAGGGTTTTCTTTTACAAGTTTAATTTCTGTTCTACTTTCACCCTCACACCTCTGATTTCATTTTGACATCCATTCAACTTTGGCTCTTATTCTGTTTCAATTTTCTGTTTGGGTGCTGGATAAATTACTTAAAGTTTACTTCATCCAGACCACCCCATCGCCAGTGATATTCGACTGAGCTAGGATGATTTGTCTACATCCATTACTACATTTATCAACTAGTTTTCTTTATAATCTTGTGTCGCAAGACAAAATATTTATTATTTTCAACTACTTAAGTGTCAATATAAAAGCTTTATCTTTGGTAATGCAAAAAAAAATGTTGGACTGGCAGAATATTTTTTATGTGGTTTACGTTACTCAAGTGACTAATGCAAAAGTCATGAAATGTAAATGTAGCATTACTGTAAAAGGGATCTAATAGGTCATTGTAAGGGACCATGTTTTGAGATATCCCATTTGATCATATCCCTTTTTAAGATATCCTGTTTTATCATATTTTTCATAATTCCTAAGCTGTAATAGTTTGCTTTATACAAAGATAAATCATATTATGCAGTTATGATCACTTTGACTGCATGTTGTCATAGATTTTGTGTTTGCAAATTTCATTCTAAAATATAACATAACAACGCTGCCTATTTTATCTCTCTCCTTTAATTCCTTATAAATAACAATTTTTTTTTGTATCCTCTGGTACTTATTAATATTATGTAGTGACAGTATTTTTTGTTGTAAAGTATTTGTGTCACATTTTCCAGCATGCATTTTCCTAAAATCGTAATATATTTTGTGGTAGCAGATTCGATAAGTGGCACATTACAGACTGACATTTGAGTGCAGGGTGGGCGAAAATATATAGATAATATCCTAGGATGTGCTGTTGTACTAAACTGATTCACTAATTTTATTGGGATTGCATTAAAATAAATTAGCTTTAATTTTGCACATAGGTGCCTAGAGTGAGACAATAATATATTTTTTCAGATTAACTGTCCATCATTGCATGTCATTTAAAGATGCTAAATCACAACTACAGATTATGCCACCTTATTTTAGTTTAGGATAGGTAATTATCTGAAACCTGAGGATATTTCCGCCATTTGCAAATGTGGATTGAGTCCAATGGGAATATAACTCAGTGCTGTATGTAAACTGCTTTTTGAAGGGTGGGTAATTATCTGTGCTCCGTGCACAAATAATCAAGCAAAATTTGGTGGCCTTCCTGTACTGTGGGAGTGCAAGTTATGCCAGAGAAAACAAGCACACACACAAACTTCAGCAAAAGATAAAACTGTTCAATGGCCAGATATTATTAAAATATTACTGCATTCTGGCAAGGTTAACCTTAACTCCAAAAGATGCAAATTTTCAATAACTCCTTTTTGTTCATGATGTTGGCTAATATAATCCCTGAAAACAAAAAAAAATCCAATTTTAAGCAACAGAATTAAAACATAATCATACTCTTACATGTCAAAAATGGTGTCTGCTATTTTCATCAGTACTGTAATAAAACACTAATTTTCTGGCCATGATTTATTTCACATTAAAATACAAACACTAATTTTTTGACCATCTTTATTTCACATTAAAATATGACTTTCTGAACACAGTTCAACAGCAATATTTTGTAGAACTATATGTATGGAATTTTCTGTAACTTTATTTATAGTTTTATGATAAAAATTTTTCAAGAATACATAAACACACATTTCAACAAAAAAAATTAAATTAAAAAAAGGATATATTACACATTATTAAATGGATTATGCAATGTTCAAATATAATATTTTTTAAAGTTAAGGCTATACTGAAGTTTGCTACAAATATTATTTGGATATTCAGACTGGAAATTTCCCCAACATATCACTTGCTTCTGCACATAATTTCACAAAATGCATGTGCAAAATTAAAATTTGCAAATTGTTTAAACTCTTTCACTACAGATATTCCTGATAATAAAATATTTCCTCTCTTTATTAACATTATATCACAATATGAAGTTAAAGTGGTTAATTTTCTTGTGAAATGATTTGGTGGCATACTTTTGGTAACAAAAATCTTTAACTCTTAATGATGTCAAGTTTAATTCCACCACATTTCATTTCAAATAAAATACTATCATTTAAATGAATGATTCGTATTCATTCTGAGGTAACAGGCACTAGTATTTCAAAACCATACAATTCTGCATTCATTTTTAATATATGTTTGAATTGTATGTATATATTTTATCTTTAGGATATTGAAAATGGCACATTTATAATGTCTGTTGCCTTAGTATCCTGTTGCACATTGTAATGTACCTGATAAATCCAGTAAATAAACTGGATACAGTGTTGATATAAATAGGAGAGTTGGTGAGTGGGCTAACTTTTCATTACACAAGCTATGTTTTTTTTAGAAAACTAATGGTATACAATAAAAAGTTTTGACATAGTTTTACAACAAACATCTACATTTCCAGTAGGGCTAAATATGTAAATGAAAATGAAAATGTATAAAAGTAACATGAGAAGAATGGGAAATCATATATTATAATAAAGGTTCTTTTATTACATAATACACACTATACAAAAACATAGGTTTGTCACTCAAAATTAATACACTGATAGAATGACTTAGTAGTTTTTATGTTTAATTTTATTGTTATGAGATACTATTTTGTAATAAAAATATTTTTAATTGGCATGTAATTCATTAAATTGTACCATAGCATAAACTAGTGTGCTAACCATTACAATAATGAGAGGTGCCTGACCTGTAAAATTTGATAGCAATATGGAGTTAATGAAACAACAAAATTCCATCCTTGAATTACTTCCTCTCTATTAACTTCTAAGATGCAAAATTTTCAATTGGTTCTCTCAAATAATAAAGAATTATTTTTACCAGTAACTTGTAATGTCAATTGAAAACTGAGTAGCAAGAGACAGTAGGTAGTAGCAGCAGCAGCAAAATGTATGGTCCGAGACAGACTGGAGCAAAAGGGGCATAAAGGCAATTTGATGAAATTGTAAATCACACTTAGGAGGCTAAATCCTAAGGTGGAGCCATGTATTATGCTGGGGAATGGTTCTATCAACACCAACCCTTCCCCCTTTCACTGCCATCAACCACTTGGGGTTAAATCCCATGCTTGATTGGCCAGAGGGTAATCCCACCCCACCCCATCTGCTGTGTTGTAAGTTAGTAGTTGAGTGTTTGGATGTGTTGGGTAGGATGGAGTAGGTGGTGGTATACTGTGATTGTCTGGGGAGCAATGTAAAGGTTTTTTTTAGTATATCAGGCGCTTAAGCGACAGTTGTCAAAATTGGAACTTTAAAAATTACTTAAGGATAATATGAGTTTAGGTATGGTTGGCAAGAGAAAGGGTGTTTCTAGGTTCAAATCTTACTCATAAAAGTTCTGAATCCCAATGATGGAAACAGATGAAAATTACAAATGTCAGTGCAATAATCAGAGTAGGAACTGCATAATGACCAAGTATGACTTGTTACAAACAAGTACACTCTGTAATTAAGATTACAGATACTATACCAATTGAAACAATTATGTTAATTTCCTTGCAATAATAATGCATAATTAAATCAAATTACACATCTGTCCACCTTGAGCACTTCGAGCAAACTGAGCTGTCCCTGAAAGTACTAATATATTTTAATTAAAATTACTGTTATCACCATAGGCTGGTGCTCCTATCCAAGTGTAAACAATGTGTGTGTAAAAACTATTTTGTCAATCACTGGTTTTTTCCCCACGCTTGTTGCGATGCATACCACTGGGAACCCAACTACGGGCTATTAGATCTCTGTTGTTAACTTTAAGTTGCTAAGAACAACATAATCAGCAACCATGACATGTTTCTGTGAAGAAACCTTTGCTTGAGATGAAAAGAAAGCAACTTTGTACGTGAAGAGTCAAACTTTTGCATGTGGATGAAGATAAATTAGGTGGCATGCATCATCCTAGCCTTTGCAGCAGACGCTGACCATTTGGACCACCTCCAAATGACTTTCCTTTTGTTGGGGAGGGAAAGTTGTAAATAGCTACCATTTGCCAGCTTAAATCTACTTTTAGGACCAGACTGTTTCTAGTCACTTAAACCCTCCCACCTGCTTAACATCTGGAGTGTGAAGGTTTAATGCTGAGCAGATATGCCCCTGCTGTACATCTTTCATATAATTGTGGATTAATTACCTATATAACAAATAAAATTTTGCCACATTCTTACTATAAGTGATGTTGCTCATATTTTTGTAAGTAATAATGACATTAAGGCCATGGACTCAGTTGTTCCGATTTTTGGGTAGTTTGAATTTAAAATCTTTAGTGGTGTAGTCATAGTCACAAAACAAGAAAGTAATTACCTTTACAACAACATTGGAAATTTCCAGAGTCTTAAAATATCCTGTAAGGAACTGTACATTATTCCAGTGTTTGTAGCACTATCTAAACCATTCCATATACAGCTTTGTTAGTTTATTCAGGTTTCATATATGCATAATTCACTAGACACCACTTGTTCTTCTGTTACACAATTAGCTAGCTGAGATTGGCTGAGAACGTTATGATGATGTCAGGTTGAGTGGTTAATAACCATATTATGAAATGTGGCTACAAATCACCTTCTCTGTTCAGTAAATAGAAGTACAACTTCTTGCCTGAAAAGTTGTGTGCCTTTATACGAGTACGTGATTACTATTAAGAATGATAACCCAATTTCTGGGTAGTAATATGTTAATCAGCAGGTATAACCCATCCCTCTGTTCCTGACAACATCCTACATTCTTCCACTGTAGTTACCTCAACCATTAGGTTTGTGAAAAACTTAACACGCATGGCTGGAAAGGGATTACTGTACATATTCTCGGTTTTGTAGCGTAAATTTTGCAAAAAAAAAAGCGAAAAAAAAAAAGCAAAAAAAAAAAAAAACCTGATTATAATTTTTTATCACTAGTTTTATTGGGTAGCTTTACTTTTAAAGTTTAGGGAGTATTCTTCTGAAGATAACTAATTAATTTTCCGTGTAGGAGTGGTGATTTGATGTGAGATTTCCGTTTATATGGTAAATAAGGAACTCTTTCTTATAGCACATGAAGTCAAGAAATCTTGTTAAATGTTACTGATAGTGAGAGAAGTTTCATCCTCAGGACTAGCATTGTTGGCCCTAGGACAAAGTTGAAATTTTCCACTAATAGTGATGAGAGTGGCTAGCCAGAGCAGGTAACAGCAGTTGGAAAGTTTTGCAATGGAAGTGGCAGTTTCATGGCTCCATGGGACAGGGAGCCAGAAGTGTGGGTTTTCTTTCCACTGAAGGGAAGGGGGTAGATGGTTTGCAGTCACTGGAAATGGAACCTATTGTTGGTTGACTGCTGATACGACATCCTGAATGTTTGACTGTACAGACAGTTTTCAGTGAGATATTTATTTTATATTTTAAGTAACAAGCTGGAGAAACTACCAGAGAATCTTTTGAGAGTTTAAAAATGATGTGCCACTTTTTTTTTTTTTTTTTAATTCTTTTGATTTTGGGTAACAGGTGACAGTAGTTCCAGTAGTGTACATGCAGAATTTGGCAAGCCAGGATGCAGTACTAACTTGAGCAAGAGGCAATATATTATGTCAAAACAATTTGCATATTGAAGTGATCCTAGCTGGCGAGCAAAATGTAAACGAAAATGCTGTTTACTTAGTAAGGCAGAATATTTTTGGGAAAATTTTAAGGCCATAACCTTACTTGGTGTTGTTAAATTTGTTTGCTCTATCAAAATGAACGTATTTTTGAAACATTCATAACTTCCTAGAATTACTGAAACTTTAAACTTACACAAACATAAAATTGCTAAATATAATTATACTTACTTTGTGACGATACTGTTCTATGACAGTGTGTGGCTGCGATGAGTATTTATGTTTTTTTTTTAAACAATGTCATATTTTTTTCCCTGATTAGGAGGTTAGTGATTGTTAAGTGTTTTTAAGAACCAAAAATTATGCAAATATAATTACCTGCAAAAATCAAACTTTGGTTACATTTAATATTTTGTTCAAGCTCCATTCCTGATAAATTTATTTTTGTAGGCTTACTAACAGTTTAATAACATCAGTTTTTTTCCCTCTTGATTTATGATACTTATGAAATGTCACTATAGATGAAATCACATCCATCTGATTGAACCTGTGGCTCCTGGAGATCTCTGAATGTCTACTAGAACACATTTGTACACATTCCCTTTAATTTGTTGTTCTGTTTGTTTTGTCATATACCCTGGCATGGTAACAATTACATGTTACAAACAGGTGACTGGCACTGCAGTTTTAATAGCACAAGAAATATCTGCTGATGCAGAATAAGTAAATATTAATTTTTTTGGTAATGCTTAGACTTTCCATATGCTACAATAACTTAGGCTGAAGGAAGTTAGCTGGCTTTTTCGGTTGCTATATTGCAATATATCCAAGGTCCATTCAGGATAAGGAAATAGATGACAGCTGAAAAGGATGTGATCGCTATGCTTACAAGTTGAAAAAATTCACAGCACACAGAGTTTGCCAGTCAAGAAACTGACACGCTTACGTTAAACCCAATAAACAAGAACAGAACGATTACTTGACATAGATTAGGTGAAAGGAAACGAAACAGCTTTCGTTCATGACGGATAACAGAAGATGCTTATTTTTGTTCATGAAGATATCAACAGGGCTGCAACTTCAGGGTATGACATTTTAAGCAAACATAAAGGAAGATACTGACATCTCTGTTGTTTTGGTGACTGCCTTTAAGGCAGCATTAGAAATGATAAACATGTCAAAGGTCACAGAAATGTGACTTTGCAATCACAAGGCACAAAAAACAATAAAAAGAATTTGAAAACAAATCACGAGTGAAAATAATTGCAAAATGCATATGCAGCGCAGGTCTTTAGCACCAATGGAGGTGGAGCAAGGTAAAGTAGCAGTGACGAGACGTAATTGTAGGTGAAACAAACTCACTCCAAGAAAACCCAATGGTCAATGGTAACATCAACAGGTTTCCAACATGAAAAACATCCAGTTATGACTCAACCAGGAATATAATCCAGCTTATTGCAGTAGGTGAACAAGGGTACCGCCGCCCCAAAATACACATAAGCAAAAATATTTGAAAAAATTTACTTATTGAGAGGTCTTAAAGCAAGCAGCTGTGGAAAATCCAATGTTACATGGAAGTTTAACAGTCTAGAAATTGTTTCAATACTTTAGAAATACACACACTGAAGAATATCATGAAAGTAATGAATAGTTTATGTAACCCTATGTATTATGTGTTCATTATATTGTTGCACAGTCGTAATTTCGGGATGACAAAATTTTTTTTTTGTTGGTTCCCTATTTTTTTTTGGATGGAGAGTAGTTTTTAATTGAGTTTTGGATCAGTTTTGTTTAATATTTTTCCTAGAGTCATTAGTTCGAGGATTAGTGTTTTTTTTAGGATCCATTCTGGCATTAACTTGATAGTGGTGTTTTGAGGCTGTTTTAAATTTGTAGTTTTTTTTAATTTCAAAATTCTTAAATTCTCACCCATACAAGGTGTCGTACCTAGGCTGAAGTGCCCAGCTGCCGATAGGAGTAGAGATAGTAACGTCACGCCGCATCAGAGACAAAAGCAAAGGGCAACTACAAATAAATGTAATTTTTCTCAGATTGACGTATTTTTGTTTTGTCATTGAGTTTTTGAAATTTATTTTAGTTTTTGCCAACAAAGGAAGAGTGATTGCCCACAAATTTAATTCACATTTGTTAAAAATTAAATTTTGAAGAATAACAAAAAGTTGAATTTACCTGGCTGAGAAATGCCGAAACAGGATGAAGCACATTTTAAGTAAACGAAGTATAAGATGGAATTAGGGCTGTTATTTTTTTTTTTTTTTCGTTTGTTTTAAATGGAAATTTTATATGAGCTTGGGTTAAAGCCCCAAAATATTCTTTTTGTTATTGTTTTTTTTTTAACAAGCTTTGTAGAACAAGTTCATAGATTTTTGGTAACAATAATACTAATAATTATGTTTACACTATATGGGTTAAATTTTGACTGCCGATTACAAGTGTGCTTGGTGTTATGTTTTTTTTTTTGTTTTGTTTAGGATTTTTCAATCCCGCCCATAAAATTTATAGGATTCATTTTTTTTGTTTGGAGTGGCATATGTGTGTTCTGCTTTTATTGTGCTGAAAGAAATTTAGCTGGGGATGAAGCAGGACACCATCCAAGTTGGAGGGATGGTAGGTCTGTGACTGTGGCATTGGAGTGCTGCAGTCTCGCATCCTTCCACTGTGCAATGAGGGTCTGGAGTTGCATTGATGCCACCCCCCTCCCCCGCTTTTCTCCTGTGCCAGTGACCCTGGTACATCATTGATTGTTGGTAGTGTAGAGGTTATAGGCTTTTTTTTTTTTTTAAATACTTTTTAATGCGCTGATGTTGGATAACTAAGGATTGAACTGTTATTTATTTTACATTTGTGATTGTCTGCACTGTTCCACTGAGATTAGCTTCAGTTGCTTTATTTGTTAGGGGTTCTGGAAAAACGATACTCAAGTACATAAGTTGGTTGTTTCTAATAGGTGTTTTTTTTTTCTCAAAAAAAAAAAGTGGTCTAATTATGTGGAGAACTCTTTGTGTGTGGTGGGTAATACTCCCTTGTCTGTTGCATAATAAGAAATAAATAACTGAACTATACTTGATAGAATCTGTGGCAATAACAGAAAAATTTTTGTTATGAAAGGTTTTTCTTTTAAATTCTGTTGTTAAGAAAACCTAAAGACAGCAGCTTAGTTAGTTTGTGTTGTTGTTATAACCTTGTGGGTGGCCGAGAAAGAAAATGTTTTGATGTTGATTAATAAAGGTATGTTTGAGTTAGAGGCTCAGAAATTTTTGTTGATGTTAATGCAATAAGCAGTTATGAAGTGAGAAAGGAATGAGATAAAGAATGTTTCTTTTAGCCGCTATGAACAGCCATGTTTGGGGGATCTTCATGAGTAAATGAGAGATGTGAATGTTAAGTAAGTGTTAAGTAAGTAAGTGTGCTTATTAGTGCCACGCATATTTTTTTTTGTTTAGGGGCTTAGACAGCCAAATTTTAAGACATAAAGGTTACTGGGGCTTTGAAAGCAAGACATAAAAGGGTTTATTTGACGAAATGATGATGATCCTTAGCCACTGAAAATAGAGAGAAAGGATCATAGGAAGGGTTGCATTTTTCCAAAGAGGGAACCTGTCAGACAACCAAGGATGTAAATGAGGGCTTTAAAAGCCATGTGTCACAAAAATGAGAGCTTATAAAGCTATGTTATGTTCATTATGTTAGGTGAAAGATGTTCTGTTTAGATGTAAGGATGTTCAAAAAGTTCTTATAAGTTAAGAAAAGTCTTGTGGACCAAGTCGCTAGTAGTCAATGTTTTTGTTTGTTGATGTGAAGAAACCCCCTCTTCCCCTTTAACACAAGTTTACCTGTGAACGCAATGAGAGACTGTACTAAGTCATTTAGGAATACGTAACTTTTTTTTATTATTGATGGCCTGTTGAATGTTTTTCTTCTTCTTTTTGTTTTGAAGGGGTTAAAATTTAGGTTTAGGTAGAATGGGTTCGGTTAGGAGCAGGCCGACCTCCCACTCCTTCCTTTTCCTTACCCTACCTTTTAATCAAGTCAAGAAGAGGGGCATGGTTGGTGCCATTACTGAAGAGTTTGAAGTGAACTGGACACTTGTGTTGAGTTCACTGTATGCTGGAATGCTCCAATGTGTTTAGTGAAAGACTGGGTAATACAGACATTTCTATCGAGGGGTGTGCCTTTTGGTCCCTTCAGGGGAGAGTTTTAAATAAAAAGGGTCCCTCTCCTCCCCTGAAACACAACAATGTGTTCTGGAGAGCCCGTCACTAAGGTGGACAACCCAGCCGCCAGTTCTTGTGGGTGGTGTCGACAGGTTGGTTGGATCCCTGGCAGATCCAGCAAGGGGGGCCTTCCCAGGATGTCCCTCCCCCCTTGCCTACGATGCCCTGCTGGCCAGAGGAGTCCCTCACCACTAGGTCGAGCCCACACACAGAGAGAGATAGAGCTCAGATGGCAGAAGACGACATGGCTGTGGCATCAAGGTGTGTGATGAGGGATGAACTGTTGTGAAGAGTTGTTAGTACTCTACTGGACATTCCCTCATATGGACAGTATCCTCTCCTCTTTTCCTAGTTCCGTGACTTTAGATATTATACCCCTCCTTTCAGAGATTGTTGATTCCCAGTTATAAGGGCTGTGTTTAGGAGAACTAGATATTAAATGGGAGGTTGTATCGTGGATAGCTTTAATTTAATTTTTAAGGACTGAAGTATAGTGTCTCTTCCCTTTCACCCATTAGTCATAAATAAGATTATAATGTTTTTATTTTAAAGTAGAGGCTTGAAGCCAATATGGAATTCAGAAAATTTTTGTGGAGTAAATAGAGGCCACCTATGTAATGACGTATGTTGTCAACTGTGTTGCTGTTCTGAGGCTGTTTGTCCTAGGTGTTCAACTATGTTGGAGGAGAGGTCCTGGGTTTACCTCTGCAGCTGACTGCTACTGAGGTGAAGCTGTCGATTCAGGGCGGACCGGTCCTTTTGGTTTTGTTGGAAGACAGCATGGCTGTGTTGGAGACGACCTGCACCACATTCATCTTTATCATGTTTCAGGGCACCAGCCTGGAAACTTCAGTGACCCCCTCTTCAAAAATTTGATGCAGTTAAGACTATACAAACTTTGTTGTTACTTTACAAGTGGATTAGTTTTGAAATCATTTTGGTGAACGAGAAGTTGAAGATCAGTTAGTTATGAACAGAAGAACTTGTTGCTTTGAGACAAACAAATGAAAGACTAACTAATTCTAGTTCCTCTTTCCTTTTTTTTTGCTCGACGCCTGAACATAAATTATTATTTTTTTTCTTGTACATTGTTTTGTCAAGATGAAATGCTGTAAAAGAATTATCTTTAGATTTAAATATGAAATGTGAAAGAAAGCCAGTTGTGCAGCATCTAATGTACACTTTTGGAACACCAAAAATTTAACTAATAGTTTTTTTTTTATTTTGTTGAAGTCAAATTTGTGAGGTCACAAATTCAGCTATGCGAGGGAAGATGTTGCGCAGTCGTAATTTTGGGAAAATAAAATTTTTTTTTGTTGGTTTCCTATTTTTTTGTTCAGACGGGGAGTAGTTTTTTAAAATAGAGTTTCGGATCAGTTTTGTTTGGTAAATTTTTCCTAGAGTCATTAGTTCAGGGATTAGTGTTTTTTCTTAGGGTCCATTCTGGCATTAACTTGATTGTGATGTTCTGTGGCTGTTTTAAATTTGTAGTTTTTTTTTTTTTTTTTTTTTTTTTTTTTTTTTTTTTTTTCCAAATTTTTAAATTCTCACACATCTTACAGCCTGATGGCTTGTTAAGGATTTTGAGATTACCTCGAGCCACTTCTGATCACAAGTCACGGCTGTGGTGTTGGCGCCGACAGATATTGCACCTGGGTCGTGGTTGGACGTATGCAAGCTCAGCAAAAGTGGACAGCACGATGGCGTGACTCGTGAACTTGCTAAGCTATGCACAGGCTGAAGGATGGCCGTACGTTAGCTCCAGAGTGCCCGAGGGATGAGGGAGAGGTACAGGATGCACCGTTTGGGTGAGGCGGGAGGTGGCGGCTGCAAGGTTTTCGCTGACGACCGCCTGGCAACAGGGAAACTTCGAAAGCGTAGCAGAGCAACTGTAAGGGGAAGAGTGGAGGCTGGAGGAGCTTTGAGATTTTTAACATGTAGTTTTTTGCAGAGATACATGCCTTTTTTTTTTTTGTTTTGTTGTTATGTAGTTGTAGAGATTAGTTTTTGTTTGGGCCCAAGAGCTTCCCCAAGGCAGTAGCATCTTTAATTTTTGAAGTTTAATTTTTGTTTTCTATACTTGGAACTTTAATAATGCTTGGATGCTAAAGTATTTGAGGAATCGAAGTTTAATGTTACAGTGACAGACGTTTATTTTAGTCCCAATTTGACGAAGCTAGACGAAAAGTATGACACAGAGTGTGGTCTCGTGTTTTTTTGTTGAAGTTGTGTGGACATAACCCTTTTTGTCGTTAATGGCTGCCGATACAGATGAGTCTTTTTTTTTTTGAGTGGCAGAGTTCCCTCACCTAGTTGATGAATTTGTGCACTAGCCAATTTGATGAGCCATAATATAACACTCACTATTTGATTCCGGAATGAAACCAAAATGTTTTAAAAGTTAGTCACTAAATTATCGTAATTATTTTTTTTATGAAAGGACGAAACAATAATTAATTTTTTACATCTATATGAGAATAATTAGTTTGCTGAAGTTGTTGTTTTCTTAATGTTTTGAGGCGACAGTTTTATTCCTGTTAAATCTGTAGAACTGGTAAATGTGATGATTGTCAAAATTGTATAGAAGAACTTTTATTCAGCCACTTTTCGTTAGTTTAAAAAACAAAGTCCAGATACCGAAATATGTTTTGTATGCCATGTATGAAAATTCTCAGTATCTGATATTGATTGATATTGTTTGTTGACATTTATATATAATTAATTTAGTTAGTTTTTAGTAAATCACATTTCTGGAAAATCACACTATTTCTTTTAGTAAATTTAGCATCCTTTTAATTTTCATTGATATGAGATGACTAAATTTGGTAAATTAATGATTTTTATTTTCAGTTATGTTTTTAAGTACGCGAGTCAGTGTGACAGAGTCTAAAATATTTCTAATAATTGTACCCCTCGTGCCTTTTTGAATGAGCGAGTGCTTTAGATGATGCAGAGTTAAATGGATTTTTGGTGACTTTTTAAGAGTAGTATTTTGAGAGCTATCTTTTCAGATGTTTTGTAGTTAAGGGTTTCAAGGCAACCCTTATAATTTTCGCCTTGTGGTGGATCCGCCCCCATAGTTTCGCCGAGCTGAATGATTATTTACATTTTATTTCTATTTGTTTTGACATGATGAGAATGAGATGGTTTTTGTCCCCCTATCCCCTTCTCCACCTCTGCACTTTGCAACATATGGTGTAGTTCGCAGAGTAAACTTTTAGAATTTTAAATTAGATTTGTTCTTCTTCTTGCCCTCCCCTCCTCCTTTATTACAATATATTTGTAACAAAGAACAAATGTATACTTCAAAGATGTTTAAAGGTTACATCAGCAGCACTGCAATTTAGTCACATATCCAAACATAAAAATATTAAAATTAAAAATTAAAACATATTTATAATAATAAAAAATATATTTACACCACAAATTCAAAGCAATACTATTCCATGACATTACACTCATACTTGTAGGTGATAAATAAAATTTCACAATATTTGGGATTATACCAATGTTTGTAACTATACACCTGTATTCATAATTTTATGATTTTCTTTTTACTTATATGATTTTTTGTAGACTACCAAACATTATTCCATTACAAAATATTTGAATAGGTAAAGGAATTTACTTCCACAGTTTACATGGTTTAACCATGAAAAAGTGACTGGTTCAAGTTTTATACCTGAGGATATCATACTGAAAATGAAGTTCAGGAATAATTATTTTTAAAAACAGATATAAGCAAAATTTTTAATTAGTATTTTTGTAATTGAAATTTAAAAAAAATGTTCCCGAAAATAGAAAACAATGTTTCACACAAATTTCAAAAAATTTTGTGCATCTCACAATTATTTAGAAATATTTTCCATGCGTCTGTCTTTTTAGTTAGTATGAGCAACATTGCTTTAGTAAAAACTAGAGTCACTCTATCAGTAATCTCAGTGCTTCCTTTTGAGCAATTTCATTTATGTTGTAGAACTTCCAACACAAAAGAATACATAGTTTGAATAAATATAATGAGCTTTATACATTCAACATACATTTGCATGACACAAATACACTAAACACATAACATCTACAGCATCTTAACATTATGGCACTAAATATAAGTTTTGCAATTATTTTGTGATGGGTCAACTCAAATTTTCATAATTCCCCAGTTACGAATTTGGGAAAATAAATTTTCTGCTCCTCCTGGACAGATTTTCTTTAGTCCTGTTTAAGCAAATTCACTGGGAGCCATACATTGTATGTTAACACATTTATAAAAATTTACAAACATAAAATTATATTTTGATTTTATTTCTTTATGGACAACAGAAAATCAGCACACTTGAATGTAAAATGTATTTATGTGCTTACTTTTTAAAAAGTGTTTGTAGAAGTGAAAATTATAGGCCAATTTCTTACTTAAGAAATTATTACAAAGTTTTAACACTGTCTTAAATACTTATGTATTTTGTTTTAATTGTGAATGGAAAAAAAATAGTTATAAAGGTTTTTTGCAGTAACAGAAACAGAAAACCATGCACTTCTAAATAACATCTATACTTTGAGGAATGTGTGTTTCTTCATGAGAAGTAGTACTTATCTGTTTTTAAAGAAATAAATACATTGTATTACAAAAATGATCACTTAAATTGGATTCCTGGAGAACTTGTAAAACCAAAAAACATAATGTCCCACCACTAGTAATATTACTATAAAAATAAGGATGAGAAAATAATGACAAATATGCAAAAGTTAAAGTAAACCAAATAAGGAAGTAATTTTACATGAACATTTATTTTACAGTGTTCAGTACCCAAACAATATATATTGCAGCATCAAACAAATTAAAATGCTTAGATGGTTTAAGTACACTGTAAAAATATTCACTCTTACAAATTAGTATAAAATATTAAAAATTATTAATATAACTACAGATTTATCAAAGCTCACTATATTCACACACTAAGAAATATTTTTCAAAATGGAGTTTTAGCGTCATTAAATTTACATATAACAAATAGGAAAACTTTGTTTTCAAACAATACTTTCAACATCCAAATTTACATTTCAATGGAAAATTTGGTTGTTAATTCTAAATACACAAGTATTATGCATACTGCTAACTAAAATACACATTCCCAAACACATCAAGGTTAACATAACAATAAAATTGTTGTTCTTTACCCACAATAAAATATTTATGACGTCAACAAACATTCAAAAAACAGAATTTTATTTCTTGAAGAAAGCTCCAATTTTTCAATCTTCTTCACTCATCTGTAAAATTAAAATGACATTAATCTTAAGTTGAACTCAGGATGTTTCTAAAAGATTCTTCCAATTACAAAAGGCTATAACTTTTAAAATAAACTGAGAACTGTGTAGTAAAGATTCGAATCAACTGTCTGACAATAAAATGTCTCTTATTTAAAACAATCACAATTGCTCAATATTCCAATCAGATGGGATCTGAATCACTTGGGTGCTAACTCAGTGGTCAGTTAAGCCATGCTGCGGTCCCACACATAAGTGAGTATGTCCTTTCACTGCTAAGAGAGGATTGAAATGTTTCACTTGGTTGCCCCTATATGCCTCCCTGATACATAGACAGTAAGTTGCCAGCATGCGAGCTTCCTTCAGTATGCATCAGGATAATGACCCCACAACAGAACACCTTCTGTATTCTCAAGTTTAACAATTTAACATCTGTGACAACTGTGCAATGTAATTTTTGGCGAGCATATGGCACTCCACCCCCTACTGCTCAGAGTATTCAACATTGGCATGAGCAGTTTCGACAAACAGGTTGTTTGTGTACAGGGAAATCAACAGGTTGTCTCCTAGTTTTGTGAAGACATTGGGCACATCCAGTAGAGTTTTGTTAGAAGTCCACAAAAGTCTACTTGTAGTGCCAGCTAAGAATTAGTCATTTCCCATAAAACTGTCTGGCATGTTTTGTTACAACTGAGTTTGTTATTCAAACCATAGATGACTGAACTCTTGCATGCCATATGTCAAGGTGCTAAACACGTTCTCGAAAAGGAAATGGAAGATGACACACTTCTTTCATGCTTAATGTTCAGTAACGAGGCTACTTTTCATCTCATTGATGCAGTGGACTGCCACTATGTATGGATATGGGGATCACAGCAGCTACATGCCATAGTCAGCATGAGAGAGACTCCCCTAAAGTGAATGTATTCTGCGCCATTTCCCCAGAAAAGGTTTATGGAACATTCTTTTTCCTGACAACAATGACACGCGAATATCATATCTGCAAATGTTGCAGAACAGGCTTTTCCTGCAGTTAGAGGCAGTTTCTGCTGATTTAATTTTCCAGGACGGAGCACCATAGTACTGGCCTTTGCAAGTTTGAACATTCCTGAATGACAAGTTTCCGCACCAATGAATCAGTCTTTAGGGATATGCTGATTTGGCATTACACCACTGGCCACAAAGGTAAACCCATCTAACTGTATGTGATTTTTTCTTCAAAGTGTCAAAGTGTTTTCAAAGTGTCAAAGTGTTTATGAAGGATTCAGTTTATGTGCCACCCCTTCCTACAATAATGGGTGAACTTCAAAACCACATAACAACAGTGACTGCAGTAACACCAAACATGCTCCCTAATATGTAGGATGAGTTTGATTATCAAGTAAATGTAAGCTGTGCATCTGCGCAGAGGAATATTGAGCATTTGTGATAATTGTAAGCGAGACTTTATTGCAAGACATGTATTTTACTATTTTCCACATGGTTCTCTGTTGCTTAGCTTAAAAGATATAGCCTTTTGAAATCAGATTATCCAGGTTATAAAAGAAATTGCATGTAACATCCACATTCTATTAAAACCAAAAATTGTGCTTCATAATAAAACAATAAAAAAACTGTATTTAAAATTTCTAGTACTTTTCAACAACACTCATTTAATTCTGAACTGCTTTGAGAAAAACACTATGAAAGATATGCTCAGAAAATCTGCAAAAATGATGTTTATTATGGGTGTAATTCGATGGGCTTGAAACAGAAAATTTTCTGGTAACATTTGCATACACTGTTACTTAAAAAAACACTAAAATAATAATTATCACAAAGCAAACACTAACACATGAAAAATGCAAACATGAGAATATACTGGGTTAGTCACCTGAGTTTTTTCCATATTCATACAACCCGATCACCATACTAGCCCTCTAACATAACATCTCCTCTACTGTAAAATAATTCTCTCTTGTGTACCCCAAGTCCCGTGCCGTGTACGTACTCATTACGGCATCTCGTCTGCTATCTGGAAATTTGATGCAATTGTCAGTCGGCACCAATCAGCGGCATGAAAATAGAGAATCGCTACAAAACAGCACGTGCGCATTGATTTCTTTTTGTCAATACAGTAAGTAGTGACTGTATTTTTATATCACATAAAGAAACACAATGGCTCAAAGCGAGGCAGATGTGTGTTACTAAGGACGCAATTGTCACATACCAACGTATTCGGTAACCATCGCAATAATCTGTTTCAACACCATAAGCGGACATGTATTCTTTGAAAAGTGACTGCTTCTCAATGCATTGTTGACATAACACCATCCATTTACCGCTTACCGTATGGACGACAATGAATCAATGCGCATGTGGTGTTCTGCTATGATTGAAGTTTTGTTTGATGGCTAGTATTGTGTGTAAATAAAATTTATGAATTACAAAAAATGCAAAAATGCTTGGCATTTGGCAAATCAGAATACAATTCTCAGTGAAGGGTAGGGAAATATATAATATAGATAAGACAAATGTTATGCTATAGATATTTTATTGGCTCTTTGATAAAATTTGACACTATAATGCTGTGATGTGCACAAAATACAGTGAAATGACAAAAGTCATGGGATAGCACTATGTAACTGAATGACTAGTGGCACCACTGCTACAGAACGACGTTGCACAGCCTAAACCGGTCTCAGTTGTGAACAAGTGGTCATGTCATTCCGATTGACTGTTGTTTACATGCTCATGGCAAGGCAATGTGAGTAATCGGAGTTCAAACAGGGCATGATTGTGGTCGCTAGAAGGATGGTACATTCAATTTCAGAAGTTGTGGAAACTTTCAATATTCCTCGATCCACGGTTTCATGTGTATACAGGGAATATAAAAATAAAGGCATTACGATCCACCATGGACAATGCAGTGGTCGTCCAAAGTTACTTGATGATCGTGACAGGCGAAAATTGGGTAGAATTGTCCGTGCTCTTCAAGTTTGATGTTTTAATCTGATGCCGGCTAACAGTCAGCGGCCCATGACGGTGCTCACGTGTCACGTGTTCTGCACGTGCGCAAAGAGGCTGATGATTTTGAACTTTTCTATAAATGTTAATTTTAGTGTATAATGTGTTATACTGTCTTTACAGTGTTTAATACACCTTAAAGTGTTTTAAAGTGTTTGTAATAATTTTAATTGTTTGGTTATGAATAGTCAAAGTGGCCGCGGCACCAAGATTAAGAAAACTTAATATTCTGGCATGAACGCCATCACAAAGAGACATTAAAATAATACTAAAATTCATACGAAAGTTATAGAAATGTAAAACAATATCTAATTGACTTTGTGCCATTTTATGTTCAATATAAAATATTTCACTCAGTGTGCATTGCACTTCCGCTTATGTGAACCCCGTAGGCGGCCATGGTAGGTCCATGCGACGCTTGTACCTGAACAGTCTGTCAAGGAGAGCTAGTGAGGTGAGACACTGTCAAGTGCGCACTACAACTTTTGTTCATTGATTTAGGTTACCATACTCAATGTAGTTTACCGGGTAATCTTTGCTTGCATACGTTTTTGCCAGACATTTTCCCCAGCATTATGCTTCCGCTTTACTAATTCTTACGCCATTGTGGCAATTTTTAACTTAATCGAGGACAAGGAGGAGAAAGATGTCGGAGAGGTCACGTGACCCGCACATTTTGAATCAGATGCCATCTGCCCATGTTTATGGCATTTCAGTGTAACATCTGCATAATTGCTACACACAATTTTAAGAGCTTTATTTTTCTGTATGTATTTGAGGGTAATTTCCGTGTTTGAATATTTTACAGCAACATCACGTATAACCACGTGGCCGACTGAAGCCAAGCCTTTGTATATACCATCATTGCATTTTAAGAGCTTATTTATATAACATTGTATGTACAATCATTTATTTCAGGGTTCTATGTCAGTTTTATTCAGGGTTCAATGTATTTTTCACTTAAATTGATGCTTTTTGTACTTGACCACGTGGTCACAGTAATGTTTTATTTCACCGCTAATCGTAAAGAGAATCACTTGCTCAACACGAATAATATTTTATCTGAATTTAGTTTGCAGTTTCCACGCAGAAATATTCCACTTTCACCTACACCACGTGGTTCGCTACGAACTTCATCCAGCGGCGTCCGTGCCACCTAAGCTTGTTTTTACACATGTGTGTGTGTTTATTGTGAATATTCATCTCATGTTCCAGCTTATTTTATGTATCATTCAAGGTTCTATGTAATTCTGTAATTAGTGTACGGTGCAATTATTCCTGCCCTAGCCAGTTCTGTGTATAGGCAGTCACCACACTAACCACGTGCTGGAGGGTGAGCCCCGACGAGTTTGCGTTAGTGATGCCGAGTAATCAAGTGTGTTAATGTGTATTAAGGGTTTTCATTTGTAATTTACAGTGTCCTGTCTTCAGGGAAAAACCGTCAGTCTACCCTAGCGGCTGTCGGCCCTCCTCCCTTGTGAAGTCTGTGCTTTCATGCACCTCGGAGAGATCATCCATTTATGCGTGCGCTAGGTTAATTACGGGCTGGGGAGCACCCAAGCGGAATTGGCTAGTCATGACCGAGATAACCATTTCATTGGCACGTTGATGTGTATGAATAATATCAATGAAAACAAGTCTACAGTGAATTCAATTTTTTTTATTCATTAGTGACAGTGTCCTAGTCACATGTTTTATTTCTTGTTTATTTCAGTGATTTTTATTACAAGTTTAGTATTGTGAACATGTTTGTAAGTACGCACGGGTGAGACGGACACACAGAACCCACAACATCCCTGAGAACCCTCAGACTCAATAGAGCGGTGATTGGGAAGCACCGCTAGTGCCCAAATTACCAGTAAGTATTTGTGTCATCGTTCGTCTCATGTCTCACCCGACGATGTCAAATCATAACACTGCAAACCCGACCTACAACTGGCTATATACATCTACTGATATATAACAGATACACCTACTCAAGATATGTAGATTGTATTATACACTCTATAATCATGTGTATTTTAATCACCATTAAACAATGGTTATTTAATTGGACACCAGAACATTGATCCTGGTTAAGAAAGTGCTCAAAATTCATCTAATATTTGGCATGGTCACAATTCTTGTTTATCCATGAAGTAATACAAATACATAAATAACTTCCACGGGAATGCTAATACAGTGGCTGCCGACTGTTCAGCACAAAAACCTTTGTGTAGATTTCTTGTACAAAGTATTAACATACTTACACACACCAAAAATCTTGTAACTTGTTGACAAAGCTACGGACATTGATGATACTACTACTACGTTTACGGAATTTTCCAGTTATCACAGTTTTATTTCAATAAAAAGGTCACGTGAATACTACATCTCATTTTCATTGCATTTTCAGGAAATTCTATTGAAAACCATACATATATGGAACAGCGGCAGCAAGCATTAGTAACATTACCATTATTTTTGCATATTTTATATTAAACAATGTCGGCAAGCGAAGTGATTGAGGGGGTTAACATTTTCGGTTAATATTTTGTTAATCTGTTGTGTGGTGTGTGGCAGTAGTAGGATAACACCTATCCTTACAACATGGATTATCAATTATGCCAATGGCAGGCAGTAATATAGCTGGGGGAGTATGCCCTTTATAAATAATTGTGATCACCCATACAGTATTGTGCTTCGGATGATTTTCAATTGTGAAACTTAGAATTTTTTAATTTGAAGGAAAAAAGGCATTTTAATGGATTAACTGCAATGTGTTTTATTTGTGTGGTAATGTGTATTTTAATTTTTAATTTCGTGAACCTTTGTTGTAAATTATGGTAATGTAAAAATGTCAGGCAAGTGCAGTTTTCAAGACAGTTAGCATAACATACCATGTGCAGGTAGGTGGAAATTGTGGACGAGACATTATGAATATGACAAATTTACAGCACTTTGCACATGTTTACTAATTCAGTAAATTTGATGTTTACTAATTCAGTAAATGTACATAAAAAAGGAAAATGCCATGCCCAGTTAATAGCTGGCATTTTTCAGGAAAACCATGCACAGCAAATTTTTCTATTAAGTCTCATGAGTCCCATGTGAAAGTGCAGCAGTCTGACTTCCCCAAACCAAGTGCTTTTGTTGTTACTTCAAATGTACCCCAACAAAGTGCTGTCAGCATACCATCTCAATCAAGTAAGCTTAACCTGCAGTCTCAACTGAGTACTTCCAAAACTTTGTCCTGGGAATTGAGTCCTGTTGGTTTTTTAGTTGCTAGCCCTACAAGTAACCACAGATTTAGTTCTAAGTCTGGTGGAAACATCAAACCTTATCTTATCAAAGATGAAGTAACCAAAGCAGAAATAATCTGGTCTTTGAATACAGTAATGTGTCATTCATCCAAAAGAAGTGGTGGTAGTTCAAGTGGTCTGCTTCCTTGGATTTTTGGGGATAGTGCAGTGGCCCAAAATTTTAAAATGCATAAAGACAAACTGTCTTATGTCATTACCTATGGACTTGGACCATATTTCCAACAGAATCTTACCCATGATGTTAAAGATTTGAAATTTTATGCTGTCTTATTTGATGAAAGCTTAAATCAAGCAACACAGAAAGTTCAAATGGATTTTGTGATTCGTTACTGGGATCACCTTAAAAGTGAAGTCTGTACACGTTATTTAACATCTGTTTTTCTAGGCATGACCACTGCAGAGGACCTGCTTAATGCTTTCATTTCTTCAAATTGCCAAATAGGAATTGGGTTTGCAAAATATAGTTCAAATTTCTTTGGATGGTCTGAGTGTAGATGGATGCGATGTCAGGCAGATTTTTGATGTTGGAAAATGTTCTCTGTACATTGTGCAGGGAGCTTATAAGACAGCACAAAAAGAAATTGGCTGGGAAGTACATGAGTTTCTTCAAACTATTTTCTACCATTTCAAAAACTTTTCTTTTAGGTGTTCTGAGTATGTGCGAGTTACTTCTTCTACACTGTTTCCTTTGAAATTTTGCCAAATAAGATGGGTGGCCAATTCAATAGTTTAAAATAAGGCTGTAGAAATATTGCAATCTCTCAGGAAGTATGTTGCTGCTGTTGAGAAATATCCCCCCAGACTCGCAGAACTTTTCAAAGATGAAGTCTCTTTTGGCAGATCCATTGTTATTGCCAAAACTTGAATTCATGTTGTAAATTTCCTTACAATTAGAACCCTTTTTGACCATATTTCGGTAGAATGACCCTTTACTGCTTTTTTTGTATGAGGACTTATACTCTCTGTTGAGTGGAATAACTTGCAGGTTTTTGAAGAAGTCTGTTTTAGCTGATTGCAATGTTGCAACCAAACTTATGGCTCTTGATCCAAAAGACCCTGAAAATCTAAAATATTTTCAAAATGTTAATGTTGGTTTTTGTGCCAAGTCAGCATTAAAATTTGCAAAGATTTTGATGTTGTGGTCTTCAAAAATGATTGTAAAAAATTCCTCCGACATCTATTTGGGAAACTCTGTATGAAAAGCCCTTTGAAATTTAAAATTAAAGGAGTATTGTGATTGTCTCCTTTTGTAATTTCTAGTGAAGTTATGAGAACATTGAGAATAAACATTTATCTTGAAACCTTTGTGGAAAAAAAGTCTGATTGTACAATCAGATGCAGACTGTGTTACGAGAGAATACCTACTATTATGCGAAAACCCACAAGTCCAGAATGCTGTCAAAAATTTGATAGAAAAAATAAAGACTTGATATAGTGTACATTATCTTCCATTAAGAATGCACAACAGACAGCATTAGGTTGATACAATTTTTCCAAAAAATACCTATAATGTATCATGGCAATACTGTTGTGCAAAGAGGTTTCTAAATGAACAGGGGGTGCCTTGTTGAAAACCTAGAAGAAAATCTCTTATTGCTCTGTTTCTGCTGTTGGAAAAATATCAGATATATGGTTATTTCAAAATCTATGATTTTGGCTGTTAGGAATGCATCTGCCAAAAGACAAGCTCTGAGAAACAAACAGGAGTAAAAGAGTGCAAAAGGGAAAAAAGGAAAATTTTGTAAATGAAAGAATTGGAAATTTGTATAAAAAAAAGTATACAGCAGAGGAAGGAAGAGAGACAGACCCTGGAACACAAGATACACAATCTGCAAAAGAAGGTGCAAAAGTAAAAAAAGTGTTTTTGAGAAAACAGTGCCAGACATGTATATCTGTGTATGGACTTATTAATAGTAAATGTTTTAGTGCAACTATCTGTGTCTTTTAGAACACTTACATAGGTCAAATTTAAATTAAGCTCTACAGGATATTTGTTGTGTGGTAAACAGTGGTACTTAGTGTTTTAAAGCTCAAAAGTTATATCTATCAGTCAGAACAGCTGAAGTAGTAAGTCTCTGTTAGTCACATAGTGCATTCTTATGTGTCCTTACTAATCATTTTGTTTCAGAAATGTTTTAACCTGTTTTGGATTTCCCAATCTAACATTAGGAAATTCTTATTATTATAAGGCCTAGTAGTTGTATCTCACAAATTGACATCTGACTATGTAATTTTTACTATTTCGCAAGGCCTAGTGTGATGTTTGTTCTAAATTTTTATATTTTAAGTAACCATTTGTATTTTTGTACTGTAAGAAATATTGTGTGAATAATGGGTGCTTTACACATATTGTTATTGTCCACGAATCAATTTTTATAGTCAAGTGGAATTAAATTGGAATGGTCAGGAAAAGTCACAAATGGATTTCATTAGTTATGTAGACACCCTGATCTTACTCACCCATAGAACAATTATTTTGAGATATTTTTAGCCATACCGATGGGGAAAAGAACAACAACAACAACTTGATCATTGTGTTAACTATGAAAATTCTCATAAAATCTGTAAGCTTTGCATAATAAGAATGCATTTAGTATTGATTTTTGGTATATTAATTCCTTTTCAATGATTACACATGCCTTTATAATTTCCTTTTCACCACTTTCCCAGTAAATAATTTAGTTCTCTATTGCAATTTACAGTGACATGACAAAAGTCATGAGATACCCGTTTAATAACACATGGAACCCTTCTAGCCCAAAGAAGTGCAGTAACTCGACGTGACATGGACTTCAAAAGTGGACAGAAGACCTCTGGAGAGATGTTAAGCCATGCTGTCTGAATAGCTGCCCCAAGTTCCCTGGTATTTCTAGGTGTTGTGCAGGATCTTGGGTGCAAATGGCTCACTCCACCACATCCCATAAAAAATGCTCGATTGGGTTCATGTCGGGAGAATGTGCTGGCCACTCAATTCGCTGGAGCTCTCTACAATGCTCTTCGAACCAGTCCTGGACATCCACAGCCAGATCCCGATGAGACAGCGCATTATCTTGTTGAAACATCCCATCATCAGGAAAACTGAAGTCCATGAATGGCTGCATATGGTCACCAAGGAGAGTTTTGCAGCGGTTACCATTGAGTTTTGTCGGTACATGGACAAGTGGCCCCAACTCATACCATGTGAACACACCCCACACCATTATGGAATCACCACCAGCCTGCATGATACCTTGTTGACAACTGGGATCCATGGCCTCATTGGGTTTGTGCCATATCCAAATCCTGCCATCAGAATGAAACAACCTGTATCATGACTCATTGGACCAGACCACATGTTTCCAGTTCTCCAGGGTCCAATTAGCAACCTCACGAGCCCAAGTAAGGCATTGTGCCCAGTGTAGTGCTGCTAACAGTGGCACTCTGGTGGGTTTTCTGCTTCCAAATCCCATGGAAACTAATGCATGCTGCAAAGATCTTCTAGATACAAGTCTGACATCTCTTGCATTGAATGTTGTCAAATGGCAATCCCAGTATTTAAAATAAAATTTCAAATGGAGAATTATGGATGAGAGAAAAAAAGAGCACGGCTGCTGGCCAGAGTGGAAAACTGGGTAAAACTGTGTGCACGTGCACTTGCCCACTGATAGGAGAAAATGATTTGTTTTCTGGAAAAAATGTTTAAGTGCATTTGGTTATTGCAACTACCAAAACTAATAGTAATGAAGAGTCTCTAGAAGACTGCCACAATATGGGGAAGAAAAAATGCATGTTCGTGAAATGCATACATGTACTCACTCACACAGAGGTGAGTGTATGTATATGTATGTATATGTGTGTGTGTGTGTGTATATATATATATATATAAATTTGGACAGTGTATCGCTAAAATAAGAAAAGCAACTGTAAGTGCAAATAAAACCTTCCATCAATAACAGAATACGTAGGGGTTTCAATCATCGCATCACATAGAATGTACTCTTAAGCATTTAGTGAATTTTCAAGACAAATTATTAATCACCATGCCAAAATGTACAAAAAAAAAAAAGTGACATTGTAACACTTCGCTCTCCATTTCTAAGAAACTGAGATGGTTAAAATGTTAAAACTGACGTATGACCTGCTGCGGCGTGGTTCTACATGTTGGGCTTTTGATTGGTGCATTTGAACCAATGGCAGGATGGGTTAAATATGATTCTTAATTTGGAAAAATAAGTTTTAACACACGTTTTCAAAATAGCTGTAGCAGAGGTTTTATACCACAACGACAGTATAATGAGGAACACGGGTTAAGCAGGGACCATAATGCCTAGTAGGTGCCTTGCCTGTGTATAAGACTGGCCTGGTAGGCTGTCTGGTAGGGACAAAATCCACACCTGCTGTCACAACCCGGCGCTTTACCTTGAGTTGACAGGGACTCCTCCTCCGCAGCTGGCTCAGCGACTCGGCAGGTGGTGGAGTTGTAGAGTGTTCTGGCAGGCTGCTATGCTGTGGAGTACTTTGAATTGATGGGTAGTTGTGGGTGGTGTATAGAGGGAGGTCTAGATTACAAAACTAGAGATTATCTAGACCTAAGGGTGGCTCCTCTCCTCGCCTGAAGGGCTCTAGAATAGGATGAGGAGGGCCTTCAATTTATTCTAATGGGGGAACAGTGGACTAGGTATTTCACTGGAGATAGTGCTAGTTGACAAGTGGTATTACTCTCGAAGGTGTGTATTGCTCATTTAAATCTCCTCCATACACCTTCTTTCCGGGAGTATGTCATATGGAAGGATTAAAATGGTCTCGCAAAGAATGAGCCGGTGTCTCGTAATGTACTGTGGTCTGCCAAATATTCAGACTTTCAGGGAATGGCACTCAAGTTTGTTCCTTTCATCCGGCCTGAAGGAGGCGGTGGACAGAACGCGGATGTTGTTTAAAGGTTCTTCCCGTCTGAATACCCGGGTGAGGACTACACAGGGGGTCATCAGACTTGGTAATTCCAGCTCAGTTCCAGCCCCAAAGAAGTGGTGGTGGAGTATGGAACTACTTGACCTGCTCAATTCACCTGGTGGATGAGTTCCTAGTGAATTAAGGCTCCTTTAATGGACTACCAAATTGGCAGAACTAGTGCGACCTCTTAAGGTGCTGGTATTTAGATAGGCGTTTTGGTCTAGGTCTCCACAGGGTGTCGATCAGCCTAGGTAAATTCAGCTCCGTTCCGGCCCCAAAAGAAGTGGTGGTGGAGTATGGAACTACTTAGTCTTACTTGGTGGATGTGTACCTAAGGCTTTTGGACTCCATCGTAGGACTACTGGTGTGGCAGATCTCGAGCTGCCTCTTAGTGTATGGGTAATTAATTTTACACTCATGTAATGCCGGCTTGAACCCTGCTTGGCTAGGTTACACAGGATTACCAATACTTCCAAGAAAATCTGATTACAGAAATAGACTGAAATACATGTGTTTTTATTATTGGAGTTATAAGAACACAGTGATTCCGTACTACCTCCTAACATAATATGACTTGCAATGAAAGTTTTATCCTAATGTAACTAACCAGGTGAAGTCAAACTGGACAAAAGTTAATGAGAGAAGGCAATTTAACAGGTGATTAAAAAACGTTAATAGTCAGTTACATTAATTTACGATGCCTAACTGTTGAGGGCTGTTTTGAAGGAACCTTGGGGGGTTAATAACTACCAGAAGAGTATTGATGTTGATGTTAACATCATTTGGTATGGTGGGGGTTATCACAGGGGAAGTCATGACCTTACCGAGGACCACAGTGGTCACAGGGGGGTTCGGGGAGGAGGCAGTGGACGAAGCGACATCTTCGGGAACCTATGGTGGTGGTTGAGTCTCCCAGAAGCTGATGGTGGGATCTGTGGAGGCTTACCACTTCTTCAGCAGGTGCTGAAGAAGTGGTGAGCTTCTGGTTGGAGAGTCTTTCTACTGGTAGAGATCCCAGCCCCAAGAGAGGCGGTGGAATCTCCGGTAGTACCAGTGGTCATGCACACCAATGACTACCTCAAACCTTGAAGAAGGCAGTGGAGGAGCAGAGACTACAGTGTGCTGGCTATACCAGCCCTTTTATATTTATCTTTCCAGGGCATTTGGTGTTGAAGGGTGTGGGGAGTGATAGCCTCGGCCGCAGGTGTTGGGGATTCCAGGATGCTGGAGCAGCGCTTTCATCCCTTATCTCCTCTGCGGGCACTGGTAAATTAGGTGCTGCCCTCCAGTGGCATGCTGTGGCACTAGCGTGACCTTCACTGGAGGAAAGCAGCAGCTCGGTCAACAGTACACTCTTGTGGCGGAGGAGTGCTGGCGTGATTTTTTTTGGCAAGTCCAGGTGAACAGTACAAGCTAGGACCACACGTCTGTAGTATCTTGATGGTGCCAATGTACACTGTAGCCAAGTGTTGTCTCTTTATTACTGGTTTAGGATTCATGACCTGACCAATTATGAACAGCGTGCTCAAAGATGGGATGAAAACGCAAAGTAAAGTGTGCATCGTAAATGTGCATGAATGTATCACGTGTCAAAACAGGGCGACTTTTTGTAGATTTATGTATGGTACTGACAATCTGTCTTGAAAACTCACAAAATATCTTCCTACAGATTTTGTGTGAGTGTAAAAATTGTTATTTTGCAGGTAAACACCCTCAGAACCACCTTCAGCTTGAACCATACATTGCATGCAGACCTCACTGAAGACTTCATGAGGTCTGAATACAACATTTAGCATCATTCTCATACAAGTACAATAAAATATTCATCGGACAAGATGACCATTTTCCGCTCACAGAAGTTCAATATTTCTCTTTCTTAACCCACTATAACTAGGAAAATATGAAAAAAAGTGGTCAAATGCCTCTTACATGCCACTCATTACATGAAGATTCCCACAGCGTTCTTTAAAAAATTGGTTCTGAAGGACCTACATTGACTTCTTGTACAGTCAGACCAGTTTTTACGAATACTGAATTTAACGAGGGAGCGACTTTTGAGGCCATTCTCAGGAACTGTCAAACAATATAAAATTTATGAAGAAATAAAAAAATTTGGGGAAAAATATAAAATATTGCAATGAAAATAAATTAAAAATATGTTTGCCAGTCCAAAGCGATAAAATATATAGGGATGTAACAATTCCAATTTTCCTCGATTCTTGATCTCATTGCCGATACCACTCTTGATTTTAGATTCCAAAAATTGTGATTCTTTTAGTCATATACAGACAATTACAGAACTAAATAATGTATAGGAGGTTGTGAACTTTAATTATTTAAACTAGGCCTATTACTAACATTATTTAACACTGCAACAGTGGGAGCATATTCATACGGAATTCCAAAAAGTTCAAAATAGGCAGATGAGATAATATATTTGGGGGGGGGGGGGGGGGGGGGGGGGGAATAAGAAGAAGAAGAAATACACACACACACACACTCTCACTCTAACTCACTCTCTCTCTTCGTCCACATAGTTTATTCAAAAATATTTCTAAACCTCACTTGACTTGCCAAGATAAATGTTCAGTAACAAATTATTAAAAAGTTTGCAAGAATAGCACTTAATGAAAAGCAATCATAGTAAAAAAATTTTAAAGCAGTAATTATTTAAAAGGCTCCAATTTTAAAATACAGTATAATTTTGGTAAATCAAAAAACAATTTTTCTGGAAATGCAAAGAAATAAAAAAAAAATATTTACAATAATAAATTTTAATGCAAAGGAATTATGAGATACATACATCTGGACAAGCAGTATCCACGTAATATCAATATTATCTACATTCTCTTTTAAAAAAGTTTTCACAGATCAGTTCAGGTCTGTGTTTGTATAAATTACTTGCACACTTTAGACTCGTCTTTGCCCTTTTATCTTTACACAAAATGTCCAAATGATAGACTTTTACGGTCTTTTACATAAGCTGCTGCAGCATCATCCATTATTTATGAGACTAGAAATTTTATGAAAACAGTCCGTTTAATGTATAAATTTAGATATAACACTTTTGTTTCATGCACAACTGTTAATTTCTATAAACAAGTGGAGCTGCAGCCATCAATTACTGCACACATTCTCTTGTTGTGAGTGTTCACATCGCATCATTGTTACTAGCGCTTTGAGGTGGTTTGTTGTCAAACTACTATAGCGTATCTCAAAGTGAATGTTTGACTGCTTGTGTAATCTTTGGAAGGTATTTGTTTACGTCTTGTTTTGCAAGAAAAAATACTTAACGTTGATGCGTGCCGCTTTACTGTATTACTACAAACGATTACGACTCATCTCACAACACGCCAGTATACCTACTACACCCAAGTGAGAGTCGAAGCCCGACAACTTGTACACAGACGTTGCGGAAGCACCACAACCCTGGAGTACACTTCCAAACATGTGGATATGAAAGTTGCGCAAGCCAGTGGCACATCACCCTCCCCTCCTCCACACTGAGAGATTACAATCCGTCAGCTGTCTCGGGGCACAGCTGAGCTCCACCGAACATACACAAAGCCGAGAGATGACCAGAGGGTTGCTACCCCCACTCTGGCCTCCCACTAGAGGGACATCACACCTCCTCCCGTGGCCCGCCGTCGCACCTGTCCTTTGGACTATATAAGTCAGTGCTCTGCAGAGCTAGCGAGTTATTCTTTCAGATCCTTGAACTCGCTCCATCACTTCTTGTGTTCGGGCCTCTGACGACCTCCAAGTCTTCAGCAGCCTACCAGAGCTGCTCCCATTGTTGACAACAGGCTTCAGCAACAACCAGCGGCTGCCGCCATTGCCATCACCAAAGGCTTCAGTGACGTCAATAGTTACCACCTACCAGAAGCTTCTTCTGCTAGTCTTCAACATTAACACTCCCTGCTACTGAAGCAGTGGACCTTTAACTTCTTCGTCTCGTCTAGACATCCCGTTAGTAGTTAACAACGTTAGTATTTATTATTTAGCAGTCGACTATTTTACTTTCCCGCTTAGCCTAGGCCCAGGTCACCTACACCTGTTCAGCGTAGGTTACTTCCAGCATACTATCTGCTTGGTAGGAGATAGCACGTGTCACTGTATTTATTACATTCTTAATAAATACAGCTTTGTTCTTTTAGCCACGAGTATTCTTTACAGAGAGATATTCATTGTGCCTGCTAGGAACGGTATATGTTGTGCACTTCCGACAGAGACCGGGTATTTAAATACGAACTAGACCATGACTGGGGATCCCCTTCCAGAATCCACCAGACCAATACATATACCATTTGACTGCCACCTATTCTAGACCTCCGGGGATAGAATAGCAGAGCCACAACCACTAGAAACTCATACAACCTGGGAGAAACAGTACACTTGGGTTGTATCCCTACCGGAGCATCTAGGTACACCAACTTTAGACAGACAGGCAGAACGAGATTGCTCTGCCTTAGTCAGACTCTTGGAGAAACCGACCTCTCCCGTATTAGAATATATTGCCTTTCCTCCTCACGTCCATACACATCAAGACTACCACCCCATTCTGCACAGTCTGATAGAAGGGACCAAGGTAAGATACGGGATCGCCAACCCCAGGTTCTGGAGCCAAGAAAGAGCAGCCTGGAATCTACGGTACAGTGCTGGCCAACACGGTATTACCAACCCACAGCCAGCAGACTGCAACCACTTGTTCCAGTCAACGACCAGCAGCAGTGCAATAACCGGTCGAAGTAAAGTCAAGTAAGCCAGGTAAACCTCCCGCCAACTGCCTACCTCGACACATAAACCCACAGTGGGAAAGAAGGTAGCTATCCGTAAGTCACTAGTCAGCCAGGCTATAGACAACTTTGTACCAACCCGCAAACCAACTTGCCCAATCAAAGTAACGAGCCGTAAATGCCAACTGGATTAGTAAATCCCTAACGCCATGAGCTTGGTCTAGCGCAATCAAAACCATGACGACCGTGCCGACTATTCATTAACCAGAGCACGCGTCAACATATTTACATGCGTGTGTTGCATGTAGAACTATGATTTCCGAGATTTAAAAATTGTCTTGCGACAAAATCGAGAATTTTTTCATCTCGAGTATTTCTGGATACTGCAGAGACTCGTTCGTCTCTAGATTTTTATACTGCAGAAGTAAATTTGTGTATAGAATGGGAGAAGTGTTCATTTCTTAAGGAGAATGCTAATTTCATGAGATATCACGCATTTGTCTGTATTTTATGTTATTTCATGTTATAACTTGTATTTCTGTGTTATTTCATTTTATTGAATTTTACCACAAAATCGTGCCTCTATTAATAGGTTATGTATTTGCAGTAATTGGTTTTTAATGCTTTGATTTTTCGTCGTCCGATTCTTGACTATACAATTATTCAAGAATTGCGGGTATCTAGGAATCGTGTAATCGTGTTTGACATTGCTAGTTTTAATATCGCTACACTTAATTTGTATGCCGCAATATGAAAAAAAGAGAGAAAATCCATTAAAAAAATGTGGCAGTGATGTTTTGAAATGAGCGCACCAAATTATGCCTGAAGGTCAGTCTGCCCTGTGATGTGCGACACATGATGTCACAAGGGGATTCTGTCAACCCACACCTCCCACTTTAATTAGTAACTGTACACGTGGTGTTTGGCTATTTGATACGTTTTTAATGATTTTATAAGTTTTGGCCTTCTCTGTTTGCTGCTTGATACGATTTTCCAAAAGAATAACTTATAGTATAACACTTACAAAAGGAAAATAGTTATGAGATTGGACATTCAATAGAAAAGTTATTTTATATGGGAACAATTTACAGCTGACAAGTGTGAGTTCAAGTCCAGTGAGGGGGGAAGGGGTTTAAGCACAAGACTCATTTAAAATGCCGGCCACCACTGTGTTTGTCTGGGTAGAAAAAAATTGAGCTTCGTACGTTTCGATGAAACAGACTTTTGCTTTCTAATTTACAATTTTCTATGCAGACTTTTGCTGTCACTGTTCATGGTGTTTGGCAAACATCCCCAAACTACTTCCTGTATTTTTTTTGTATCATGAACTTCCAGAACTAAAAGTATGAACAAATAGGGTTACGGTTTGATAGTATTCCGCAGGGTATGTTACAAACTTGCGTTACAGCTTTCCGCCTATTCCAGGAGTGACTGCGTATCTATGGGTGGTGAAAGAGGGACCAACATCAAAGCAAGAATGACTCAAATACTATACGTCCCAGGCAAAGGATGAACTTTTTTTTTACCAAATGCTGTGTTTTTCGCTGCATTTTTGTGTTTGTGCCAAGGGTTGGTGGAGAAGTGCACCTCCCTCTCCTTATTTAGGGAGGAAGTAAGAACGAGAAAGTCAGAAACTGAACACAAGGAGTGCAACGGAAATTAGACTGGTCATGTCGGTCAAGGTTACGGAAGTAATAAAGAAAGAGGGGAGAATGAGAGAATTGGGAATGGTATGTTTATTTTTCGGTGCCTTGTCTAGTTTCTCCTTCTCAGTACATCACCTTCTGACACATTTATGATCAACATCTTTTCTCACAGTAACTTGTTGTCAATTTTATCCTGCATAATTAATTACTTTTAACTTGAACTCGAAAGTGTTGCTGAATGTTTTTTACATCTACTATACACTTTCCTTCATATACCACTGTATCATGATCATGCAAGAAAATAGATGAGCAGTACGGAAACAGCGTTGCTACACTGTACAGCAGGTGTGCTTACTGGTCACTGCGTTTTTTCTCTTGTGCACGACACTCAGGCAAGCAGCGACAGGCAAACAAATTACTCGCTCACGCCCCTTTCTCCCCTTTGCATTCCTGCGCAAATCATCTCCTTCTCGGCCCAGCGGGAACGTCATTCACCACACCGCCCCTCTCCCTGGGTAAAATACATTTTCATTCTCACGAGCACGTGCAGAGCACAGCTGCTTGAAACCATGCTGTGTGCACTGCAAATAAGATAAGATACTGATCACACGTACATTCACATAAAAATTTAACCACTTGGAATTCTTTCCTCAAAGATTATACATAACACACAATAAAACATAATGTCATTAAATTGTTTAAGTATAAGAAAAGGCAAACTTATTACGTTGTTCTAATTGAAACTCAAAGTGACAATGACAGTTCTGAAGTGTCTATTCAATAAATTTATCCTATTATATCATACAGAATTTGTTTATAAGAACTAAGTTATTGACTAATTGATGAGCTAGTGAATCAAGATAATGTCTTGTATTTGAATTTAACAGAATTCTTGGTCTTGTGTCAATTCTCGAAAATATTTCTTATCTTGTCTCAATTTTGTCTTGAACTAAAAAAAGTGCTTCTTGCACAGCTCTAGTACAAAAAAAAAAAGATTTGTTTTGATAAGAATCTATCATCATAACTGCTAATATTTTACATTGTCGGCACTTCTGAGGTAGACATCACATTTGCCCGTACAATAAAAACAACTGTGCCAGTGTGATAAATGTTTAAATACGGATGTTGTGCTGTGTGCTTAAAGTATGCACAATGAGTACCCATCACAGTGTTTACACTTTTTCTGTGATGCACCAGAGATGATTAAAACTGACTTAATGTGAAAAAACAGACATATTTTGATTTTTTGGGGCGGTCAAAATCTGCCTGCAACGATTTTGCAAGGGCATCAATTTTGCAAGGCCATTTTGAGGAACCATTAGGCCTCGTAAAACTGGAGTCCGACTGTAGTAATCTTGCCTGGAAGTGAATAAATTGCTATGCACATGCTATGAAACATGCTAGGAGTCCCTGTCCATCAATGTGAACATTTAGCCATATTTTTGACATATTTTCCTGTAGGCTTTAACTTTTGCCACTGATGATAATCCTGTATGTCTGTAAGCTTCAATACAGCTGCAAATTCTGCTACCTCATTCAAGCTATGGGCACTTTTGTAGCCCAAATCCTATAACCCCTTTTTTGTCAGTCATTAATAGCAGCTTTGCAATCCACCTTTTACACATCAAACAAAACAATTGTGGCACTGAAACACATATTCTCATTCTATGAATCCCATAGCATATAGTCTGACCATCCTCGTGTAATGCTATTTGCAGGTGCCTGAAGTTGTTACCACCTACATATACAAGAGTAGCCATTTCTTGCAAGTAAATAGAGAAATATGTGAAAATAAAGAATTTATTTGGAAGAAAAAATGGTTAACTATTTCTATGCGCCTATTTTTTTTTCAGTTGTATGTGGTATAAAAAATGTACCACGTAAAAATTTACCTACAACATGATTAAATAAAGAGCAGATACAAAAGTAATTAACAAAAAAAAGAGATTTTTAAACGAAAACTGTAGATTATATCTACTGCATTTATTCAATCAACACATAGTGTAAATTCTTAAAAACCAACCTCTTTGTTGAAACATTCTTCTTTCTTTGAGATTCGCCTCTGCAAGCGTTTGGTACCACGGCGACCAGTTGTATTGCTGCTGCAGCCACTAACAACCTTGCGACTTAACTTAATCCTTACTTTCATTGAATCAGAGTCTGACTGCATCTCTTCATCATCAACCAGCACTGAAAATAAAAAAATATATTACAAAAATTTGTGAGTCAAAAAAATAACCACAATCAGGATTGGGAGATACTGAAACAAAAATATAAGAACACTAAAAAATGCAAACCTATTATGTTGCATCATCATACAAGTGTTTGTCAAAGTCAAATCCAATGTAAAGGCCTCAGAAAAATGTCTCTCGAGTCCTTAAACAATTTGTATTGTTTTTCTGTACTCATGGAAAACTTGACAGGTGTGAATGGGAGAGTACAGAGATTCTCAGGGCAGATGGCCTTGCAGGTGAATGACATTTCCTGTATGGTAGGCCACCCTCTATCATCCCTCCTTTAGTATGTGTCTGACAGGTGGCTGCATACATGGCACTGAATTGTGTTTTCTGACTCACTTCCTAGTAGCCCAGTCATTTTAGATGACATTTTACTAAAACCCAGAAAAAAATACTGCAAATCTGTAAATTGGTGGAAGTGTGCTAAACATTATACATAGGCATAGGGTCATGAGGGATCTGAACTCCAACTGGGGTATTGAAGGGCTACTCTCTTCCCTCCCGAGTAACAATTACCCCTGCAGACACAAATTGCACTTTTTTATAGTAATTTCTTCTTCATTTCAACTTTCAAATCATCTCTTAAAACTGCAGTTAAGTTCAGTTTATATTTTTACTTCAACTTTATACTAAATATGTTTTAAGATATGCACTCAGGTTCCCGGGTAACAATTACCCCTGCAGACACAAATTACACTTTTTTTTATAGTAATTTCTTCTTCATTTCATCTTTCAAATCATCTCTTAAAACTGCAGTTAAGTTCAGTTTATATTTTTACTTCCAACTTTATACTAAATATGTTTTAAGATATGCATTCAGGTTGAGGCTTCACAAGACAATGCAGACTATGAGGAGTGCAATTCATATGGAAAGCTAAAACATTTTCCTGCTTGTTAACGCAATTGCAAAGAAAGTGGATTATTATTATTATTTATGAAATATAACCCAATCATAATAGAGTTCTTTTGAGTGTGTATCATGTACAATCAGTGGAAATAAATTATTAATTACTTCCTAAGGCTAGCTGTGGGTGTAATAAAAGTAACAGTGATCAAACATGAATAATATTTATGAATTAATAAAATTACATTGTGTGCTAAAAAAATTGAATAAATGTGAAACAACAGCTGGGTCACAAAGTTCCGCCTTTGCTTTCTAATGAATATGGATGTAAAGCCTAGGAGGTTTGATTAAAAAAAAAACTCTTTAAAGGTGAACTGCTACTGGAAAAATTTACTACTTACTACGCCTTTGATAACATACTGAAAATCCTCAAGTTTTTGTATGCCAGTTTCATGGGATTTTATGTGCAACAAGGGCATAACTACCAAATATAGTCTCAAACCATATCTAGCAAGAAAATGACCAATTTGGCAACACTGCCTATGTGTACAAACAGGCTGTAACCTGTCTCCCATGTCTATAGCATCTCTGACAACTAGCACATGTTATGCTCTCTTTTCTGGGATTCTTGAACATTTGTGGTGCTGGTGGTACTAATGAAAAACCCAACTGGTGTAAGCAGGATATTAACAAAGATATACGCAAGCCACTCAAGAGTTTTGTGAAGGTCTGCAGATGTTGTTATCCATTAGCAAGCCTTGAGAAAATGCAGTTGTCTCCAGTCTCTCTCCTCGGGGATTGTGGTGATAAAATATTAACTCTCACAGTACATTAAAATAGGAAACAATGCAGTGAAGGCACTCATCAGTTGCAATTTCTGTGAGGTGAAATTATATAAAGAGAGTGCTCCCATTTCCAGCAGTGGATTCGAAGTTGGCAATTAGAGGCTCTCAGTAACTTTTAAAACAATTTGTATGTGTATTCAACAACAAATCAGGTGACCTTATGCAATACTTGAAAGACAAATTGGCACCAAAACCATCAACATTTTTAGTGATATAGTATTGAGGAAGAATACAAAATCTTCATATTTGGATGACTTCAATCTTTTTGCTGGTAAGATTTTCTAGTAATTTGCTGGTAGAGTTCTCAATAATTGTGGATATCTTCTCCAAACTTTAGTTTGGCCTACAACAACATTTGGAACAATACTTGAATTGTACAAGATTATTTCATGCTACACCACTCTTCAAATGAGCAATTTGTGTTGGCAGTGTTCAGTGGATAATAATGAGCCTTGTTTACCAGAGCTAAAGAGCAGAGAAGTCATCTTCATGTAAATCATCTGCAGATATGGTTACAGGAAAAAATACAGCTATCTTTGGTTCTTGAGGCTAAGGAACTTTTAGTGAGGCAAGCATAGGCAAATGCAAATACCCTGGTCGTCATCTCTGCTCTGAAGCTCGATGATAAACTCTTAACTGTCGCAATTCATTGCTACTCTCATATCCATGACTATGAAGTCAATAAATGACAATAACTGTACAGACTGCGGCAAAACGCACTCCCTAATTTAAGTTCTGATTAAAATAAAATGGTACAAAGTAAAGAAAATTTAATCTGGCCATGCCAAATTAGATACTTGGAAGTTAAAATTAAAATTCTTTTGAATAGTAAATCTGACAAGTCGTGTCCCTCACTGTTAATGCACACTGACGGTGAGTTTGGAACGATTCCATTACCTTTGGCAGCATTTCTGGAGAAATACAGGCAGTTAAATTGGACAGAAAATTACCGTCTGAGGAATCTTCTAAACTAAACAGTAGACAGCAAACCAAACATCCCCAGTGTCCATTCAAACCAGCCCCTCCTCCCTTTGCCAACCCTGCGGAATGCAGAACAGATGCTGGAGTGGGAGACGCTTGGTAAGCCGTTTGGTCCGTATGATGCAGTGGACAGATGGACAATGGGCACTGGGCAATGAACACTCAAAACGTTCCTCCTAAACTGTAATTTAATTGCAGTAGCTCAATGTGTATTTTGCACATGATTTCAGCTTGCCCTTGGTGCTTTGGTTCCAGATTAAAAAAGCATTAAGCTGTGGGTATCAAATTTCAGAGCAACAAGGTTGTGTGTTGAACAAGGATGGAGGAAGACCATGCAGTGCTTGAAATCCAGAAAACATTGAGGCAGTTAGGCGTTCGTTACTGCTGTCTCCAAAGCGATCAGCTCGCAAACATGCAACAGCTCTTCAATTTTCTTATCGAAGTGTGCAGTGGATTTTGCATCAGGAATTGCAATTTCATCCATACAAGATGCTTCTCATCCAAGAACTGTTCAAAGGTGATTGGCAAAATTGTATGGAAATATGCGAAAAAAAAAACCTTCAAAACCTATAATGGTTGTTTTATTCAGTGATAAAGTATATTTTCATATATCTGATAGTGTGAATAAACTAAACTTTCTTTACTGGAGTGAGCAGAAACCCTTGGAAATGTAATGAAAAGCTTCTACACAGTGATTGTGTTACTGTTTGGTGCGCAGGACCACAGCCCATATGGTAAGATGATGGCTCGGAGTGCCGAGACAGCTGTTCCCAGGTTGCTTGATTTCTTTACATGACAACATCCCCATGCCCACAAAATTGCTTGATCTCACCCCTGCGATTTCTTTCTCTGGGGATATTTCAAAGCAGAGGTTTATAAACGCAGACCACATCTGCCAGCCGTTTGCAATCCAGTACGTGAATAAATTGCCAGTATTCCTGCAGAACTTATGGCAACAGCGATGGCACACTTCTGAACTCACTTTCAGCAGTGCATTGACAGCGAGGGACACCACTTGACAGATTAACGTAAATTGTAATTTCTAAGTACGTAGTTTTGCATGGCCAGAATAAATTTTCTTTACTTCGTACAAATTTTTTTATCAGACCTTTACAATAGTGAGGGTGTTTTGTCACACCTTGTACCTTAAACAAGATAAAACATGATGATGTGCAGAAGATATCACACCCTTGTTGCATGCAAAACACTATGAAGCTGGCATAGGGAACTCTAGGACTTTATGTTGTTCACTACACTAAAAAGAACACATCTACGAGCTTTTAGTTTTACAATTTTTTTTCAAGGTTAATAAAAAACTAAAATGACTAACTGAGCAACAGGAAACATCTCTCCCAAGATGCTGCATGGGACATAATGTGCAAGAGAAAGTAGGGTTTTCCTCGTATGTTTGGTTAGGACCAGTTCTGAGGAGCAGGCAAGTCTGTGTATAAAGTTATATGCAAAGGTGATGCAGGAACCTGAACATGATAAGTATGGCGTTTGCTTTGTACACTATTAACCAAAAAGTAATTTGGAATCCATGAAGATAGGTAATTCAGTACGTCAGTTGATTTGTGTGGCCGCCATATGCTGCAGGTCGGTGTAGAACCAGTTGACAAGGAGATGGTACAAGGTACAGAGCTATCGGACTTCGATAAGGGCGTGATTGTGGGCTACCATCTCGGTGGGCTGTCTAGCCGGGCGATTGCATGGAAGGTAAACATGCCCAAATCAATGGTCACATTCATCCTGTGTAAGTGGAAGATTGATGGGCATTGTGCCAATGCTGCACATTCTGGGCGACCTCCAATCTTGACTGAGAGATATAGCAGAACCCTGAAATGTGAAAATGTCAAAAATAAGGCACAACCCATGTGTACCATCTGACAGGAGTCTAGGTTTCTATTTGAACATTGCGTACAGAGGTCCGCCAACTTGGATATTTCAGAAGAGCAGCTGCACATAAGCCCCATATTATGACAAGCAATAAAGCTCTGCGACTCAGGTGGTGTTTGGACAGTCGCAACTGGACACTGGAGCAGTGGAAATCGGTTCTGTGGAGTGATGAGTTGAGGTTTACATTATTCCAATCCGATAGACGTGTATGGGTGTGGTGTCTATCCGGGGAACGGCTTCTGCCGGAGTGTATAGTGCCAACTAGGAAATTCGATGGTGGTGGAGTGATGGTGTGGGGCTGTTTCACTGCCTTCGGTGTAGGACCACTGGTGTTTGTCCATGGTAGCATAAACACAGAGGCCTATTGTAACATTCTGGATAGTGAAATGCTCCCAACATTGTGACATTTTTATGAAATACACCCGTGTTACTTCCAGGATGACAATGTCAGGTGCCATGTTTCAAGGGCTACTATGTAGTGGTACACCGACAACAATGTTCGGTGATTGGACTGACCCACCCAGAGTCCCGACCACAATCCTATAGAACATCTTTGGGATGAATTGGATCGTCAGGTGAGGGCTCGTCATGCGTGGCCAAAATCCATTGCTCAACTCATGGAATGGTTGCAAGAGGAATGGCAACTTATCCCCGTGGATGTTCTGCAAACACTCGTAGAGAGCACGACAGACAGGGTGGTTGCTGTTATAGCCACTAGAGGTGGCCCTACGAGATTCTAACAAGGCGACAACCACCGAGCAAACATTGTGGACAGGTGCCGAATTACTTTTTGGTCGATAGTGTATGTATGTGGACATCAAAGATGCATGTCTAAAGTGGGTGGTTACTGCATTATCCCTCTGACAGAGTACACAATAACTAGCTCAGAGCTAGTGATTAGGTGCTTCGTTGATGATCAGTAAATAAAACTTGGAGAAGGTGTGAAGATTACCGTGGTACCTTCGAGGAGTTTGTGTGGGTCTGTGACTGGTGTGTTGGTCTGTGGCTGGCATTGGAAGGTTTCCTACCAATAACAACATTTCTATAATTTTTATCCATCAGTTTTGACTGCTATTGGGGGAGTGAGGGCCTGCAGTGTAAATGTATCTATGAAGACTTTTTACAAGCATGGCTTTAAGTTGCTTCATTGATTTTCTACAGAGTAAGAATGGTAAAAAGGAGTGCAGACAGAAAAAACTACTAGTCAATATCCCTGTATTATGGTCAGTTCACCGGAGGTCCATGTCACCTGTTCTCAGCTATGACTGACAATGCACTTTGCATCGAAACCATAAGTACCAAAAAATGGAGACAGACCAAAAAACCCCTTCAACTGAACACTTTAGATCTATTTGATAAAGAGTGCTCATATAATTAGGAGATGTGCCACCAAATTCTAATATGGGATCTATGAGTCTTCTCTAGGCCATTCCTGAGAGTGGATATGATAATGATCTTGGCCAACGACAATCTCTACTTCATCAGACATCCCAGGTAACCTTGAACCAAGAAGTTTTATGGACATTCTTGTAACTGAGGTGCTATGGCAAGATAAGTTTGAAGAAGATGCAAGGTTTATAAACTAGTAGGAATGGATCTGTGTTGTATCTACTAAAGGTTACCAACTATATTCATTATGATCTCCCCTTTCTACTTGTAAAACACTGACAGACACAGTAAAAGATGAGTGGTCAGCCTGACTGCCAACCCTGAAAAACAGAGCTCCAAAAATGAGAGCATCCATGGGAAGGTGTCAGAGGGTTTACCCCACTACTAAAATCAACAGCAGCATCACTGAAATAAATTCATGATTGTACGTCAATTCAAGACCAAAAAAGCAGCACCAAACATGTTTCCTTAGGAAACTTAAAAGACATCTGATAATATAATAATCTTGATATGAAAGCAGCCAATGATTTCAGTGTGTCAGAAAAAAAAACCTTATAACACCCACAAGAGCTATTCTTAACAGTGAATCATACACTCAGGGTGCCAGAGGAGTTCTGACGATGGAGAAGAGCTATGGGTGAAACAAGGGGTGTGTGAAGCTATACTGTGTGACACTGACGTGCCTCAGAAACAGTGAATTTTTAATGGTTTGAGCAACATGAACGAAATACTTTTAATTTTCTCTATGTGAGATGGCAAGAGTTAATACAACTTAAAATTGTAGTATACTAATGCATAAAATGTAGAGAAGATGCACACTGATACACATTACTAACTTGCCTGAGGGAAGCATAACAAAGGGTTCAATACGAAGAAAACCACCAAACATTTAATTAATCATATCTAAGTTGGAGAGATGAAGTAAAAATTTCCACAGAAGTTTACAAGTGCCATAATTCCTCATAGTAGATGGCTTGATGCAGTAGCTGCCAAATGAGTAAGGAATTATTGAGGTAGGAGGACAGATAATGTTGAGAATTGATGAATTGGAAGACAAATATAATATTAATGGGAGTGCTGTTACCTTCATATTTAAACTAACTGTATTGTTTAAACTAAATTTTCTTAGTTCCATGACAAATTCCTTTCTGGCTAAATTTGCTTGCCTGCATTGCATTGCTCATTGCTACACTTTTGCACTGCGTTCCTTTGCACTTTCACTTGCGTAGCGTGGTCACCGATGTGCTACCACGCATGGTAGAGTGCGGCTCTCTACCGCACTGTTGCTGTACATGGCAGGCAAATGGTCTAAGGGGTGAGGGAACTAGGCACACGTCATAGTGATTGGCAGCTGTATTTTGTAAATAATAGCTGTGTGCATTTTTGTAACATAGTAGATAAATTTGTTACAACAGTATAATAACACTCTTTACTGTTTGCTGCAACAACCTCTTTCCCACAAAATTCACAGAAAGAGCAGGCAACAGTTAGCAACTCTAATATGAAAACATACTGCAATAGTGTTACATGATTTCTGGAGGGTTGGCTTTTAAGGGAAACACTATTAAAAACTAATTATTTATAGTACTTTGTACTTCCGTACATTTATTATGTGTTTCTGCTGAACCACTAATATTCATATATTTATACTAGTTAAGATTAGTTCAATTTCACCCATCTGTCCTAAACTGGGTACTTACATTTAAAAGCTATATTTCAGTGAGTTAAGAGCAGCAATATGTTTTAGGATTTGCTACATTCAATTAGTATGGTTTTCCTGTGTGCAAATAAACTTTGCATTTTAAGCCCATGTTTGGAGTTCATCAAACTCTCATATAATGTTTGTGAAAGGATAACAACATAATTTAAACAAGTATAAATGCAGTCACAATAGTTGTAATGATCTTGGGAGATTTTAATATAGATCTTTTGAAAAATACCTTACACTGATTGGCATTTTTCTGACAGGGAATATTTCCCTGAAATGTTCAGATTTATATTTTTTCCAAACAAGTGAACACACTGTCAATTTGTATTGTAATCAAACATATTGTACATGTTATTTATCAGTGGCATGTACATTTTTATAATTAAAATTTCAACAGAAAAAATTAACATAGCACAAAACAATTTGTCTCAAGAGTCAATCCAACTTCCTTCACATAAAAATTACAGATTAGCTACTGCATTATAGAACTATTTCTCAGACCATTGTTAAAGTACCTTTTCAGGGTAACACTAAACGGAGCACCTGTAGGGCTTAATCAATACAACAAATTCCAATGACCTATTTCAACAGAAAGTAAAAAAGTACAAAAAAATTAATTTTTTACTTTGTGCACAATTATTTGACACTGAAAATATATAAATGTACAAACTTACTTCTCACCATACCTTGACAGTCATCAGCTTCTTCATCCTCATCACCATCAAAATCCTTTAAAGAAACTATCTCTTGTTCATGTTTAATACGTGCATTTATGAAAACTTTCTTTAACTGAATAGAATCTTCGTGAATCAAGGATGTTTCTTTGTTGTATTTCTGGGCATTGCGGCACATTTGCGTGAAGTCTCTCTCAAGATCATCAATAGTATTATACTAAAAAAATAACAGAAAAATGTTAAATTAAAAAATTCTTATAGAATGTAGAATAAGCAAAAGAATTTATTTGTAAACCATAAGAAAAAAAACTCTTATATAAAACATTACAGGTAAAACTATAATAATGGTCACTAAACATATTGTGGGATGCAGTGGTTCAGTGGCTAGAGCATTCGCCTCTCACCAAGGCAAACTGGATTTGATTATTGTTGGGGTCATTCCTGATTTGAACTTGAGGGAATCATGCCAGATGGTGCTGCTGGTCAAAGGATTTTCTCGGAGATCTCCTGTTTCTTCACCCTTGCATTCTGATGCTGCACCATATTCATCTTGCTCCACCCTCACCTGCTCTCAAGACCTTGTTATTAAGAGTTGCAACTCTTAATTATATATATAAAGGTTGGGGCATAAGTCATGGCACCTATGTTGTAGTGTAAGAATACCGGTGTATGTGGATAATATGAAATTGACATATATCAGGATAAGGTAAGCACTACGTGTATGGACAATAACAAACAAGCCAACAAGTGCATACGTCCTCGCAGAAACACTCCTACCCACCTCGCGACTGTCTGGTATGGCAGGTCATTATTCCCAACAGCTTCAACTAATTTCGTGTGGCATTCTCTGGCAGTTCTACTACGGAGAACGGCTATTTTGATGTACGAGTGCTGCTCAACATGGGTTACATCCATCTGGCACGGCTGTCACCGGACAACTGATTTCACATTGCTCTCTGCGCTCATACAGGCCAACCTTGCACCATTTGATATTGTCAACACGCACTAGGACCACCTGTCTTTCCCGTGATACATACCATTACGTGCACAGATAACAGTTCGTCATAAAATTTAATAGTTGCCATGAGTTATGCCCCACCCCCGTATATATAAAGGAAAACAAATTTTATTATTTTTAGAAATTATATTGAACTACTCACCTTGCTATCCTCAATTTTCTGGAGAATTTTCTTGAAATCAACAGGTTTTTTTATGACTTCATAATAATCTGGCAATTCCCTCCTTGATGGCAGTTTCATAAATGGCTCGCTTAGTATTCGCCCTTCACTATGAAATAAAAATATACATAAGTATGAAAGGGGAAAAAAAATATTGATATCACAAGAAATTATACAAAATGTAATACAAATAAACAACTTCATTTTATTATTTTTCACTTGCTTCTAGCTATGCATGCAACAATAAAATATTGTTTGCTGCTTCTAATGCTACTGACTTTAAGTTTAGCTTCAGGCAATGTGTGTGTTTGTCTCTCTACATGCACGCACAATGCGCACCACACACACATGCACGCACACATTTTTTTGGACTTCACTTTTACTAACCCATGAAATAGCAACCAGAACTTCAATTGGCAGGGGACTTTTTAACAAAAATACACAAAAAAAAATTATAATAATTAATTCATTAAAAATAAATAACTTTATAATAAAAAAAAGGTGTGTTCTTTTTTAGCAGTAAATTATAGAATAATTTCTTATTACAATTTATTTTTATTTTCATGCTTACCTACTAAATTAAAAGAAAACTTAAGATGTCAATTTGAGATATGCAAAACACTTAAAGAGCTGTCATATGCATGTGGTTAAAATATTATATTAGTAGAATTGTTTCTTTCTGATATAATATATTTTTTATGCACTTACAAAGAAGCAGTTTTATCACCTGTTTGATGCATATACAAACATTTTTCAAAACTAATATATATATTTTTAGTCCTACAATGAAATATAAAACAAAAACTTCATATGCTTGTTTTAAAATGGTTTTTCTTTTCTTTAGAAGCATTAAATAATAAATTACAAAAACAATAAAAAGTAGTACATTATAAAACAATAAAAAGTAATAAAAATATACAAACAACAAAAGTAATAAAAATGTTTGAAAACATTGAAAATTGTGAACATGAAAAGTATCATGAAATAGGGAATGTATTTATAGGCATTTGTATTGAAATATCCACAGTTTGATATAACTCTGTATAGCTATGCTTATAGCCAACATATATATGCCGACAATCAAACAAGTCATTATTCGCACTAGTCACTTGTGCTACTGACTTTCCCTTACCTTCCCTTATGTGTGGGCCTGTATACATGCTGGGTGAACACCAGCATTGCAACCTGAAAACCAGTAGTGAGAATAACCACGTTTGTAGTTTTCCCACATACAGCACAAAGTATTTCCTTGCAGTCAGGAAAATGTTCAAGTTTGTGTGCAACATCACCATATGGTCCGGGAACTGGCTGGATTAATGGGACACAACTACCAGCTGTAGTCAAACTTTCAACAATAGAAATAATAAACTCCAGTATACTTAGAAACATTTTTCCAGTACCTCCATGTGCTTCTGTTACAAGAAACATGGTATATACTTTTGTCACTATTGTCTATTTCTCCAATATTGTGTTATACACATACATTATAATTGGTTTGATATATTCATGTCCAGACTTTGAAACCAATGCACCCCTGGGACAGCCACCAAACAGCATTTTGCACTATTTAAGGAGAAGCGACACCGCTCTCGCCAGTCTATGTCTGCCCACCAACCTGAATAAGGTTGGAGGGCCTTTCCTCAGTCTGCAGAAGACTCTTCCAGTCTGTGAAGGCTCACCAACAGTCTGAAGAACGCTCTCCTACCACTTACAAGAAGCTCCAACACCAACCGTGCAGAAAGCGGAAAAATCCAATAGGGAAGCTCCAGGTATCACGATGTTCCAACCCCTGCATCCTCACTACCTGAGTCAACCCTCTGCAATCCGCGGTAGCAGGCCGTATACATCGCCCCTTCTGGACAACCACCTGTCACGATGCGCAAGTATATTGCGGTTAGTAATTTCGAGTCATCTTTTATTTTGGTAATGCAGGTTCGCCTACACCTGCCATACCGTAACTTTAAATAATTTTATTTTTATTTATACAGTCACACATCCCTGTGTTTTCACATAGATATAATAAAACCGTTGTGGCAAACTTGAATTCTTGTGTACAAATTATTTAGCTCCCCTTTCATTTCTTTAATAAGAGAGAGTGTAATTTGGTTCAGTGTAATTTGTGGCTCATTAGAAACCAAACGACTGCTCAGGATTAGACACGAGTGGGCGAACCTCTTGGGACTCCTGGCGCCTGAATAAGGCTATAGTCTGAACAAGACTGGGAACTCCTGAGACGTGACTGGTGCACCCGAGCCTGTCCGAGAAATGCTCCTATCTAGCCAGTCTCTCAAACGCTCATTACCTCGGCACGTCTGAAAATGACGAAATCCAGGTGGGCTTGAGCGCCACTGCTAGGTTACGAGCACGCCATCATAATCATTAGCATTTGCTACAAGCCAATTGAAATAATAGTTTATATTATTATTATTGCCGCTCGGTCAAGTAGGATGTGTGCATCGCTTGCTCCAGAGTGACAAATGTTTTACTACTAACATTCAAAATCTACAGTGTCGGAATCACCTGTGCAACCAGATTTTAGGGGGTTTTACATGCCCCCTAGTTCTGATCAGTGTGATATATGCAGTGAACCGTTTTTCGAATGACAGAAGTTTATTAAGTGTGCAGGTTCCTTTGGGACATGCTGCCATCTTACCTGCATGGAATTAACCACTGAGGAAGAGTATCGCTGCGTAAAATGCAAGGCGGTTCTAACAATGTTTGGATTATCTCCTAAAAAGAAAACTACCAGCATGGAAAAGCTTCCTGCCTTCAACCCGAAGGCCATCACAGTGATGGTGGCTTTGGAAGAAACCAATTTACAACAAGGTAACTCTACTAAAATGGCAGCTAATATGGACTCAGGAATTCAGGCCATGTTCGAGGTGTTATGTAATAAACTAGACGAACTAGCGAAGGAGGTCAAAGACCTTAAGGAAAGAATTCTTTACTGCGAACAATGTTTGAAAGTATTAAATCAATGAAAGTAACACAACAGTGGTGTCATTAACCAGGAATCTGAAGTGCAGCAAACTTCTCTTCTCAGTCAGTTAAAGAAATCGTACAGAGAAATGGCTCAGAAAAAGGCAAATTTTTCTGCTGCTAGTAGGAACAAACAAGTTTAGCATGGCAAACAACAGGCAAAAACATGTGCGCCTAAAGAAGCTGAGCAGCCCGGATCGCCCAAACAGCCGGCTGCTGATGCAGATGTATTTGTGCCAGTCAGCAGGCATGGCGCAAAAACATCCACAGATGGCAGTACGACTACGGCTAGGCCAGCAACAGCAAAAAAACAAATTCAGCTAGGTGTAAGAAATAACATCAACCTGAAGATAGTCCCCAAAACGGCAAAACCTCGCATGAAGGCACTCTTTGTATCACGGTTCGTACCAAAAGTGCAAGAAAACGAGATAGTGACATACATTAATCAGGAACTTAAAGTAACCAACAACCTCAAAGTGGCGAAATTAAAAACTAAATTTAACACCTATTCATCTTTTTATGTTGCAATTGTAGAATCCGACTTTGATCAAATTTATAATACAGTTTTTTGGCGGAAAGGATGCCTGATCAGCCCTTTCTACGGCTGACTTCAAAACGAACAACTTTTTGTCACCACTCCTGAGTCATCATATGCGACTGTTCATAATGAACCGGCCAGGGAAGTTGTAGATGTAATACTTTAATTGATGTATTGGCAAACAGAGGTGCCGACTTTGAACATATATGCCTGCAAGGGAAGTTGAGTTACATTACCAAAATGTAAGGGGTCTTAGAACAAAATCTTTCATTTTTTCTCTAAACATTACTAAACTACTCAATAATTTCTCTCACAGAAACGCTGTTCAATAACGACACCATTTTATCTCACTATTTTCCAGAACACTATTTAATTTTCCGAATTGACTGTGATGTTAATCTAACAAACCTCAATAGAGGAGACGGTGTGTTAACTGCATTCAATTACTTCCCTTTTCAACATAACAAATAAAAATTTGACTTAACACAAAAATATATTGAAGCAGTGTAGATTGAAATTATTAACAACAGTGTTGACAACATTCTAATTGGAAATATCTATCTTTACCCTTCATATATCAGTGGAAGATTTTAATAAATATTTAACTTTTTTGGAAGATAAATTAATTAACAAATAGTAATAGTAGGCGATTTCAATATCCCAAGCATTGATTGGAAAAATTTACATGCACAAAATGCATCTTATTATTATAATAAAATCAAGAGCCAACTTCTTTTACAAATAGTCAGTTCACTGAATCTAGATCAGTTTAA